>PVKU01002181.1:0-227417 GCA_004027475.1 Anoura caudifer
CAAAATTACAGGCAGAAGTCCTGTGAACTGTCAGTAATACTGCAAGTCCCCTGTGTCTGTGCGGGGCCTGCCACTAATGAGCGCATCTGAACCACCGGTACCCTAACCTTCCAGGCTGCTGAGGGTGTGATTTTGAACCTCCAGTGAAGCCTCTTAAGATCCAGCCATGAGCCCTGGCTGGTGTAGCTCAGTGGCTTGAGTGTGGGCCTGTGAACCAAGGGATCATGGTTCGATTCCCAGTCAGGGCACATGCCTGGGTTGCAGGACAGTTCCCAGCAGGGCACGCACGAGAGGCAACCATACATTGATGTTTCTCTCCCTCTCTCCCTCTCTCCTTCCCTTCCCCTCAATAAATAAATTGTTTAAAAAAAGAGAAAAAAGATCCAGCCATGATAGGGGACGGCCTCCAGCATCTGTGGAGAGTTCTGTTCTAACCATGCCCATATGCCTTTCTCACGAAGTCATAATTATGTATTTGTCTGAGTGGACAAAGAGTGAAACCACAGGCCCATCAAGACAGACCAACTGCAGTTAACCGAAGGAGTTGTTTGTCTCTAGCCCCAGGAATCTAAGCATGCCCGATCAGCTCAAGCCAGCGAAGGCCATCGTAAGGACAGAATATTTTGATCCTCATCTGATAATGGCCATCACAGGGGTTAAAGACTATTCAAGTTTTTGAGGAGCTTAATGTTGAGAATGATCAATTAAAACCATGATACAGACAAAATTCATCACATAGGAAAAGGATACTACTAGTCATTCTTTCTGAATCAAGATCAAGAATTATTATTAGAATCTAATCAGTATTTTTTGTTGTTGTTGTTAGGGCTATCACTTAAAAACAATAGGGATCCACCATCAGATAAACATTAATAGTTTATCCAAAGGAAATTGAAATTGATTCTGTTCTAGCTTACTCTGGGATTGACTATTTTCATTAATGTAGGGTCCCATTGCTTTGACTCATGGCTGAACGGGATACAAAGTAACTATTTTAATAAAATCTAATTCTGCAGGAGAAAAAATCATCATCCCAGATTTATTCCTCAGTTAGTGGGAGAATAATTCTGACAGAGTCATTATATGTTATTCTATATACATAGCTGTTTTTACTGAAGATACTTCAAGATGTTTTCCTACCATAGCAATGCAAAATTCTTTTTTTAAAAAAATTAAAAATAGGGAATTGCTGCTATAAAGCATATACATCGCAAAGGACTCATATTCTGCATTTTTCTTAAACCACTTACCATAAAACCTTCATTTTTTATGGCCAACTTGGTGCTGATTTCATGATTTGCAGCCAGAAACAACTGATTTCACAGTATCAGTCAGTCATAAATCTGAAGAACCTAAATTCTGAATCCTAAAGCAGCGCCTGGAGACACAAATGAGATTTCTCTCCACAAAGTGGGACTTCTGTTTGCAGCTTTGATTAAAAAGAACAAAGTTGAGAAACTGGTAACCATATTTTCCTTTTCCACTGCATAGGAAAAAAGTTAAATCAATTATTTTTCTGATTTTAAGCCATGACCAGGGTGGAGCTCTGGGGGTGGAACTGCTCAGACATGGTCAGTGGGACAGCGACACATATTCCTAAGGTGGAGGGCAGCCAAGTCCTCTATCAGGGAAGTCGCCACGTATCTTATTGTACGATTCACTTTAAGAAAGATACTGATGCATTAGAATACAGTCCACGTGCCCTAGCCAGTGCGGCTCAGTTGGCTGGAGCATTGTCCAGTAACCGAAGGGTTATGGGTTTCATTTCTGGTCAGGGCACATGCCTGGGTTGTAAATTCAATCCCTGGTCCAGGCGTTGGCATGTGTGACCCCCTGGATCATAAACCCGTACGCTTACAACCCCAGGTCCAGGCACACACAGGAAGCAGCCCATTGCTGTTTCTCTCTCTGCCTTCCTCTCTCTTTAAAGCAATGAACAAAATGTCCCTGGGTGTTCTATTGTGCAACAGAATAGGGTCCGCATGCTGGTGATCAGGAGGGTGAAGTGCGTGGGAATTCTGACGCAGGGGGATGGTTGCATTAATGTGCGCTATTCACCCAGCGTTAGAGTGAGGGTTAGAAGGGGAGGATGGCCCTTCCATCTTCAGAACTCTCACTTGAAAAGGAGAACTTGATTTCATCTGTGGCAGCCAGAAGGTTGTGGAGAAGAGAGCTTTGCAAGAGCTCCACAAGTGGGAATGGTGACTTGAATGATGAGGAACTAACGGTTTAGGGACGACGAGGTAGGTCTCTGGTAGCATTAGTAAATGCAGATGTGACACAGATGTGGTGGACTGAACTATGCGAAGCCAGATGTGAGTTATAGGGTGAAGAGATAGAAACCATGAGTATGCAGATATGACTTCAGACTCAGACTGAAGTGGAGAGAGTCTTGCCTCCAGCCAGGGACACCATGGAGGATGTACTCCATGAATTACGAAAGAGAGGTGAACAAGGGTGGACACATGTAGGCAATGTGGTTGGTATAAATTAACAGGTGATGAGGTTGGTGGGGCCTCTAAGGGCCAGAGGGGTAACAAGCAGTTGAGACTGTTCTGGTTTCTATATTCTTTATGATGCGAGCCAGGGTCCTGAGCTCTAGAGACCCAAGAACAAAGATGATGGACATTTTGTCATAAGAGAATGAGGACAACCCACGGGATGTGAGAAGGTAATGCTGGTACTCTGGCTTGAGGGCTGGGCCAGCCAAGAGGCCAACTTAGAGCCAAGGGCAGGGCAGAAACTGGCAGTTCCTAGTCCATCAGTAGATTTCATTTCACTCAGTTCCCATGCATCAGCTTTCTCATCCAGGGCTGCCAACGCCCAGGTATGAAATCTATGATGGCATTGAGTCTAGAAAACCACAACATAGGGAATTCTGGAATAATGTTTCTTTCCAAGGTTATCAGTCACATCCAAATCCACAGGGACAGGCATCAATTCCAAGTTCTAAATACCTACCAGGGGGCCAATTTCTGTGAACTAGACACGGACATAGTGCATTCTGTGGAAAGCAAAGTTGCTTTCAAGAGCTATTCTAAGTAGCTGTCACTTTCCCTTTCCAAGAGACAGCCTGAACCGTTACTGCTTTATTTTGAACATTCTGTAACATGGCTGTTCAAGGAGACCGTACTGTGAGGAAAGTATGCAAAAATGGGGGGCAAGTCATCTCACCGATGGCCGTCTGCCCTCCCCTCACCTCTCAGCCTTCTGATGTTTTCCTCTAGTCTGTGCCTTGACTAAGTGCTCTTTCCCCAAAACAAACAAAGACACAAAAATCCACACCACTCAAAGAAAACCTACGTTACTTCTTGAGAAGCACCAACTTTAAACCAGGACAGATGACAGACTTTACTAACTCAACGGACAGATAGTAAGATAGCCAATATGGACACTGGAATACTGGAATTTGGAAAAACAGATATTAGAAATAGCTGTATGAGTGTTGTAAGTTATTGAGGTTTTCCAGAATACAGTTCCAATCCAAGCCAGGCTACTTTACTCCCAAAGCATCAGAGGACTCAGGCTAGGCGGAATCACCAAAGAAACAGCTTCATCTTCTTGTTTAAATTTCAACACCTTTTTACTTTAAAAACCACCATAACAACTAAACAACAAACACTGAGATACATACACATACACACACACACACTCAGAGGCCGTGTAATAAGATTTGAGATTATGGTCATGGAGATTTAGGCATAAAGTTGTCACTGCCAAAAAGAGAATATGCAATAGATTCTAAGAGATGGCATGCACTGTCTCTTCAGTTTGTTCGTTTGTTTGTTTGTTTGTTTTGCATGTCCTTAACCCAGCTAGCCTCCTCTGGTTTACCCTCCAGCTAAACAGTGTACTCACTGTGACAGAGTGAAGCAATAGAAAGAACTTAGGCCTGGGTTTTGGAAAACCTGAACCCTAGTTCTATCTCTTCAGCTGCCTAGTTACTGCATCCCCTCGGGGTTCAGGCTGCTTCACCCTAATTTTTAGGATCTGAGTCCCTAGAAGTCAGATCTGAGTCAAACCATTTGCAAACATAATAAGATAAATAAAATTTAATATATAAATAACAAATAAGGAAAGTAGGTTTGGTGTGGGACACTACAAGTGACTGATGAATGATATAGACAGTATGAAACCAGATAGACTAAGATGACACTGGATTTATTGTTAAGGTGAGATCTGTTTTGCACATGGATGTAGTTTGGGATACTATAAAGCAGAGAAACAAATAATGTTATAAAAAATCCAGGTCAAAATGATTAGATGTTTTAGGGGGATGGGTACCTGCGGCTGATTTTTGAGGTATCTTGGTTTTTGTTACAAATGATTTTTTCCTGCCTCCTGTCTTACCATATATTGTCCAAGTGGCAAATATACCTAGTGTTTGAATTTGAGCAATGGAGACTGCTGCTGGTTCGCTCTCCATGATGGTGATGTGCCGGGGCAGGCTAGGTGGCCATGGTGGGGAGCACAAAACCTTCCAGGAGTCGGGGCACCACAGGAAGTAAGCCTTCTCAAAAGCATTGGATTTATTCACGATAAAGTGATTTGGGTAAAATGCCTACCTCCTTCAATTTAAAGCCATACAAATGGAGGTGACTAAACTTGAATGCTTAAATTCCAAAAATTAAAAACCTACTAAAAACATTCTAGCAAAATGATCTGTCTTACACACATTTTGACCATTAATCTGGATGCTCTTTAGCTATGCAATACCACTTTACTCCCTTCTTCTTCTCCTTCTCCTTGTCTTCCTTCTTTTCTTGTAGCTCAGGAAGTTTATAAGATATCTAGGACAAGGAGAATTGAACCAGAGTAGTGCAGTGTCTGATCCATTTCACCCCTTCTCTCATGAAATGTTTAATGACTCAGGGGAAGAGGCACAGATGGAAGACAGGAAGATGCATGCCAGGAAACTAACCTAGCAGGAATGAGTGGCTTATGAAAGAAAAGGTTAGTACTCAGCCTGCTTTTTCTAACACAGTCACTAGATTGGTAAATTGTCATCCTTCACTTATCCAGTCCTGGGATACAGTGGCCCCCTTGAGGGAGAGGAGAATTGTGTGACCCAATTTGGGGGGAGAATTTTGAAAAATTGCTTTCCAATTTGCAAGCTGACCTGAGATCTCCACAGCATGACCACTATGCAGCCCTTTATAGCAGAAGAAAGCAGATCAGAACCGTGGGACAAACGGTCAAAAGTCTATCAGTTCCTCTTTCAATGATGGGAATTTTGCATGGTAAGCCCTGAGTCCAAACCTTTATTCTCTTTAACAGGGATGTTCATCACTTCATATTTACATACTTCTAAATTATGTCCATCTTTTCAAGTGTATTTTGCCTATCCCCTTCCCAATGACAAAGCCCTTTGATCCTCCAAAATAGTCATAATCTCTGCCTCCTATGAAAATTAACAGAGAAAGAACACACACTTCCCCAGCTAACTTACAGCATTTATCTAAATTGTGTTGTGATCATTTATGTACCTGCTAGCTCCCCTACTAAACTATAATAACCTGAGACAGAGGATCTTTTCTTTTTAATTCTTGTAGGGAAGACATCTTAACTTAGGTCAAAGTGGGTGGAATTCAGTCGTGCCCGGACATTTCTGATCGAGTGATAGAGAAGAGGCTTATGGCAGTCTCTTTGCAAAAGAAACTGGAGACATGTCCCTCAGCAAGAACGGATTCTGAGAGAACTTCAGGCAGAGCACCTGGTCCCAGTTACAAAGCCTCAGGCAGGGGTGTCAAACTCATTTTCACTGGGGCCACATCAGCCTCCAGGTTCACCTTCAAAGGGCTGAAATAATTTTAGAACTGTATAAATGGAACTACCCCTTAACTGTTAAGGAGTTGAAATTATATTCAGCCCTTTGAAGGCAACCACGAGGCTAATATGGCCCCTGGTAAAAATGAATTTGACACCCCTGGCCTAAGGTGTTGAAAGAGAGCAGCAATTTCTACACTTAGTGAGCTTTCAGACCCCAGGGAATTTGTTCACAATTATATGGGCCTGGTGGGCTTTTATAAGAACAGAAAGACACTGTTACTAACAAACCCTTAAGATCCCAGTATTTAGATACATGTACGAAAAACTGATATGAAGAATTCTCCATTCTTCCTACTTTTGATGAGAGAGTGCACAGTTGTTCTTTGGGGCAACAATAATCAGTAGCAAGAGGCCCAAGAGATGCAACAGAAATGGTAGAAACTACCAGTAGGCATGACAGCAATGCTCAGAGCTCTGGGTGACATACCAAGGAGGAGAAAAATGGTAGGTGCCATGTGAAAGCTGATGAATCTTCCATGGTGTATTAGCCTAGGTAGTAGAACTCTCGAATGCATCAAAAATATTTGACATGATTTCAAGGGGCTGGGGAGGCAGAAGCATAGTGAGTTTTTGTCCTAGGTGTGAGGCATAGACTGATGCCTTACTATCTTGATGCCAGAGTAGAGGACAGAGTTCAAGTTCTACAAATATTTTCACAAGAAGTACTGCAGCATGTACCCTCGCCATCACTGCAGTGGAAACGAAGACAAGGCATTCAATTCATGCAACTTTGGAGGCTGTTTTTGTTTGTTGGGGGGGGGGTTGTTTGGTTTTTGGGGTTTTTTTTGTTTTAACTTAAAATACTGTGAAGCAAGGAATAAACATATATCTGATAAATCATAAAACTATAAACAGGTGATCTAAAACACAGTAATTAAAAATAGAGAAACCTATCTTGATGGGAGTTAAATGGAGAGAAAATGAAGGGATTTGCTAACAACAGCCCTGATTAAGAAAGTAGAGAGCTAGATTATCATAGAAATTGAAAAAGTAAGGTTTTGTCATAAACTTCATCTTAATTATTATGTATAGATATTTTCATTAATCAGACCTTTCTAAATCCAGACATTACAAATGCCAAATGAGTGTAGGTGAAGAAAGTAAACACATTGGCTCTTCAGTGTAATAAGTATTACCAAGAACATAGGAGGTGGATGTGTTGGTGAGTAGTTTCACATTAGGTGGTATGTATTTAAAACAAAAGTAGCCAAGTAACAAAATACAAATTGTGATCCTTGCTTAGCTTATACAGCTTCAATAAGGTAGAATCAAATGAGAAAATGTAAATGCAATTTCCTTAAAAATCACTAAATGCTATAGGGATATTTTATGTTGACTTTGATAGTACCTAACAGTGCCTAAAATCCAGTGCATTCTCAATAACTTGGTTGAATGAAAAAGACATAGCTTAAAGAAATAGCTACAGCTAAATCCTTTCTGACTGTGCAGAACCGTGGGCATATAGTGGAATACTGAACAAAGTTTATTGCATAGAATTACTGTGCTGAAAGATGGCATTGCAGGGGGTATATGCTCAAAATTATGCCATGGCAGATGTCTCAGGTTGCTTTGCAAGTCAGTCAAGGTTCAATCTTGGCTGTATTTTTTTTTAGCTCCTGAAAATAGATTTCACCATCTCCACTACCTATTATTTACCATCTAGCCAACTTACCTAAGCGCAGTATACATAGGTTATCATATATTTGCTTGTAGATCCTTAGCACATGATTCTACATAATATTAAATTGAAGTTTTAATGTGTGTAATAGTCCATTACTAAATGCCACAATTAAATAGTTCTCCTACTAAGCATTATCCTATACCTCAGGTGATTCCAAGCATTAAAGAAATTATAGTATTAATTCAATGACACTAAGTACCTTCAATATATTTTCACCTTGTCAAACGAAGAGAAAGTTTGGTGCATAAGGAAGCTCTGTTTAGTGAGTCCTTACTATATTCCAGGCTCTGGGCTAAGGGCTATTCATCCATTATGTCTTTCAACCATCACAAGAACCCTATGAGTCAATACTATTATTATTCTCATTTTACAGCCCAGAGAACTGAGCATAAGAGAGAATAAGAAATATGCTCAAGGTCACAGAGCTAATCATATCAGTTCAAATCCAAGCTCATCTGAATCCAAAGCTCTTTTTCTCAACTACTTTGTTGTTCTGACTATCTATTCATCTTTAACACCTTGGTTCTTAAAGGAATGCATGCCCCAGGGCAACCCCTTTAAACAGATTGCCTGGTCTTTCTGTAATCCCCAAACTGCTGGCAATTAACACAGGACAGGGACTGAAGGCCTGTTCTATAAGAGATTTCACAGTTGTTGTTTTTTTTTAACTTGAGATACTATATCTCATCTGCTTGATTGGGCCCCCTTAGGAGCACAGGTAGAAACATGCAGCCTTTTTCTTTTCTTCTCTCCATCTGAAGTCCAAAGCAGTTCACCTCTCTGTTGCTACAGCCAGACGGGTGGGTAGGTGACAGAGAGGGTTTTCCACAGTTGGCTGGAAAGGGACATACTGGGAAGCACTCAAAGCCTCAACCTCCCACCCTTCCAACTCCAACCCAAAATTAGAAAAATAAAATAATTTCTAACTGATTGATGTTATGTATGATATTTAGTAACTTTTTCCCCCTGAATTAAGTCATTATGAGGCAAGTATAAACCTAGTGAGGCAATAAGTCATAATGGATTATTAACCCATTACATGGCCTCCCTCGTTAATCAATGAGGTCCTTTTGCAGCAGCTCCCGGAGGAAGCATTGCAGCCTGTGCAGAAGTTTCCCCACTGTGTTCTGGGTGCACTGCGCTCTGCCCAGGGCGCTCAGGGGTGCAGAGGGTCAATGGGCCAGCTCCAGCTGCTTTCCACCGGGGCGGCTCTGCTCTCTGCTCATAGCCTAGGCTCCGTGTTTCATTTTGGGGAAGGCAAATGAACAACAACCCTATAAAGTATTCTATGGTTTTTGAAAAAATGAAAACCACAAGTTTAGTGGGAAGAGTGTGAAATTTGTGTTCAGCAAGGCCTAGGACAGTACCTAATATAATAAAAAAGTCATTCTCTCTTCCTCAGAACAGGTTTGAATTTGAAAAGCAAGGAAAAAAAGTGTCATTTTTTTGAAACCCACTAGGGGTCTGGTCCTGGGCCAGGTCTTTTATTTTTAGTCCTCCATTTAATCCTCTCTGAGCAGACATTAGGCCCATTTTACAAATACCAAAAAAAGCTCACAGCGGTTAAATAATTTGCACAGAGTTACAAAGCTGATGAGTGGAAAGTTGAGACTCAACTATGGTATCCCTGGTCCCTAAGGGACCCCACTGTCACCCGGAGGATACAGACGGAGTTATGGATTTGGAGAGCAATGCAAGAGTGGGTACGTGAAGACAGTAATCCAAGCTTTGCCTTCTTGGCAATGTGTATGACAGCCAGCTCTGCTGTTTTTGCTTACAAAGCCACACAGAAATTATTTATTTAGGTCATTATTGCTTTGTGGGGCCCTTAAAAAATGGGAACAGCTCAGAGTAAACCAGGCCTCCCAGAAATATTCCTTCTATGATGTCTATAAACGTATTCATTAGTATCAATGTTAGTATTGGTATCGGTATTAGTATTGGTATTCTTATTTTCTTTATTAGTTAAACTACTCCGTCTGCCACAAAGAATGTGTACAAAAGACGAAATGAACAGGATGGCTTTAATTTGGCATTAGACATGGAAAATTCTGTAGTTATTTAAACAACAGTCTTTTTTGATGAGGAGACATTTACAGGATGCATTGTTTAAAGCAATGCAAAATAAAATACATGATTAGGATCCTACTAAAAATATTTATTTACGTATGGAAATATTACGTATGGAAAATATTTATTCTTGCATGGAAAAAAATCTGCTAAAAGTGCACCAAACAGTTAACAGCAGTTGTCTTCAGAGATCAGGTTACAGGGGATATTCATTTCCTAGACTGAATTTTTCTGTAATGTTTTAATGTTACATAATATCTAGACCAATACTTTTGCAATCAGTAAACCAATAGCGATAAGCATATTAAATGTCCGTGCCAGCATTCTGAGTGTTTGTTCCCATCATGTGCAGCTCTCCCCAGGTTGATAGTTGAGGTTACTCTGATTAAGATAATTTGCAGGCCTACCACAGCATTAGGGCCTTTCTCTTTGTGCAGCCATGAATGTGAAATATTTTGATGGTATGCTACAGGCAATTCGACAATCTTACTGTTTTTATTGCTGGGTCGGCTCTGACAAAAAAGGTTCAGATGAGAATGAGATCTGAATATTGGCTATACAGGGAATTTCACGTAATTATGGGCAGAATAAAAATGGCCTGAAAGGCTAGTTTTCCGTTAAACAGATACTGTTTCTGAATGATCTTTTCATTCATCATAAAGATGTTCTTGGTGTTTGAGGATGGTGCCTCAGGCTTCCTTATGCCTTGTTATATAATGTTTGTCATTTAGTTTAAAAGTCCCTTCCGCAAAGACAGTGAGATTTTGTGAGTGTTCTTTAGTTTAAGCCCCAACCAAGGGGCCGTCTGTTGCCTTAGTCAGGAATCCAACTGCCCAGAGATGGTCACTGCAAGGGATTCTCCTAGCACTAGTTCAGTCAACATCAGGGCTTTCCATAATAAATATTAGAAATGGGCATTCATGGGTGAAATCACTCCCTGTTAATTAATGTGAAAATATTCATGTTCAGTATTGCGTATTGGCTCACACGTATTTAACGGAGGCTGCTCACAACTACAGCAACAACACCGCAAACAGTGAGACCGGAGGCCAGGATCCTCAGGAATGTGGTCAGAGGCTCAAACTCCAATGCTTCTGTGCCCGGAGACTAGATGCAGAATATCTGCTTGCCTGGTGAGTTATTAAAGGTAACACAAAGGTTGTCATGTTTACCACAAGTGAGCCTTTCATGCAAGTGTTGATTATAGGACCTACTCAGACAGGAAAATAAAATTCATCAGTAGATTTGTTTTGAGAATTGCTTTCATTTTAACTGTTAATGGTACTGTAAGGCAGTAGCTAAAGCTCTCCTCTCTCAAAGAGTTTGGCAGCTACTGTTTGTCTATCTATCTACCTATCCATCCATCCATCCATCTATCCATTTATAAAACCCAACATTTGTGCATGACCAAATTAGCTTCTTAGGTTAATTTTCAATACATTAGTTAAAAAATTAAACCACATTAGAAAAGAGGTCATAACTGTTTTTGCAGAGAAAGAAATGAATTGTGTTTTTGGAGGTATAATCCTTCTGTAACTAAATCTATGTCAGAAGCTTTGGCAGATCACTCCTGCACAGGGATGGACCTTGCTTTAAGGAATAGACCTTTTCTTTTCTTTTTTTTTTTTAAGGAATTTTCTCTCTTTTTTAAAGAATTTATTTATCTATTTTTCAGAGAGAGGGGAAGGGAAGGAGAAAGAGAGGGAGAGGAACATCAATGTGTGGTTGCCCCTCACATGCCCCCAGTTGGGGACTTGGCCTACAACCCAGGCATGTGCCCTGGCTGGGAATTGAACCAGTGATACTTCGGTTCACTAGCCTATGCTCAATCCCCTGAGCTACACCAGCCAGGACAGGAATAGACATTTTCTGCAAACATATCTGACTTCTCTGCTAGCTACTAACTCAGATCCACAAACCACTGGATGACTTTAGTTCTATTTTATCTGATCTCTTTCCATGTGTTATTGCTGACAATTTATTCTTTTCCTGTGACTGTATCTTTCTTGTTTTCATCGCAGTCGGTGGCTATTTTTCTCAGTTTCCTTCTTAGGCTCCTTTCTTATCTGCTCCCTAAGTTCTGCTGTCCCCAGAATTCTATTACCTGCTCTTTTCCTTTCTCTTCTTGGAAGGGCTCATCAATTCAGTGATGCAAAGAGCCTTATGTATATATGATGTGCTGTTCAGTTCCAGATCTGAAAGTACATTCCAGATCTAAAAGTAAACCTTCTCCCATGCATCAAACACTTACATAAAACTATTCATTCCACCAGTGTGCCCTCAAACTCAACTTGTCCCAGAATGAAGTGAGTCTTTTTCCTGGCATCTTCATTTTCCACATCAAGTCGCAAGGCATGCCCATTCGACATCTAAGTTATTCCTCACTCACTTCCTCCCCTCCTCATCCCTAATGCCATAGACCTAGTCCAGGAAACCACCATCTCTTCACTGGATTACTATTGACCATCCTCCCATGCTTCTCTGTCTCCATTTCACTTTCTGGACCTCACTCTCCACCTGGTCTCAGTTGGGTCCTTACAGAACACAAAACCTGATCTCCCTGTTAGCTACAGTATACACTTCAAACTTCTTAGCAAGGAAGCCCAAGGCTCCAACAGCCTTGAAAGAGTTATTATCATTTGCATTTTCCTCCATCTCGAGTCCTTCTCCCATTCCACATCCCTCCTTTCCTATAGACATGGTATATAATAAATCTCTAAAAAAGTTAGTTCAATGAAAAAATGAACAAAGAAAACTTACTTAATAAATTCAAAATATATAGGGTGGGGCAAACGTAGGCTTACAGTTGCATGAAATACAGAATTTACTCTTATATTCTTATTTATTAATTGTATTATTTTCCATATGAATAATTATAAACTTACTTTTGCACCACCCTATCTGTATCTACACAGAGATAGATAGATGATAGATAGATAGATAGATAGATAGATGATAGATAGATAGATAGATAGATAGATGATAGATAGATTAAAAAAAACACCCCATTGATTTCCCATGGCTATTTCAGAAACAGTACTGTGAAGGAAAAAAATGAAAATTAAAATCCTTCACTTAACAAGTGATGAAACTGAGCCTAAAATATATAAAGTGGCTTTGCAAAGTCTGCCAGCAGATATGTACATGATGGAGCAAGGCTCATATCTTCAAATCCCAAGTACAGAATACAGAAGCCTTCAGATGCTGACAGTGCCTCTTCTGACTATGTATCAGTCTTTACTAGGGAACATTTAAGGGGGGAGCCCCAACCTTTCCCCAGTCCAGCTTCCATATCAGGCAGCAAAGGAAGAATACACTCTGTATTTAGAAGTAATCTATCATGACCAAGTAAAGCCTTCAGTGATTAACAAAAGACAAACTGGTCTATCATTCTAAGGTTCCCAGGCAAAAATCATATCAAGTAAATGTGATGAACTTTGAAGAACATTCAAAAACACAGTCTCAAGGTGGGTGATGTGGTGGAGGGAGGGACAACGAAGTTATAATGAGTACAAGGTACAGGTAACAATGCTAAGACATGGACTTAAAAGGCACCTGCTTCTCCCTACCCCTCACCTTATACAGATTCCTCTTATCTCTATTCACCCTGCAAAACTCCATGCTCTGTTGCTTCTCCAAGGAAGCTTATCAAACACTTGAATTTTAAAATTGACCATGTTTTTTTTAAATGAGTGTGATATGGTAACATTTTACAAGTTAATTATCTACTCACATGTTCAATAGTAATATACTCTGTTTAGTCCATACTAATGCATGGGATTCAAATTGTGTTCAACCCAGTGAAGCGACATAAGCATAAAGTCAAATATTCCTTGGGGTCCACACAGTAATGATGTTTAGATCAGGGTTGGGAACACAATAAATCTCTACAAACACACATTCTATTTTGAAAAATCCACATCTTCACCTGTAATGATCTGCTTGAAGATCTTTAGTTCCTTACATCTCTACATTCTGTAATGCTGTGAGCACAAAAAAAAAATAGATTTTAGTATTATTAAGAACAGTATGCTGATAATTATGATAAAAGGCAATGGTGAGTCAGATTATTATGGTAATTGTGCAAAGCAAACACTTAAAATACATTACTGTGACCAGAAAGGTGAACAAAATATACTTCATTGTAATGTGAAAGGCGAGATCTAAAGCTACTTGATGAACTATAAAGTGCTTTATAAATGTTTTAAATGCATTGTCTTGAGTCAATTATAAAAACTCCTAGTGCCTGCTATTATTCATACTCAAGATATCAGAACTTTGGATTTTTAAGCAAGCATTTCTCCTTTACTAAAAGGTTACAAAAGAAGCTTTAGTGGTAAGGGATTACTGTTGACACAAGAAACTATTCTCCCTTTGGAAACAAGCTGGGCCGCCTACTATTTGAGGAGAGCCTTAAGAAATCCAGAAGATTCTCAATAGTGGGTTTGTCTTTTGGGGAAACTGCAAGAGTGACCCAGTAAGGTAACACAAAAAATGAAAATCCTGAGCATCCAGCATCAACCAGCATGGGGATACATACTGTTAACCGTGTGTGATTAAAATTTATTTCTGCTAAGAAGAAAATTGTATTCCAGTTATTGAGAAAATTTTCCACCATAAATTATCAACATCTTCACCTTCTGAAATAAAGCTCCTTGAATCTAACTAGACCTTTACCTGCTCACTGCAGCCCTTCGCTATTAATACCAGTCACTCTTTAGCATGCAGGGGCAACTGTGGGCTACGGAGATGGCTGAATAGCAGCTGCTGTTTTTATCCCATAGGCCTGCTTGTTTTCATAGAGTTTGTTTTATAGTTTCAGTTTGTTTGCTTTCTTTCTCATTATTAAGGCATTAGATGACTTTTCTCTGGGTAAAGACATGATTCTTCAAAGAACCCTTAACCTTTTAGGTTTGGTTATTTCTTAATCTGATTGTAGTTTAAGATGTCAGAAAAGTAAACAATTATCAGAATTATGTGAGATACCACCAAGAAAAGAGACATTAAAAACTCTTCTTTAAAAAAAAAAAGAAACAATATAATAATCTCAGGACTTGTAGGAAGCTCTTTCTTTCTTTTCTTAGTCGCTTAGAAGCCAAGTTTTATTCCATGGGCCTGCTCTTTCTTTTCTTAGTCACTTAAAAGCCAATTTATGGCTAGGTTAATTAGTTGGGCTTTGCTCTATTTTAATTAATGCACTATTTTTGCATGGGCATTTCAAAGTACCTTGTAACATTCTCTTAATGAACATATTATTGCATTGTTGAAGATGCATGGGAAATCAATATCCTCTGATTATCAAATTTGCTATGAATAGAAATTAACTATGGAATTCCACGCATTTTTCCACCTATCAGAAGAACAACCATCCCAAATGCCAGCCACTCCAGGAAGCCTCCTGTGTCCCCTAGGCTAGAGTGGGACCTCCTCCTGTGTCTTCCCACAGCATCTTCTAAATTCCATTGTTGTTGCTAGTGCTGCATTTATTATAATTGTCTGTTTATTTGTGCATCTTCCTATGCAGACAGTGAGTTCCTGGAGACCAGGATTGATGCCTCGATGTCTCGTGTGGTGTCTCAGCGTAGGTTCTGAGTTATGTCTGGTTGATTAATTAATCCACCAATTGATCACAGGCATGTAGAGGGTTAGGATAAAGAGAAAGAAGCAATAGAAAGCAAATCAGAGAAGGAGGGAGGAGAAGACTTATAGTAATATGTGTATCCTACTGATAATGAAAAGTAAATATAAACAGTGCTATGCAGAATCAATTGAAGTTAGTGGGGGTTTTATTTTTATTTCACAAAAATAAAATGTGAAAAAGCAGTAGAGTAAATGAGAAGGGTGAAAGAGTTGAGAATATTTTCTTCACTGAGTTTGGGTGGTGAAGGGAGCAGATAATAGGGATAAATTAGGCCCATTAAAATGTAGAGAGGGCAGGAGATTAATGTTGTCTCCAAAAGTGTGGCAGTTCTGGGCTCATTCTGTAATTAGTGTTTAACAGAGAAAAGAAAATTGGGTAATTAGAAAAATAAGGACGACTTGGCAAAACATCGCCTGAAAAAAAAGCTCAAGAAGAAAATGAATATACATTAACCACAAGATTGGTCCTGAAGGTTGGAACATTCGGAAACTTGGCATGTGTGCTGAACACTTTTCTATGATTAAAAAAAGAAATCCTGTGAATTTGGTAAAACATGTTCAAATTCTTAAATGCAAAAGCTGAGTAAGCCCATGTTTGGAACAGAGAAAGCCCCTCCTTTCACTTCTCTGGAAATGTAATATGGTTATTTCTTCGGGAATCATGGTTCCCATCCAGGAGGACACTGGGGAAAGTACAGACAGAAAAGTCAAGGTTTGTAAAAACACTCATTCACTTCAACATGGCCATACACTAATTTGCATACAACATGCGCCTACCTGCGCACACTATTCTCATACAAAGTGAAATGAGGTACGATGGTTTTTCATGAACGACAGGTATCAGTCCAGCAAAACATAATGATAATGGGGAGAGACACAGATTTAGAAATTACATAGTGTGGATTCACATTCCGGTTTCCCCTCTTCGGAGCCTAATAAACTTGAGTAACCTCATCATATGCTAGCTTGGAGTGCGCTTTTCCTCTGCAGGAAAGGGATAACAGAGTGGGCTGTGAGAATGTTCAGATACTGTATTTTTGTACAAAGTGCCCAGCACGTTGTATGGAGCATAGCAGATTGTTCAATAAATATCGATTCCCTTTTTTTTCTTTCTCAAATGACTAAATGGGAAAGTGGTTCTAACTGAATTTCCGAGTGGAATATTTCTTACTCCCCCACGAAAACCCTACAAAAAGCGGTGGTATCCCAGGGGTAGCAAATTGTCTGTCACATTGCTTAAAACATTCAAATTGTCTTCAGGATTGCAGCTTAGCTTTACGGATGCAGCCAAAGGAATCAGAAACACTAAGGCTTAGTTGATTCAGTGCCTGGGAGAGAGGCTGGTGAGCTCCTGATGAGCTCCTACCTTCTGTTCACAGTGAGAGGGAAAGGGACTTGTTCATCTTGTCCCAAAAGTTTCTCAAGCTCCCTCTCGCCATTTTTTTTTTTTTTTTTTTGGTAATTCTTTTTTTCGTTTTGCTGCCACTTGGGTGGTTTTTCTACCTCGTCTTCCAAATTACTTATTTTATCCTCTGCTTCATCTAACCTCCTGTTTATGCCTTCCAGTGTATTGCTTATTTCAGATATTCTATTTATTTCTGATGGTCCTTCTTTATGGTATCTATGTCTTTTTTCATGCTGTTAGCACCTTATAATCATCATTCTAAACTCTGTATCTGATAAATTGCTTGCCTCTATTTCATTTAGTTCTTCTTCTGGAAAATTATTTTGTTCTTTTATTTGGAGCCTGTTTTTCTTTTCTTCCTGTTTTGACTGTTTCTTTGTATTTATTTCTAGGTATTAGGTAGATCCACAAAGACTGGTGCAGCCCTATGTCAGATGCTGCCTGTGACTGGCCCTGGGCAACCTGTTTGGAGCTGTCAGTGATCCACAGCTTGTGGCTCCCCTGGGCCTGGGTGTGTGCAGAACGAACCAGGGTGTGCACCAAGCATGGCTGTCACCAGCACCAGACCTGGGAGAGGGTTAGCTAAAGTCTCAGCATTCTCAGAGATCTGCCTTGGCCTGGAGGCTTGCTGTTAGGCTTTGTCTCTGAAATAGCCTCCAGCTGTACTCTTCAGCAGCCAGGCTTAAGCTACACAGACTGGGCTGAGAGGTATTCCTGCAGGTGGGGCTATTGTTTCACCTCCAGCTAATGCAATTTTAAGGGGAGTGCTTTGCACAAGAAAGATAGCTTCTGTAGTATGGGGAATGACACAGCACAAGGATCCTGATCGCTGGTCCTTCAGCTCTCTTCCTAGAGCCACCGACCCGGACTCTCCTTAGACACCTCTAATCCACTCTGCCCTCCGTCTGCCAGAGCCCAGGGGAAGTGGCTGCAAATGAAATTTTGTGAATTGGCCCTTTGAGAGGCTCTCTGCATGTCTAGCCCTCTCCTCTCTCCTTGGCAGACAGAAACCCTGCTGTTTTTCACAGCTGGATGTTATCTGGATTCCGTTCCTGGTTCTGGTGCTCTATGCGAGGAGCATAGTTTGGGGTTTAGACCCCACACTTCTCAGAGGGAAACCCCTGCATGCTGAAACATCCCTCCGGAACTTCAGCTGCCACCTCTAGGAGCCCGGCCAGCCCTCTCACAGCTTTTCACTTTCTACCCGTCTCATTGAGTTGAAGTGGTTTCTTCGTGTGTCCTTGGTTATAAGACTTCTCTCCAGCTAGCGTTCAGCTGGTTATTCAGAATGACTTTTCTTTAATTTTGTTGTAATTTCAGTTTGGTCCTGGGAGGAGGTTAGTGTATCTTCCACTTATTCCTCTGCCATCTTCCAACCTGAGAAAGGATCTTGTTCAGATCTCACCTATTCCCTGGTACCATGTTGGTGACATTTTTTCTAAGTTGGTCAAGAGTTAATAGCCCTGTCCCCTTCTGTCGATGGTTTTGTCTTGTGGAACCATATCTAATCACAAAGAACCTCTCTTTACTATTCTGACTAAGCTCATTGTCCCAAGAAGGGACAAAGCTAAATAAATATCCAACTTAAAATTCCTAAGACTCAACATGATAACTAAGATGGTTAGCAATGTGGTCCAAGCTATATCCGATTCTTCAGATGTTTTCCTTTTCTTTTCTCCTTTGAAATGACTCCTCATCCCTCATTCTGCATTTGCTTCCCAGGTACAGTTACTGCTAATACATTACTCTGAGACACTGTGTTCTCGGGAATATTGAAATGTTCATGATAGAGATGATATTAAAAATGCCAGTTAAATTGTCCTATTAACAATGATGTTTCATGACACAATCATTAAACCCCTTAAATTATCTTAGTCCTAATTCATTGAATTCAAGAATCATATCTCCAAGTTGCTAGCCACATAGCTAGATTAAACAGTTGAAAATCTATGACAGTGACACCTTAACTTTTCTAAATTAAAGAGTTTATCACTGTCCCTCTGAACTATATACTTCTAAAGGACAGAATAACTCATTGAAGGGAAAAAAATAACTGATGTTAGGCGTATGAGGAATACATCAGTAAACACAATAATGAGCAATGACATCATGGGCAATAAGCCTCATGGATACAGTCAACATAAATCCTCTTGCAAGCACTTTGGGATAGGGTCATGAAATTAGCAAAGTCAGCTATGACTGATGTTTCATACTTCAGCTTCAGGAGAGGATATACTACTCAATCTTATGGCATTTTGCGTGTAAATTTGATTCCAATTTGGCTGGTTAAAAGTCTCACATTGAAAATAGAAAAATGCAATGTTAAAAAAATTAGATTACATGGCAATCTCATATAATGAGAGGTGAACGTTATGGATTATTAAGCACAGGTTAGACTTCCCTTTCAAAGGCACAACCTATAGATAATAATGTATTGTATTTTATCTATTTTATCAGAGCTCAGCTTTCACTGATTCAACTAATTTGGCCTCATTAATACTAATTTCTTTCACCTCCTCATGGATATTATTGCCCAGAATTTAATCAATTTAAAAGCAATTCCCTTACTGAAGTTCCCATGGTTCTATAAATCTGAAAGAGCACAGACCTCAAGCAAGGGTATGAGCAGAACGGTGCCATGAGGTAACTGGCGAGCTCATTTCCTGAGGCATTGTGGGTGCTCCGGTGTCCTGTGTGAATTTTAACAACGGTGATTCTATCACGGACTCACCATCGGCAACACTTTCAAAGCTTGTTGGTATTACACCCCTTTACCCATGTGCATGAGTGGTGATAAGAGGGCAGAGCAATTATTACTGAAAGTCCCAAGATGTGTACTTTAACATATCACCTTTCTCTATCATATTTTCTCATAGTGTGAAACCTGCTAGCATATGAGTAACTATTGCAACAGTCATAAATGTTCACCGGGTGAGATGCATGCAGGGAGGAGATGGCAGTGAGCCCATCCACGTTATAGGTCAGGGACTTATTTTCTCTCAGACTCTATACCAGATAATCGAAGCAGTAGTTATGCTCAGAATAAGGAAGGGCTGGGCTCTGCCTAACTCAGTAAAACTGCAGCATATCCCTAGGCTATAAAATGCAAGCATGTATGTGGGGGAACTTGCATGCAGAGCCCCCCGTCTGCCATGGATGAGAATAAGCCTACCAAGACATGATCTGCTTGGGGAGGAGAGGTGGCTGAGCTCTCAAAGGAGAAAGACCAAGAGCCCCTTCCTCGATGGCTTTTACTAGGTTTGTAACACACAGGAATACAGGTAAAACTCATCAATCAATATCAGGCGGCAAGGATCAAACAATAGATAATATTTCAAAGAACTCTGAGGGTTTAATTGAGTCAGGGTCTGTCAGCTAAGGGGTTACAAAACTTTGGGAGACAAACTCATTTCCTCCTAAAAACCCTTATCATTTAAATGAGAGTACTCTCAGCAAAGCAGGTTTCACAGGACTTTGCAAATTCTTTCTTATGCCAAATCACCTGGGGAGCTGCTCTAGCCAGCACAGGGCTGCACCATCTTCCATCATGGTTTCAGGCTTAAGTGGATTGAGACCAGGAAGCCGGAGATAAGGAAAACTTCTCCCAAACAAAATGGGGACTCAGGCTACATCAGGATAGCCAGCAGGGCGAGGGTCCATCACCCCCTCTTTGCTCCAGTCCCCCAAGCCCTTCCTTGAAGGCCTTCCAAGTTGTCGTGCCTGTCTTAGGTGACCCCTCCTTTGAGGGATCTTACCCATCATTGCCTAACCGACCAAACATTGGGGGCCAGTTATGGATGAAGCAGAAGCAGTGCTCCTGCCAGGGAGATAAGCTTTGTCTCCTTAGTGGCTTACAGTCTGAAGGTGGCTCACTCAGCCTTAGCCATGGGGTGCAGTTACAACTCCTGAAACCAGGCAGAATGGTTCCCAACACATTTAAACTAGCGTCTGATTGAATCACTCAGAGTTCCTTTACCATAAGATGATTTCATGTCAAAATAAGACACTAGGGGTGGGGCCGACTGGATGCAGAAGAGCTGATGGATACCAGGGGGCAGGCAGATGCTTGGTGATGACTCAAGAGGAGACACCGGCTGAGAGGACACTGTTTGGGTAGTAAATGACGGGTTTTAGGAAGAGCAGCCAGTGGTGGCAGGGAGAGCACAGGCTTTGGAGAAAAACAGACTCTGAATAGAATTCTGGCTCCATCATATCTAGCTTTGTGACTTGGAAGAAATTACTATGTTTTCAGAGTCACTTCTCTTTTTCTAATATGGGAATCATAATATGTACCTAACAATTGGACTGTGATCATTCAGGATATTACATGCTAATTTCTTGGAACATAAGAATTGATGGCAACAGATTATTAGAAGAGGAGAGAAAGTAGCAGCACATTATGTATGATCTAAGCAGATAATATGTTCACTTAATCATTTAAACATGAAGTCTGCAAATGAGTCTACGCTGCAGGTGAGGCAATTTGCTAAGATTTGGGTATCCAGTAGAAAACAAAGTGGGTTGGGCCCTAACTTCACACATTCTATGATCTGAGCTGCCACGAAGCAAGAAACACAGATATAAATAATTAATTACGGGTTGTGCTAAGTGCTCTGAATAGAAACCCTAGACTGAATAGAAACCCCAGAAAGAAAATAACAGGGTATACCAAAGAAATAAGCACACCCTGAAATTTTTTCAGGTCTCATTCACAGAGACCTGAAAAAAATGAGTAGGTGTTAACTCTAAGAGCTTAGAAGGAAGAAGTCTTCAGAGATAGAAGATAGTGCGTGCAAAGGAAATACAGCAAGGCAGAAGGCCAATGGGTGTAGGTTTTGAAGGCAGCCAGGGAATAAGAGGCCCGAGAGAATTAGGCAGGAACAATATTGTGTACAGACTTAAAGATCATCTTAAAGAACTGTAAAGAACACTGGGAAATGTTGTTTTGAACAGAGTAGCCACATGATCCAATTTACTCTTGAAAGTGATATTTCCAGAATCTGGAGAACATACTGGGGGATGGCAAAGGCGAAAGCAGGGAGAGATTACTGTCCTGGTTCAGAGAGAGGTCATGGTGACTTGGTCTCAGGTGGTGGCATATGGCTTCTGGACAGTTCCGGAAGGAACAATCATTGGCTATCTATCAGCCGTGTGAAACTCAAAGCCAGTCAATTAAGAACAAAATCAAAGCCAAACAGTAGGCTTTGAGGTTGCTAGAAAATTGGCAGTCTTGCCACAACCAAGTTAGTGTGGGTAAAAGCAAGTAGGGTTCCGTTTTCGACTAAAATCTATTTTGTGCAAAGGAATAAAAATAGACTTGGTTGTGGAATGTAATTTCCTGTGACTGGATAGAAGGTGGGCGGAGCCTTTGGAAGTCACGACAGGAAGGCACAAGTTCAGATGAAGTAGTGGAGCTTACCTTATGTGGAACTACCTGAAATGATGGCTTGAAATTCATGTCGTATTCTATAACTAAGAACATAATTAGTCTTAGGCATCAGGAGGAGCAGAAACAGCAGGTGGAAAGTGTGAGACCTAGCTTCAGGAAAACAAAAACACATTATTATTCTTTATTCATTTCTCCTGGGTGTATGTTTCTGACACTCTCCCAAGTCAGGAAAATTTATAATTACACAAATTTTACAAATAGGATGCAAGGTCAGGTAGAATATAAATAAAAATATGCACAAACACGTGATTTTAGTACCCTGCCCCCCCTAAAAGTAATATATTAATATTCAATGTACTGGTGTTTTCTCATTCCCTGTTTTATTATGATGTAAATTCATTCTCTCAAGAGCTCGAGGTTTTAAAAGGTCTGGCCCCTTGTCTTCTACACTGTGTGGCGGTGGCTGGTTACCGGGGTTCCCAACATAAGATTATTTCTAAGCAGCTAGCAAAATAATGGGCAGTATCTTTCACATCATTCCACTAATATTGGAGGGACTAAAAACACAGGTCTCCTTCTTCATTTTAATAAGCAAAGAACTTTTTTCTTATCTGTTTTGCATTTTTTTTATTTTCTGAATTGTAATGCGATTCTAAAAGACGAGTTCTGGTTTTGACTGTGGGGTCGGATGGGCCGTTGCACTTGACTCTCTCTGGAAGTCACTAAAGGCCAATCAGAAGGATTAAGACTATAGACTTTGTTTGAGTTGTCAGAATAAACAGAGTTTATCCTTGCCTAAATGGAATCTTTAAGTCTACCTTTCCAGTTTGTTAGATGAAGATTCACAAACCAAAATATCACATGAATATATTCTATGCTCTTAGATCTTTTTTTTTTCCTCCCCTAAGGCAAGAAAGTCAAATTTACATTGCTAACAGTTCTCTAAAAAAGTTCTAAGTGACACACTTTCCTCCAAATAGGCAACAGATTTGTCTGTCTATAAACATGCTTATAGTCCTATTGGAGCGGAGGGGAGAAGCTGACATGCTGAATTCAATAGGCGGACTATAAAGCCGGGAGAACATTCATACATTAGGAAGCTATTGTCAGGAGCAGTCAACGGTTCTACTACATAATTGAGTTCAACAAACATTTCCTAAGAATCTGCAAGTCAGTCTGCTAGTGAGCTCAAGGAATGCAAACTGATAAAGCCCCTATTCTTAAGGAACTTAAAATATAAAAAAGCAAGGTAATATAGGTTTTCTTCATTAAAGCCATTTTAGGTACCAGAAATGAGAAGCATGTTTGAACCTATATTTGACTTTCAATATAGCTCACCCTTCAAAGCAGAAATCTGAAGTTAATTAAATAACATATATTTATACATACCCATGCACACAAACCCACACCCACATTCCCACAAGCATATATGCATATATAACATACATATAAATTGATGCATCACTTACAAGTATATATTATCTACCTAATTAGTAATAAAAAGTATATATAAAATTAATTTTTAATCCAGTAAACAAAAGGTTACCTGTCATTTCAAGTATAAATAGAACATCAACTCAAAAATATTTTAACTACTTCATCCTCCTGCAGATATCTGTCTGGCCCTGGTTTTAAGCTATAATATAACCACATACAGAGAGGCAGGCACACACCTACCTGCCCCACCCCTGCTGCCAGCACTGACACCTGCATATTTCAGTTTGAAAACGTAATCTGTTATGTAACAGAAAGAAGGATTCTTAAATCAAATTATGCTAAAGTCGCCTCCAATTATAAGGAGTCTAAAACATTGCTAAACTTAGTGCATTTGCTGTAAGAACAAAATCTCAATTTAACTTCTCTTTCTACAAAAATAGTGATATCCCACATCGGCCATCCGTGGTACCCATGTGCCCTGGGCATAATGATGTACGGCATCCTGTTCATCCTTTCATCCTGTTCATCGTGCACAGGGAGCGTCTGTTGAGGTTTGCCACCTTTAATAATTCAGTATGTTGGCTTATACTTCCCACATGAGTACTCTTGTCTTAACAGCAGTAAATACAGCTACGGAGCAGTGAGACATGGCAATGGGCTGAGGGCACTAATTACACTGCTAGGACTTGAATTAAAATTGTTAAACAGCAAATGAGATTACCAGCCTAAAGAAAACCTTAATTTAAATGTGAGGCTGCATTTATCTCATCTACAGTGTAATTTTCCAGAGGTGTAGAAAAATTCAATTTTAATGGAAACCTATTGTTGTAAAACATAATTAAGGACCCGGGCCCCTCCCCCTGCACCAGTCTTTGATCTTGTTCTACAGGAGAGACGTGCGGACGGATTTAGAGGTCAGGATGGAAACATTCAGATCGTGTCCTCACAGCCAGACATTACTTTGCGTACCATCTTCATTTTTAATGATTAAGAGCTGGCTATGGGACAAGTAAATGTCAAAGGGGTGGGGGATGGGGGATGAAACAGAAAATGACCTTTTCCAGTCCTGCATCTATAAGGAACCTCACAAATGATAAAAACCCAACTCCACCACTTGATTAATGAAGCCCAAGGCCCACAAAAGCCAAGCAATTTTTTTTTTTTAAGAACACAGACTAAGAAGGCAGTGTATCCAGGGGGGGATGATAGTGTCCTGGGATTTGGAGCCAGGAAATACCATCTCTTTTACTTGCTAGGACCTCACAGGCCACTTACTGTCCTTGAGGCTCAATTTCTGCACTTGTAAAATGGAGATAGAAAGAATTCCACCCTCAGATGTCAGTGAGAGTACATACATGCCTGATTTATACAAGTGCTCAACAAAAATGCTTTTTTTAAGGAATTCCTAAGAGCAGAACCCAAATGTCCAGATGTCCGGACCAAGCTTGCTACTTTCCCCTTCAGCAATGTTGAGATTTTAACCATGCTCTTATGAATCACACCAGGCAATTAGTGTATGTATAAGTGGAAGGGGATTTCCAAATAAGAAATAATTATGCATTAGTATTTCTTACTGGTTTATATGAGTCAAAACTCTATTTGTTAATTACTAGCGTACTGTTACTACTGAAAACACTAAGACATATAAAATACAGGTCAAGGAGTTTTTCTTTATGTTTGTTTTATGAATATTAAAGTACCTACAAACAAAACAAAGCGGAAGATTGATCACTGGCAACTGAGGAACAACCAATAATTTCAAGATGAAATTCCTCCTTATCAGTGATTTACACTTCTATCTACACTTTGCTAACTTGCAAACACACACACACATCACTGCATACATAATCCTCCCTCCCCACACATTCATAGTTTAGTCTTTCCCATCGTGGTAGGCCTGAGTAGATGCAAGGCTGAACTCCCAGGGGTACTTGAAATTTATGTTTTTGAGAGTAGTAAATAAGGGGTGGACTCTTACAAAAGTTCTGTACATGAACCAATTAAAGTTGTTTTCTACTCTTCTGTTTAATGAGACAGAAAAGAAGTAAACAACAAAAGAAAAGACAAGAAGGCAAGAAAGAACAAAAACAGAATGAAGTTCAATCATGATCATTTGGCCATAGAGATCCCTTTAATGAGAAAAATGAAGTGCCCAGGTACATGCAAATCTTGTAGGAGAGTAGAAACAACCTTGAATGAGAAGGAAGGAGTCTAGTTTTTAACTCTAGTCTTGCCAGTATTTAGTTTGTATGACCTTGTGTACAGATTTAAAATCACTGATACTTATCTGTAAAATTAGAAGTTTTCCTCATCTCTGGGAAAATGTAACAGATCAGATTATCTCCAAAGTAGCTGTTCAATTCCATGATTCCATGAACATTCATAATTGTAGGCAACAGAAATAAATTCCTTCTTAAGATGAGAAATCCCATGTTTTCAGTGTATAAATTTAGGGGAGGGTCATGAACCAGGTTGAGTTGTGGCAGAGATTTTCACTGGGTCCTAATGCTCCGAATAGTACTACCTTCTAGAAGGGGTCTTGACTAGCAAATTCACATTTTAAACTCTGTGTTGTTCTCAAGAAAACAAACTAGGTATTGTTTGTAGTTGAAATACCTTAATCAGAGTATCATCTAGTCACTATATTGTACATTGAAATGGTGAAATATATAAGTAATCATTCTCTCTCCACCAAGAGACATACTAGTAAGGCAATTTCAGTTTTAAAACATATTTTTGTTACTTTTCACATATATCCAACTTTCATCAAATAGTCCTTGGTGCCCCAGGCTCAACTCTAAGATGAATCAAGATCACACGCCTGAAGTTGAGGATGTTCTAGTTTTACTTGTTTTCCTATTGGAAACCAATGAGGAATCCAGGGAAGGTGAAGGAGGGCTGCAGAAGGCCAAGGCAATTGGAAGATGGGCGACTCGCTTCCTCATCCAAACGGAGCTGAGTGCAGGGATCATATCCCACCTGTCCTTAAGACAGTTTCTGGCACATATTAAGTAATGAATGAATGCTTGTTGGAGGAATAAGAGTTACTAAATCCAGAAATTGGTCAATAAGACAGAGAGGATCTAATTGATCTGGAACTTGTAGAAATATTGATATAAAAGGTCAGTAAAATCTCATCAAGGTTTTTTTCCTAAACTAGTTATATACCTTCTACCATTCTCCTTTATGGATTCGTCTACCTTTTAAAAATATCAGCAATCTGCATATTGCCTCAGACAACGAAAGCACAATAATGCTCGTCTCCTGGCATAGTAGCCCCAGAAAACATGATCTGATTTATTCTGGACAGTGTACAATATGACTATGAAAAAGAATGTAAAAGAGGTTTTGAAGCCACCGTGCATTTAAAAGCCTAGCGGTCAATATACCAAGACAGTGGTGGCCCACATTAAGTGGATTGGAATGACTTGCATTCAGGTCATGGAAATCAGCTGACTGCTCTCTCTCCTCCCTGGTTAGCTCATATACGGAAGAACAGTCAGTATCAACAACCGGCCCTGGCTGCTGTGGCTCAGTGGATTGATTGCAAAACTGTGAACGAAGGGGTCACCAGCTCGGTTCCCAGTCAGGGTATATGTCTGGGTTGTGGGCCAGGTCCCCAGTAGGAGGCACTCAAGAGGTAACCACACATTGATGTTTTTCTCCCTCTCTTTCTCCCTCCCTTCCCCTCTCTAAAAGTAAGTAAATAAAATCTTTTAAAAAATTAAAAAATATATCAACAACCAGGCAACTAGATTTCTCAGAGATGCAATCACTGCTGCAAAAGAAATTCCTATAATTTGGAAATTAAGGCACCATATAAAACAGCATTCTAGAGTAATAGACATCACAAAACACTCAAATATGATGTTTCCCGAGATACTACTCAGGCCAGAATCTGTGGGAGTCCAGGTATTGTATTTTGTCACTGACATCACTGTTAAACTGAGGAGCCATAAGGAAACAACTCTATAGCCAGATCTTAAAAGCATTAATGAGATTTCCCCATGGATTTCCCCATTCATGGAAATTATTCATGGTCCCTTCTGCCTCAAAGTTTTAGCTAAGCATATGCTTTACATGAAGGCTTGTAATTAATTAAGGATTCATTAAGGATCAATAAACAAACAAAATCCATCTGACTTAGTTCTTCTTAGGACAAATGCTCCATGTTTGGCATTGCACTTCTATCTGGAAAGTTTGCCCATGAGTGAAGCTTGCTGTCATGGGTTGAGGCCCCTGTTGAGTCATCTCGTTTGTGTGACAGAACGGTGCCAAATGGGCCCTGGCCTGGGAATCTGTCAATCTAGGTTTGCATGATCTTTGTTAATTTATTTTCCTTCCCAAGTTCTAGTTTTCTTCTTTATGAAAGGCAAGAGGCATGGACAATTTGTTGTTGAAAGTCTTGGAATGCTAATGAATGACTGCCCCCCGGAGGGCAAAACTTGATAATTGCTGCCAAAGGTAAGGGTCCTGTGGAGGCGGGAATAGTAAAATACATGATGTTATAAGCAAGAGGAAGATATCAAAGATTTGACTAAGATTTCTCCTGTGGCTAGCTCAGTTGGAGTTAGGAAGTAGAGGCTGACAAGGCAACTGCGCCCAATTAATCAGAGCAGAGAAAGAGCCCTCAGTACAGGCAGAAATATCTGGCCAGGCCTGATAGTGTTGTTAACCAAGTCAGTTTAATGAAAAGCAACCACCAGCATGGGACACATTGTGTCAAACGTTTTTCTACTTAGCGCCTGCGTTAGGCGGAATAATTGCTCTCCCTCCCCCAGAGATGGCCATACCCTGGAACTTCGGATACGTTACCTTACAGGGCAAAAAGGATTTGCAGATGTGATTAAATTAAAGACCTTGAGATTGAGATGTTGCTTAATATAAATCATAGACCTTAAAAGCATAGAATCTTTTCTGGCTGCGGAGAACAAGAGAGATGGTAGAGGGGAAGGACTTGGCACATGGTGGTTGGCTTCGAAGATGGAGAAAGTGGCCAGGAGCCAAGGAATGTGGATGGTCTTGCGGAGCTGGAAAAGCCATGAATATGGATTCTCCTCCGGAGGCTCCAGAAGGGAGGAAGCCCTGGAAACACACTGACTGTAGCCCAGTAAGACCCACTAAGACTTCTGACCTCCAGAAATGTAAGATAATAAATTTGTGTTGTTTTAAGTCACTCAGTTTGTGGTAATGTGTAACTGTGTCACTGGCTGAAAGTGTCAAGGGGCAGTCAAGTCTGATCTTAGAACATTGTCAGGCAGTTAGCAGAGGCTTTTTTTTTTTTTTAACTCACAAAATTTCTTATTTTGTGACCTCTGGCCCGTGCAAGGATCTTCAGATCAACATATTCTCCCTAACAAAATTTAGACTCAGGAAAGAACAGAAAACATTTACACTAGACTATAGGTTTATAAGTAACTGATGCCAGCTTCAAATATATGATTTGCATTTTATCATGGATCATAGCCTTGGAATAAGACATGAATTTCCAAAATCTCATCTTCAAATAGCAGCCAGTGACAAAGGAAAATGGGGTGGGGCAGGAGCTCTTTTCAGGATTTTGAAAGTATTCCACAGGCAGGTAACAAGTTTTCTTTGCCTTTAAGGCTCCTTCTGGACTTGTTTTGTTTTGTTTTGTTTTGTTTCCCTCACCAGAGGACATGCGTACTGATTTTAGAGGGAGGGGAAGGGAGGGAAAGAGAGAGAGAGAGAAACATTGATTGGTTGCTTCTCGCACATGCCCTGACTGGGAACCAAACCAGCCACCCAGGAATATGCTCTGACTTGAATTCAAACCTGCAGCCTTTTGACTCACAGAATGATGCTCCAACTGAGTGAGTGACACTGGCCCAGGCAACATTCTGTAAACCTGTGTTGTTGTATAATCTTCACATCACACTCTGTCTACTTGCATATTAGTCATACACCAGATATTATCAATGAAAATTTAGGAAGAAAAAAATGCACATTAGTAGTAGGGTGCTGTGAAAGGAATAAAAATGAAAGGAACAGAGGGTTTTATTTTAGTGTCTAAACTTTTCAAAGATGTAGACATTCAAGGTTTTAAAAATTGGGAGACATCTGCGATAACTACGAGCATCATTTTCTCTATCGCTCCCACCATCTGCCTCTTTCCCTCTGCTCTTCCGCTCTGTTTGCCATCCTTCCCCTACTTTGGGGCCTTAGGCCCTGCCCTCTGCCTTAACAAGTTCACTGGTCACCAGAGGCCTTATTTTATCCCTCTGCTGCACTCAGCTACTTGGACTGGACAACGTAACACTTAGAAATACAGAGATGTTTTCTGTAAGACAAGAAGGAGAGGCGCTCTTTAGAAAAGCCCCCCATTTCCACATGAAGTATAGACGAACAGCATACGTGGTTGATTTATAAACCTAACCAGAAGTCTGTAACAGCACTTCGTTACATGGTGTGAATACAACTCAACAAATTACTATTGAGCCGACTATCTTCTACTGGGTACTATTTGTCATCGCTGTATCTTTCTTCACCACCCTCCTCCTACATTATAAATTAGCACCCTTTCCTGGCACTTTGCAGACACAACAGATGTACTGCTATCAACATTCTGATAATGCTGAAGTCACCACGAGCTCCAGGCATACCGTTTGCTGCCAGAGATCCGATGTTTTTATTATAAATTTCCCTCTTCCTCCAATGTATTGGACCATAGGAAATATATGCACTGCACAGAAATATGCAAATTGCAATACCAACTGCTGAATGGACTATGAACCACAATGAGCAAGTGGAAACATCTGCTCACCTTCTGAAGTTGTTAATGAATAAAGAAATTTCAAAAGTACCTGGACCAAGCACTACCATTCGCTAAAGTTTTTAATACCTTATTTAGTCAACATTCTAGATGCATCAGATTTGTACTAAAGTGATATTCCACCAGCAATCTCCGTCTTCTAGATGTCTGGTGATTTGTTTTGTAAGACTCATACTAAGTCTTACGTTGTAGAAAGAATGGCTAATAAAATTGCAGGAGTTTTGAGGAGGAACGAAGTGCAGATGTGAGGAAGCACAACCTCCCACCTCCACATACATACAAAACAGACTTACCCTAATTCAAAAGTACTACAAAGAAGCAGGCTCAGCATGAAAACAATAGAAACTGTCTATATACCCCTTCCTATACGCCCCCTGCCCTCAGGGACATGCAAAATATTTTTCACAAGTGGCAGAAAATGAACAATTCTAGTCTACAATACAAAGGACCATTCTTCATGAGTCCAGACATGTAATTGCAACCTAACAATAACGCTGCTGATGCCCCACCCCCACCCCTTGCCATTTTTCTCAGTGTGACAATCACCAGAACCCATTTACAAAGATGCCCTGCACGCTGCACTTTACTGCACTGGGCAGGGAGATGCGGATACACGTGGCCCAGTCCATGATGTCAAGGCCTCTGCGTGAGAAGAACGAAGCACACAGCCTGCTAAAGGCCGAAACAAGCTGAACAGTCATGCTGTCCTCCCCTGCATGAACCGCTGCCATACCACATAAGATGCATTTTTTTAAAAAGGGACATGAGCCCAAAGCAAAAACATTGAGTCAAGATGAGTCAAGATGTGTCCAGCAGCAGTTGACAACCTTTTAAAAGTGAAGTGTGAACATTCTAACATTATTCTTTTTCTAAAGTGGTTACTGGTGACAACTCAACTTCCACGGGGATGGGGGAGGAGGATAGAGACGAGGGTGGCAGAACTGGCCACAGGCTGGATTTTGCCATCTACGAAGGCTGAAGGGAGAGTACCGATGGGGGGTCAATACACAGGATGATTGTCTCACAGCCGGTTCTATAAGGAGGTTCAGCAGCGAGTCATGCACTGTCTTCATTGATTCAGCTTACGTTGCCAGCAGCTGATGCAACAGGCCAACCAAGCGACATCACAAATAGTGGTGGCATAAATAAACCTGTAGCAATTTAATAAGGTGAAAAGAGCCTCAGGAGACCTGCACTGACCCCACGCTTTGCAGCCAATGGCAAGGCAACGCTCTAGACCTCAGCAGCACCGTGTGTCAAGTGAAGATGTTCTCTGAATGTTCTGAGAAAGGACAGTTAACTATGCTACTCTTCAACCAAAAGGATTCAGCGGACGAACAGGACTGAGAAAGACTACCACCGTGTTCCTTGCCCCCCACCCTGCCTTCCCACTTAAAGATTCACAGTGCAATCAGCATGCTCAAGACCGTGAAGGATCCTTTGGGAAATATGTTCCAACACTGCAATGTCACAATCTTTTCAATCATCAGACTTTCATAGCGTTACCACCTGTGCTAGCCAGTTCCTGATTTGCCTTCCAATGACCCCCATTTCCTGATTTCCAGGCACTCACATAATCTTTCCCCTTGAGAGTGGGCTAGACCTAGTAATTAGCTTCTAATGAATAGAACATGGCAAAGGGGATGAGCTGTCATTTCCATGATTAGGTTATTATTACCAAGCTCGCAGATAAAAATAACAAATTAAAGGTTGCCAGAGGGGAGGAATGGGGTCGAGAGAAATGGGTGAAGCGGGCAAAAAACAAAAACCACAAAAAAAAAAAAAACCCACAAACACACACAAAATGTTAACATTAAAAAAAAAATGAATTAAAGAAGACCCAGTTGTATAAAAAAGGTGTGCCTGACAAAAATCAGCATTATGTAGACATGTCACAGTAACCACATTTTTTAATTAATGATGTTCGGTCAGTTTTTTCTCCTTTGGAGACAAATGGTATACCAACAAAAATGCTTTACACATAATAAAAATAAAAAAAAATAACTAGGACTTTCATCTTATGACAACTTCTTCTCTTGCCTCCTGATGTGTTCATGTTGCGAGCTGACCTATGGAGCAGCCAATTTGATAAGGAACTGAGGGTGGCCTATGTATGGCGGCCAGTGGACAACTAAATTCTGCCTACAACCACATGGATGAGCTTGAACTGGTCCTCCTCCGGTCAAGCCTTAAGATGAGGGTAGCACCCTGCTAACCCTTAATTGCAGCCCTTTGGAACACCTTGAGCCACTGGATTCAGCCATGCCATGCTTGCATTCCTGACTCATAGAAACTTAGACATAAAAAACATTTTTTGCTTTAAACCACTAAGTTTTGGGGTAACTGGTTATGCAGCAGTTAGTAATGTTAATACAAAAACACATAGAACCCTATGGCAAACTCCCTTTGAAAAGTGCTGACAAAATTTTTAAGGTTATTGTTTACGTATCTTTTAAATATATGAGATAAAGCAAATCATTGGCAAACAGATTTTCCTAATCACAATAGGGGAAGAATTTCATAAGCCTCTGAATTATAAAACTCAAGTGTCACTAAATTAAAATGACTAAGCTGATATTCATCTTTTCACTGTCAATGAGAAAGAACCTACAAAACAAAACTAAAGTATGCAAAAGCCAGGCACAGAATTTCCAAGCTCTTTGGACATGCCCCAATCCATGGGGTGCTCACTGCAAACTAAAACCTATTTATTAAGGCAGGTCTTCAAAATACCTGTTCTTGTCCACACATTTTCAGACCACTTTACATCTCCATACAAAGCTCACAGTACTAAAACTATGTTTCATGAAAACTGCTCTTCCTTCTAATAGGTCCCTGATTCAAACAAGGCTTGTAAATCCTCAAACCCACTATGTCATATGAAACTCTGATTCCATATTTTATGGTCTCACTAAAGTAAAAAAAAATACTAGAATGCCTTCAAAGCACTGAGCATTGGAGGCACATAATGCGAGCTTAATGTTAGTATCATCATCATCATGGCTTTATCACAGTTAATGAACATGTAAATGCACAAGCAAAATGAATATGCATCTGCCAATGACATGCTAAAATTATTTCCTAATAAATATGCAGAATGTAAAATTGCAGATAAACATGGTCCCCTTCAAAGAAATCACACCAAAGGACTCCACGCTTTCCTCCTGAATCCATCACCAGTCAATGTTTTTTGCATAAATCCCTTTGGATCACTTTTTTTTAAAAAAATAACATTTTTGTGGATATTACTATTATTATACAACTCTGAAGTGGTAAAATCCAATTTGCATATCCATCTCATTCAACATATGTTGCTCTCACTGGATTTTGTTTATTTGAAAAAACAAGTTCACGAACTGATGATTTGCTATGATTTAAGGTCTCCCCAAAGATATCCCATGCAATACTCACTAAACACCTAAACTCTGAACACATATACACACTTCCATCTCTTATATTTGAATTGCAGGGTTAATCAAAAACAAATATAAAATTGAAGTTGTATTGATATTTAAAAAGTAAAGCAAAGTAAAAAAGTAAACAATCATATAGCTTTATAAATACCAAGTAATTTACTCATGTAAATGCATGGGGAATTTTAGCCATAAATTATTTTGTGTCTGAATGACAATATACAATGCATTTTAGCAGACTAAATAGGACTGACAATATCAGGCTGCAGTGAGCAATGAAGAATGTTTATTGAATTAAAGTAAACTTATTTGTTTGAATCGGCATTGAACAGAAGGTAGGCTTTCAAGGTTTACCTTCTTTAAAAACACAGATAAGGCCACTTGAAATCTATATGATCTTATTAACCGATGCCACTCCAATAAATTGAGATTTTAGAGATTTTAGTAATTTATCTAATAGAGATTTTTCTTATTTCCTGCCAAATGCCAAAGCCCTTCCCATCTTCGGGCTTTCTCGCCGGCTGTTTCTGCTGCCTGGAACTCATGGCTCCCATCTCCATGGAGCTGACTCCCTCCTGCCCCCAAAGTCCCCTCAGATGCACCTCCTCAGAGAGGCCAGCTGACTCACTCAACTCAACTCTTACCCTGAAGCCATTTTCTATCCAATCCTCATTTTTCTAATCATGCCACCCAATTTTACTATGTTCATTGAACTTACTGCAATCTGCTAATTTTTAGGCATGTGCTTGCAACATTTCTCCATCCTTTTCTATGAGCATAACTGTACCATGAAAGCAGGAGTCTTGTCTGTTTTGTTCCATTCTGTAAGTACCTAATACAGTGGAAAACGCATGCAGTAGCTCAATAAATACTTGTTAAAGGAATGAGTGAGTGAGTCAGGGAGTAAACTGCAGCACAAAATTTTAGTACAAAAATGCCAATATTTAGATTCATTAATTTGCCTAAATGAAAGGTACTGGGCTAAACACTATGGATATAATAGTGAGGAATAACTAATGTGTGTCTCACCAAAGTGGATCTTACAGTATAGAAACAAACGGACATTGTCAATCAAATAATCAAACTGATACACATAAGACTGAACTCTGAAAAGTGCTGATAGGAAGACGTAGCTTCCAAGGTGTCCTGAGAGCTGACGACAGGGCATTTGAGCCAGATACGAGTGACCAAGCAATGGCTAAGATGAGATGCAAAGAGCATCCAAGACACAGGAAACAGTAAGTGCAAAGGCCCTGCAGCCTAAAAGAGTGGGTTGAGACCTGGCAAAAAGCCAGTGTGGTGGCAAGAGGTCCCAGAAAAATAAGAGATGATGAAGTCATGCTTGAGAGGTAGAGGAGAGCAGGACCGGGAATTTAGAAGTCATGTGAAGGGGCTTTGTCTTTATTCTAAGAGCGATGAAATGTCACTGACAAATTTTAACTAGTGCGGATGAGTAGATATGCAGGGATGTGTGTGTGAGAGAGATGGATCACATTCATATTAGGAAAGAGACCAGAGGACCAGAGCGGTTGCTAATAGAGTAGTTAAGAGGCTATTTCAATGATCCAGTTCATATGTGATATATCTTGCCTTTGGTTGGTGTTAATATAGATAAAGAGAAGTAAACAAATTTTAAAAGTATTTATGGGCTATGATCCAAGTACTAGGTAGTGGAAATTATATAGAAGGCAGTGGAGAGAAGTGAGAAAGGTATTAAAAACACAAGTTACCACTGAGAGAGAGAAAAAAAGAGAGAGAGAGAGAGAATATGAGCAGCAGACTAGGGATAAATGTGGTAATATAAATGAATTTGGTTTGTATATGCTGAATTTGAGGTGACTTGAAGGTGACATTCGAGGTCAGCCTCAAGGTGACTTCTATGGATTCTATGGAGCCCAGAAGAGCCACCTGGCCAGAGGAATACATTTGTGAGTCATTTGCATAGGGCAGGCAAGTAGAGGGCGATGATGGGATGGCTCAGGATTGTGTGGATGAGCTCAGTTACCGCAGGAATGGCCCAGAGCCCAGTAAAACAAACCGCCCATGGAAGACAGTCCAGAGGAGGGATCCCATCCCGTTCCTGGAAGGCAGCATGAGTCCCTAGGAAGGCTTTGGATAGGACATCACAAGGGTACGGACAGGTGGGCACCATCATCCAGATTTGCTCAGTTTACAACTTTGTTAACAACTTCTTCAAAATTCATTCTCCCCCTGTAAAATCTGTAAAAAGAAATCTCAGGAGGTCACCTGGGTGGCAAAAGAAGCACATATTTGGGAATTAGAGAAAGGCTGAGGTCACTAAATTCCTTATATATTTGGTAGGGCATTAGGAATTCTACATTCTTTATTTCCCTTATTCCCTGAAACCATCATTGGCACTAGTACTAAGAAAAAGACTTTATATTTGCCTGGTGCATGTGCTAGTAATCAATCTATTGGCTCTCAGCTCCAAAGTCCACCCCGCATTAGCTGTTGTACAATAGTGGACAGGGCCCTTCTGCATGTCTCCTCTGCAACAGGCAAGATGTCCTGTCAGGAGAGGGCACTGCAGGGACATTGCAGAAGGAAGGGGCTAATCCTTCTGTTTCTGGTGTGAGTCAGATTCTCTTTTCTCACTTTCTTACTGCGGGGCATCCAATAACTCACACATTTCCTTTGTGAGCTTGGGACTGACTTCGGTTCCAGTGACCACCTCACTGCAGACACCACTGCAGACACCACTGGCAGGAAGCAGACTCCTTCCGTGTCCCCACCCGCAAGCATCCACCTGCCTGTACTGGGGAAGGAAGGGCATTTCCTGGCCAGTGACTTTAGGCCAGCTCCAGCCCAGGGCGACTGCCATCCAATGGGGGACGTCCACACCTCCTCCACTGAAGTTGGCGTCAGAACTTTGGGGAGGGGAGGCCTCTGCTTATGCATTTGTTTCTTCTTGCATACTTTCTCCCACCCTTGAAGCCTTCTTTTAAGTTCTTTTTATGCCTTTGCAGTCACTCTCTTCTGACAGATAATGATTCATTATATTCAAGTTTTTTTTCTGTTGAAATGAACTCTATTTTTGTCTCTTAACTGGACTCTGAGAAATAGTCACAATTTTTATATTTAAAAAAATCATACATTTTTTATAGATATCTTCATTTTAGACATAAAACCTCTTTGGCCCAGTTTTCCATTTAGTCACTAAGCATTTACTAAATGCTATAGATGGGCCTGAGGCATTGCTGTGTACGGTAGAGCTGGGGCTCAAATACAGCCAGCGTCCAGGAATCCCGGTCTCGGATGTTGTCATTACTCATTCAGGATAGAGGAAGTGTGTTGGTGGCGTGCCATTCTTTGAAGAACTTCAGGGCACTTCTCAAAAGTTAACATACATACACATTACTTGTTTAAGTACAGATCCTAATTCAGTGGTTGTTAAAGGTTGAATTGCATGCCCCCCCCCCCCGCCAAAATCATAGTGCAGTATGAACCCCTGGCATCTCAGACTAAGACCATATCTGGAAATGGTGTCATTGTGGAAGTAATTAGTTAGGATGAGTTGCACGAGAGTAGGATGGGCCCCTAATCCAATACGACTGGTGTCCTTATAAAAAGAATGCCCTGTGAAAGGACACCTGTGCACAGGGAGAATGCCGTGAAAACATGAAGGCAGAGATCCGTCTGGGTGATGTGTCACAAGCCAAAGTGTCAAAGATTGCCAGCACAGCACCACAAGCCAGAAGAGAGTCATGGCACAGATTCTGCCTCCCAGAAAACTGGAGAACCCAGTCCTGCCAACACTTGGATGGTTAACGTGTAGCCCCTAGAACTGTGAGGCAATGCATTTGTTGTTAAGCTGCCCAGTGCGTCGTACTTTGTTAAGGCAGCCCTAGAAGACAGACACTCGGGTCTCAGGTATGGCCTGAGATTCTGAATGTCTATCAATCTCCCAGGAGATGCTGGTGCTGTTGGTTTTTGGATCCTACTCTGAGTACAGGGAGCTAGTGTATAAGAGATGGCAGCTGTCACCTCCTCTTTCTAGGGAGCACCAGACTTTCTCCAGACCTGGCTAAAAGGACTAACCCCATGCCCTGGCCAGTGACTCAGAATCTGTGTGACCTGATTCAGGACAATGAAACCATTTTCCAGTTACCAGGGAGGAAGAAATTACAACGTTGTTAAAAGTAAGAATGAGTCCCCAGGCAGTTCATCTACAAGAATAAATTAAGAGGAAAGCAGCCAGTCAGTACTTAGACTGGAAAAAAGTAAACAATGCAAAACAAAATGAAACAAAATAAAAACATGGACAGATGTAGCCAAGTTGCTTCAGTGCATAGCCTTCAGCATGGAAACATGTCACATCACAATCTTGGTGAGGTCCGATCCTGCTACGCCTGCCTATGAACTTCTGTGGTTTGTCTTGCTGCTTGGCTTGTACTCTCACGGTGCCTCCCCTCCCCCTCCTCGTCATTTGTAGCCAAACTGTTGCGTTAGAATGCACATAAAACATGAGTGAACTTGAACGCATCTGCCCCTTCCCACTGATCCCCATGAGCAGAGGTACTAAATTGTCTCCTACCAGCTGTATTCTCCTTTTCCATTTTTATGAACTTTACCAGGGCATACGGCCTACAGATGGGGGTTATCTTTCCCAGCATCCTCTCTTTGTGGAACTGTGGGACGAAGTTTGGGACGATGGAATAGAAGTTGAGGTGATGTCTGGAATTTCCGGGTCACGTCCTTACAGGTAGAACAGGCCTTGGCCTTAGTGTGACCCCATTTCCACAGTTAGGGAACAGCAACAAGAGCAGCCATGGTTGGACTCATAATGGAGAAAAGCACTGTCGGACCAGCCAGCCCAGAACCTGGGGGCATGGATATTTCCCTGCTGTAGATTGTTTACTTAGCTTTGTGTTGTCACATATTCAGGGCCTTCTTTGTTATAGTATCTTAATGTGTATTCTAACTGATACACACTCTCCAGAGTTTAGGGGTTGTAGGAATCTGCTCTTCATTTCCAGCTCTAAGCCATGGCCTGGCAGCTTCATTCTGCTTTATTTGGGGCTCATGACGTTTGGCAGTGATGGAATGTCTATGTCCACGCCTACGCCAGGGCACCAGCAGCCTCATTTTTCATGGGGGCTGAGGACAACTTCCATGTGGTCCCTGCATGGGCCTTAAGGGCCTGGCTCCCCCTCAAGTACTATAGTGCCTGCACCGAGATGGGCCCTTGTGTCATTGAGAGTCAAGAGTATCCTATCTGTATAAATGCACAGGCTGACTTCTAAGGCAGAGGTAAGCCTGCTGATGAGTACCTATGTTGAGAAAAATCTACAAGAATTCACAGAAATCAGCTAGAGCACCCAGTTTTGTTACACGTCTTTCCCTGCTTAAGCAGATACCATAGAAGCTTACGTTATAGACAGAGAAACTAACAGAAGCAAAGGTTAAATCTTTTTGGTACGTAGAGCAGTTACACACAGCAGCCGCCTCAGTATAGCACTCCATCTAGCCAATAGCATTTCTTCACCATTTGTTCCTTCTGCTCTTACAGTTTATTGAAACATTCAACAAATCCATATGTGGCTTGCCCATTAATGACCGTTAGGACAGGCCAAACTAAGCACAGAGTTAAGTCCTCATTGTATTATTTGGCATTTACTTATGCCTTCATCTGACGCACACTGTCCTACACACTTGCTATGCATGGCCCATTATGTGCCCAAGTAAGTGCACCGAGAAAAGAGCCACGGCCTCCTTGCTGTGAAACACTGAAAGTGGGTTGTAATAGGACACGGTTACCCTCATTAGGCTGCAGTCAATCCTGCTTCACTCCACCTGCACACACGGAGTACCAGTGGCCAAGTCCTACCCACATATCATTTCTATTGTGTTCATCCCAGAGAAAAAGCTAGACAAGGCAGTGGTTGTGTGGGGAAGAGATACTGGCAAAGCAAGAAATATGAACAGTCTCCTGATCATAAAACACTCGCAGTGCTCAGTCTCCTGATGGCAGGCTAGTTGTCATTTTGATAGAGAAAGGACACACTCTGCACACACACACACGCAGACACGCAGAACTGGGAAGAGCTGAAAATGCATCACAAGAAGAAAAATGGAAATAATTCGGTTATTTAGTCCAGAAAATGTAAATGAGGGAGGTAAAGGATCACTGTTAGTTTTAAATAAATTGGTCATTACTCGAGAGGGAGAAGCCATTATTTACTGAGTTCCTGCTACCTCTAGTCATGCACCAGGCCCTTTACATGTTCTTTGTTTCCTCATTTAGTCTCTCTATCCCCACTCGGGATAGGTGTCACTGACTCTGACTGACAGATTTTGAGAAAGCCAAGCTGTTGAAAGGTCCAGAAACTCACCTAAAGTCGCACAAGCAGAAAATGGCAAGTGGCAGAGCCAGGGCTTAAAATTATATTCACCTGTCACCAAAACCCATGCACGGCACCCGTGTGGAATGTGAGACCACGAAACCCATGTACGTGCCACACCATTACTTAAGAGACTGCACAATGGCAGAAACAGCTCCCAACCAAGCCAATGAGAAGCCAGTGAAAGCAGTCAAGGGGATACGCCACAGCCGGGCAGGGTCCCTGCTCGTCCCAGGCTCGAGGTACCGGAGAGCCAGGAGGCATTCTTCAGAGCAGCACCTTCAAATCCTGAAAGGCCCACAGAAATAGACTCCTGGGCCTGTGGCTCCGGTTGGGCAGTCACGGGACGGACTCTAACATTGTCAAGGCCCTGCAGAAATTGAACATGGGAATACCAATACCACATTTTAAAATATGTAAATTAACTGTTAAATAACATCCATGTCATCCTCCTTTCTCAACAACTACTTTCATAACAACTGGGAAGGCCAGGTTGTAGTTTGGACTTCTTCAACCTATCAAAGTGTCCTGCTTGGCAGCACCTGAAAACTTAGCCTATGACATTGACCCCTAGCCACTGCCCCAAGGACTGTGTTCCCGTCACTTCCTACGCCTAGCTCCAGAGCATAGCTCATCACGAGGGGCTTTGCACTCATGATGGTGGACACTTAGCCACAATGGCCAGGATCTGCCCACATGCCCACCCCTTTAAGGGAATGCACTTTGGGCATTACTGTGTCCCCTGAAGGGACACAGCTCTGCTGCTGTCTACCCACAGGCAGAGGCCCTACAGACCCCAGAAGCAGGCTGGGGGCTATTTGGACGGTCAATTCAAAAGTCTTGGTACCTAGACTGCGGTGTAGAAAGGGGGAATGTGCCCCCAAAGATCAGATCTCCTGATTCCATGGATTCCTTATTCCATCGAGAGGAGCGCAGCAAGAGGGCCAGAGCAAAGCCCTCACATGGCTTAAGACAGGGGCCCCTCTTGCGTGAGTCTCAGGTTCTTCAGGGGAAATCACGTACCTCTGTCTGCAAAGGGAGGAAGCATTGGTTTGTGGGATCAACCGGATTGGAAATGTCTGGTTCATCAAGTTCTCATGCCCACTGTACATTAAAACCACCTAAGGAGGCATGAAAAGCACATATACCCGGCCCTGCCAGAGACTTTGCTTTCATTGATATGGAGAGGGTACTGGATATTGGGAATTTACAAAGTTGCCCAAGGGATTTTAATTCACAACAAAGATTACAAAGCAATACTAATCAGATGAAAGAATGTGTTCTGCAGCCCAGAAACTCACCCTACCCGTGCCCTGTATATGTCCGCACAACTTGGATGGTTGCTCAGGGGTGAGGGTGAGGATTGGAGGAAAAGGATTAGGATGAGGGGAGGAGAAGGCCCAGCCCAGAGACAAGCCTCAGGGTCCAAGGTTGTGCTCATGGACCTAAAGCCAGAATTGCTGAAACTAAGCGATTTATCTGGGCAGGTCAGGAGCAGAATTAGTTTGTTTGGTTTTCATGAATGTTTTCTTTCTTTCAAGTTGTTTATACACTCACACATCAATACCTGTTTCTAACTATAAGCTTTGATAAAAGTCTTGTTCCTACATATGGTCAGAGACTCTCAGTTCATATCACAGCCTTGATCCAGGGAGGCCCCAGGGGAGAGGAAGGGAGAGCAAAGGACCGACACCTGTACGCCCTTCCACCTGTACGCCCTTCCTCCCGTACGGTGCTGAGCCTGGTACCTTCTGCTACACACTGAATGTCTGCATCCCTTAGATTCCCACGTTGAAACCTAATCCCCAGGGTGATGGTATTTGGAGGAGGGGCCGTTGGAAGGTGATGAGGTCATTGAGGATGGCACCCTCATGAATGGGATTAATACTCACAAAGGAGGCTGCAGAGAGATTCCCTGCCCTTTTCTAATGTGTGTGGACACAGCAAAGATTCGGCTGCCTGTGAAACAGGAAGTGGGGGTTCTAACCAAACATGGAATCTTGCGGCACCTTGATCTTGGACTTCCAAGCCTTCAAAGGTGTGGAGATTCATTCCTGTTGTTTGTAAGCCACCTAGTCTGTGGTGTTTTGTTACGACTGCTGAATGGATTAGGACACCGCTCTCAGTTGCCCCTCTCGGATATGCAACGAGGAGATAAAATAAACACACATTTACTCCCTGCTTCTCTCCACAAGGCATTCATTGTGTGTCATAAGGGGTAGACTTGTCATTTACAAAGGATACAAAGTAGGAAAAAGTATTTTGGCAACGTGAGCACATAAACACACATTGATCAAACGTTTTCCTCACAAACAGCCACAGAACCCCTAGTTTGTCTCTATCAGTGTTATGAAAGCACAGCTTTCCTAGGATTCCACCAAAATTTCCGTTGTGATCACTTATGAACAATCATTTTTCAGACTTTTTTTCTCTAACAGCTGCATACATAAATAAAATTGTAAGGCAAATTTCGTGCATTACAACTCATCCCTGGTCACCACTCAAGGCAAATTCTAAACACCCACAGAGAAAGACATCCGCCTTTAGTTAATCTCAAAGCCAAAGGCCTAGTCTAGACGGACATTTCGCGTAAGCAAACTTTGCTTAGAGCAATGATCTTCAAACATGTGTATGTGTACCCCACTGGTCCACAGTCAAGGACGATCATAAGGAAAGGAATTCCATGTTCTCATCATCCATATTTACTGCTTCTCAAAATTAATTAGCCCAAGAATGGACACTGCATCTCTTCACAATAGTCCTTCTTCCAGGTTGCACAGAATATCACACCTTTGAGCCCACCTAAATACCATTACTTCTTTGCCCCGATAATACAAATACCTCCAGCCACCTAAATGATAAACCTAAATATTGTTTTCCTGACAGTCTGCAAAGTTCCCATTAATAACTAGTCAATATGCATTCCTTTCTTTTTCCGCCCTCTACACACTTTCTCGAAGCGTTTAAAGCATGTAGCGTGGCACCGCAAGAGGGCATTCTGTCCCTTGCTCGAAGTGCCAAAACCATTAATGTGATATGTACTCTTTTAAATGTAATGCATGTCTGCAGGACTACCGTATGTACCCATATTTGCTTTTTACAGCATTGCATGAAACTTATGGAGGTAAAAATTTGCATGATTCCTTTCAGATTTGGTGGAATATATATTTATCCTCACCTGAGGACGCATTTTTCATTGCTTTTAAAGAGAAAGGAATAAAGAAAGAGAAATGTAAACGCGCGAGAGAAGCATCAGTTGATTGCCTCTTGTACACACCCGGACTGACAGCAGAACCTGCAGCCTTCCGGTTACAGGGCAATGCTCTAACCAACTGAGCCGCCTGGCCAGGGCAGTGGATTGTATTTTTAAAATGTACCTAAAAGCCTATTGATAAAGTAATAGCATTAAATGATTATACCAATTAGAATAATTTGTCCTGTTTTACTCTGTAAGAAGTTACATATTTTCAATCTTCTAGTAATAAGAAAGAATATATTTAAACATTGATTAAAGTGTTTAGGTAATCGCTTAAAATGTCTGAGATACACTTCTGCTCCTTGGAAGATAGAGCGCACGTACATTTTCCTAGTTTTCCTGATAATTACAACTGAAGTCCATGTGAATTTTATATAAAGTATATAATAGGCTGTGAAAGGTAGGGGAAAAGGCAGAGTTGCTAGGAGCTACAGGACCTGAACAAATGCAGTGGTAATTTTCCTGTTTTTTTCCGCCCTCATGTCTCAGACTTGGACCTGAAGAAGCTCGCAAATGGGAAACACCGAAGGCACAAACTAAAAAGTCACCCCCAAAGCTGGCTCTCTCTAGCCAAAAGACCAGATAATGAGAAGTCTAGAAATGCAGATGTATTATCAAATGTAATTCAGCAATATGTTATACACTACAACCAAGGGAAGCTTAGTACAGCAATGTAGACAAATTTAGAAGAATTTAGATAAAAACCACTTTACTCCAGTCATACAATACACTTTAGGAAAACAAACAAACAAACAAACAAACAAGTGTGGTCTGCCCTTCCACAGGCCAGCGAAGGAAAGGAGGACTTAAAGTTACACCCTCACGAGGCTGTAATGAGATGCCACAACACCCACACTAAGGCGGTGTCAAAGGGGCCCATACAGGAAGCCAGGACATTGACCCACGTAGTAACAAGACCTGCTGCCTCTCAGTGGTCTTAGTGGGGAGTTTAGACTACCACTCTGCCTGGCAATAATGAGGTGTGCTATCAGAAGACACCTATGGAGAGTCGTGTTTTTCCTAATCACTTAGCGGGAACGAGGCCATTCCCACTGATGTGTCAGTGCAGGCCATGTGAGGAGCCCAAATTCCAACGCTTGCCCAGCAGTAAGGGGGAGTCTTTCCCACTCATGTATGAACAGAGGCTAAGCATGAAACCTGGACTTATAATATCTGCACCCGGCAATGACAACTGAAATTCCCACTTCCTCTCTTGTAGTGGCACCATAAAAAGGCAGCTAAAGCAAAAGTTTACACAATATTCAGACTCTCATAGCATTATAAAATAAATGTGTAAGTTCCAATTGAAAGACAGTCTACATGCCAAAAATCAGGAAGATCTCAAACTGCATGAAAAAGTAAGAAATGGTTCAATGAGATGAAAAATACATTAGAGTTATCTGACAAAGTTTTTAAAGCAGCCATTATAACAATGCATCAAAAAAGCAAATATAAACACATTTGAAAGAAAGAAAGCATAAAAGAAAGCCTTGTCAAAGAAATATAAATTTCAAGAATCAAATAAAATTTTTAAAACTGAAAAAAATATGGTAACCAAAACAAAGTACTCAGGGGGTGGGATCAATAGCAGAATAGAAAGAACAAAGGAAAAAACTGGAGAACCAGAAGACAGAAAAATAGGATTTAGCAAATTTGAAAACAAAGGGAAAGACAGAGTAAAGAAACCCATCAGAGGCTCAGGAACCTGAACTTTCATGCCACTGGAGACCCTGGAAGAGGGAAGAAAGACAGTGGGCTGAAAAAGTACTCCAAGAGAAAACACCTGGAAACTTCCAAAAATTTTCCCAGAGATATAAACCCACAGATTCAAGAAACTGAGTAAGCCCTAAACAGGAAAACCCAAAGAAATTCACAATAAGACACACCATTATTATACTTCTGAAAATTAAAGAAAAAGAAAAGAAAGTCTTGAAAACTGTCAGAGAAAAATAATATTTTACCATCGGGGAAAAATCTATTCAAACAATGGCAGATTTATAATCAGAAACCATGGAGACCAGGAGGAAGTACATAGTATATTTCAATTGCTAAAATAAAAAACTGTCAACCAGAATCTTATATCCCATGAAAATATCCTTTAAGAATGAACAAGAAATCAAGACATGCTCAGATGGAGATAAATAAGAGAGTTTGCTCTCAGTACATCTGTGCTAAGAGAAGGGCTAAAGATCTCAAAATGTCAGAAAGGAAGAAACAACACAGTCAGCAAAACTATGGGTAAATACAATAGGATTTCCTTCTTGAGTATTTTTGAGTTTTCATTTACTTGTTTTGTTATAATCTGATGAAGTCAACTTTATTATTATTTTTGAAATCCTTACCCAGGGACATGCTTTTATTGATTTTAGAGGAGAGGAAGGGGGAAGGAGAGAGAGAAACATGGACGTGAGAGAGAAACTTTGATTAGTTCCCTCTCCTTTGTGCCCTGACTAGGCATCTAACCTGCAACCCAAATATGTGCCCTCACCAGAATCGAACTTGCAGCCTTTGTGTGGTATACCAGAGAGTGCTCCAACCAAATTAGCCACCCAGCCAGGGATCCTCTTGAGAATTTTAAATTATGTTTGATAGTTGAAGCAAAAGTTATAACAGCAATGTAATTCTAAATGTATACGCCAAAAAGTATTGAAGATGATTATATTATAATGGGGGAGGGTTAAGGAACATAAAAGGAGATAAGGTTTCTACAACTCACTGAACTAGTAAAATAACAGTAGTAATTGATGTCATATAATAATTTATGTGCAAATTAAGTAATGCTTAAATCAATTACTAAAAATGCTATACAAAGACACATATTATAGATAAAAATGGAATTCAAAAGTTTAAGTAACACACAAAAAGGCAAGAAAAGAGAAAATAAGTAAAAAACAGAGAAAACAAAAAATAAAATGAAGCCTTAACACCCTAATAATTACAGTAAATGTAGATAGGCTCTACCAATTTAAAAGGGCAGAGATGGGGAGGGCTGGATTAAAAAATGTTACCCAATTTTATTCTGTCTGTAAGAAACTCACTTCAAATATGACAATATAGACAGTTTTAAGGTAATAGTATGGGCAAATATATATCATGTAAATGCTAATAAAAGAAAAGCAAAAGTGGCTATACTTAAATAAAGTAGATTTCACAGAAAATAAAACCACCAAAGAGAAAGAGACATACAACAGGATTAATCCACCAAAAGACATAGCTATCCTAAGTGTGTATGTATTAATAGAGTTGCAAACATGTGAAGCAAAGATGGAAAAAACTGAAATAAGAAATAGACACATCCACAACTACTGCTGAAGATTTCAACACTCTTTTCTTGACAACTGGTAGAACAAGTAGACAGAAAATAAGCAAGAATATAGAAGAACTAAATAATGTCCCCAATCTAGAGGATCTAATTGTTTCTGGAATACTCCACCCAGTAATAGCAAAATATACATTGTTTTCAAGTATGCACAGAATATATACTAAAATGGATCACATCTGGGTCACAAGGCAAATTTCAACAAATGTAAAATGTATAAATGTGTTCTCTAACCACAGTGAAATTGAAGTAAAGATCAATAACAGAGTGATAACAGGATAGTCTCCACGTGCTCAGAAACAAAACCACATATTTCTTAAGTAATGGATCAAAGAGAGGGTCTTAAAGGATATCTTTTGTCCCAGATAGTTTCACTGGAAAATTCTACCAAACAGTTAAGGAATGAAAACCAGTTCTATAAATCTTGTCCAGAACACAGAAGAGGATATAAAACTTTCCAAGTCATTTTATTAAAGTATTATTACTCTGAAACCAAAAATTAAACAAAGTAGAAGAAAACTACGAACCAATATGTTTCATTAATATATGTAAAAATCATTAATGAAACACTGACAAATACAATTTGGCAATATACAAAAAATATGTACCAAGTGGGTCTATTATAGGGATACAAAGCTAGTTTAATTTTGGAAATCATCAATGTAATCCACCACAACGACAGGACAAGGAAGAAAATTTGCATAATTATATCAGTTGTTGAAGAAAAACAATTGACAAAATTTAACACCCATTCATGATAAAAAGTCTCATAAAAAAGAGGAACTTCCTCAATCTCATGGAATATCTACAAAAACCTTAATATTATACATTAATGAATAATTTACTTAATTATACAGCTAACATTATACTTAATGTTGAAAGACTAAAAGCTTTTTTCATACAACTGGGATGTAAGGATGCCTATTCTTACCACTCTCGTTCCACATAGTGCTGGAAGTTCTGTCCAGTACATTAAGACAAGAAAATGAAACAAAAGACATGCGGTTGAAAAGGGTGAACATCTAAGATGATATGATTGCCTCACAGAAAATGCTAAGGTAGCTCCAAAAACTCCTAGAACTAATAAGTTCAAAAAAGTTATAGGATATAACATGTGCAAAACAATCATATTTTATATAATAGTAATAAACTATTATATAAAGTTATAGGATATAAGATATACTAAATAATTATATTCATATAACATAATAAACATCTGCCATGAAATTAAAAATGGAATGCCACTTAAAATTACTTACACATATAAATACTTAGACATAAATCTATCAAAACATATAAGATTCATATGCTGAAACTATACAATGCTGACTAAATATTGTTTTAGTCTAAGAAAAGACTCATGTTCATGGATTGGAAGATTCAACATGATAAAGATGTCAGTTCTCCCCAAATTGATATAATCATTAACACAATTTCTAACAAGTACTCAGGAGTGTTTTTTGTGGAGGTTGATAAGATTGTTCTAAAGTGTATGCGAGATGACAAAGAATGGTAACGAGTTTGGGGCTGACAAGGAGAAATGGGTGAACTGGGCTGTTTGTTTTGTTTTTAGTTTAAATAAATTAAATAAAAAAGGAAAAGATAGAATAGCTAAAACAACTTTGGAATAAAGAATTAAATCAAAAGAATCAGTTTGCTGTTATCAAGATTTATTTTATAGTTACAGTAATCAGTACTGGCAAGAGATAGAAACATAGAACAATGAAACATAAAAGAAAACCTATAAATAACACACAAATATGCCCACTTGATTTTTGACAAAAGCACAAAAGCAGTAAAATGAGGAAAGAACAGCTTTTTCCTTCCTTTTCAATGAATGATGCTACAGACTGGACTGGACTGCAACTGGACATCACAGGCAAGAAAAGGTGAAACTTGACCTAAGTCTTGCACCTTATACAAGAAATTTTACATAAAAAATCAGGGCTTAAATGTAAAATGGGGAAATAGAAAAGCTTTAGGAAAATAGATTGTTGTTTTTTTTTTTAGGACTTGGCAAAGAGTTCTCAGACTTAACAGCAAAAGCACAATTCATGTAAGAAAAAAATTGATAAATTGGACTTCATTCGATTAAAAACTTTTGTTCTGTAAAAGGCACTGTTAAGAGGATTAAAAGGGAAGCTGCAGAGTGATAGAAAATATTGAAAATTCTGTATCTTGTAAAGGACTCGTATCTTGATTATACATGTAAAAAACTCTCAAAATTCAACAGTAAAAACAACACATCCAATTACAAATGAGAAAAATACATAAAGAGGCATTTCAACCAGAGGATATAAAAATAACAAGTAAACACATGAAAAGATGTTAAACACCAGTAGACATTATGAAAATGCAAAATAAAAACACATTGAGATATCACTATCTCATATACCTATCAGAATGGCTAATATTGAAAAACAAAAGTGACAAAACCAAATTTTGGTAAGGATGAAGGGAAACTGGATCATTTTGTAATTGCAATGAGAATGTAGAATATGGAAAGCCATCTGCCAATTTCTTAATAAAAAGCAAACATACAGTTACACTCTGAGCATTTATGCCACAGAAATGAAGTCTTGTGTTCAGATAAAAACCTGGATACGAATGTTTTTAGTAGCTTTGTCCATAATAGTCAAAGCCAGGAAAAATAACTACATATTCTTCAATAGATGAAAGGTCAAACTATTGATACACAGAATAACCTGGATGAGTCTTCAGAGAATTATGCTAAGTGAAAAAAGCCACATCCCCAATTGTTACACTGTGTGTGATTTCAGTTATATAATAACCTTGAAATGACAAAATTACGAAAAGTGAGAAAAGATGAATGGGGTTGCCAAGGGTTAACGAGGGAGCAGGGCTGGGAGGGAAAGGATTGCAGCTATAAAAGGACATCACACCACGGAGATCCTTGTGTTGACAGAAAGGTTCTGTATCTTGACTGTATCGCGTCGACATCTTGGTTCTGGTATTGTACTATAGGTTTGGAAGGTGTTACCATTGAGGGAAAGTGGGTAAAGGATATACAGAATCATTTTGTATTATTTCTTACAGGTAAATCTACAATTATGTCAAAATTTAAAAAAACAAAAGGTTTGAGATAGTACACAGTATTTCAAAATTCTTTCAGGGGTTATATTTGATTCAAAAATGTTTGAAGGCCACTGATCTGGAAAATTGGTGGTTAGAGGCATAAGATGATCTCACAGCATCTCTTTGGTTCATAATTAAGCAGGTAGAAGGGGCTATTTTTGACATCTGTATTCAAATACACCTCAACTGAAGAGACGGTGGATGAGTCAATTTCATCTGAAATCTCATGAGAGGCTCAGCAAACTACATAGCATAGGAAAAAAAAAAAACAACTGTGATTTTGGGAGAGCTTGGATACCAATGGATGAGAAAAAGGACTGTTATAATTTCTGCCCAGTCGCTATGCCTGATGTTCAAATAGGGAACGCAGCACCCAGCTGAGGCAAGCACGGTCGCCACACTTCTCTGCAGCTGCAGAACTGAGTTTTGGGGTCCAGTAAACGGAGGGGATATGCATCTGTGAGCACAAATGTACAAAATGAAAGCAAATGTCACAGACACGCGATAGCATTTTTATCATGTTTCTTTTCCTCTATGGTTGCACCACGCATTCTCAGACACAGCAGGTGTTAGAAAATTAGAATAACTACCTTCCCTTGGCCTCATTCTGGCAGTGTACACAGCAGCACCAGAACAACTGAGAAAAAAATAGAAACCATTCATTTGCCCACACTCTGCTTGATAGGGTTTTGATAAACGAACAAAAAAAAAAAAAAAAGGTCACGAATCTTCACTTGACTGATGATCAGATCTGATGCAATGCATACACATATCTAACAGGAAGTCATCTGGGATTTTTCCAGTTGTCTTCAATCATGTTGAAAGCCCACTGTTGAGAATAATGGAACAAGCTTCCCACAGCTGAAATTCAGGGACCCATCACCTCTGGGGCTGTCTTACTCCTACTGGGCTTACTGAGAACTGCTGCAGACCTATCACTCACACAAACCTTCCCTCCACTTTCCTGTTCAGTCTCAGCGGCAAAGTGGGGAGAAAGGCAAGAGCATTTTGGGGAAATTGCAGTCTCCATTAAAAGCAGCTTTTTTCTTCACTCACCTCTTCTTATGAGGATGGAAAATCATTTTTTCCTGCCCTGAGGCCAAGAGGATAATCTGGAAATATTGGTAGGGTTTGCAACAAGAAATGACACATTTTATTCCTTTTGCCACAGAGAGACTTAGCCAGTGGACCAGCGGGCCTGCCCTTGCACCACCAGAGTGAGACAATAAGAACCGGAGGCAGAGACATAGTGGGGAGGTGCAAACCAAGAAGGCATCCTCCCTCTCCCTTCCCTTGAGTTCCTGTTTTGGAGAACGCAGAACATCAGCACTTGCCTAGATTCAAAGGCCCGAGAAGGTGAATTTGGGAGCCTCAATCTTTCTACAGCTCCAGGTCAAGGTACAGAAGGATGCTACTAACTGGAAGATGTGAACAAAGAGACCACTGCAGTCAGGGACTGTTTAAAGAAGCATCTTCAGCCACAGTGCACGTGGTACCCACCATGTCTATGCTGTCTACGCTGAGTCCGCAGAGAGAGAACCTGCGTAGCATCCTGGCTAAACAAAAAGAGTGGAATCTCAATGAGGTCAAGTGAGGAGGTGCTGGTCTATTCCTTCTCCTTTTTTTCTAGCCCACTAGCTCCAGAATTAAAAGTGGAAGTGGGATGTGAGAGCCAGACCAAGCTGCCTTCCCCCATCCTCTCAAGCTTCTATTGCCACAGTGGAGAGACCACCAGCCTGAAGCAATTATAAGATGGAACCAAAGGTTTTATTTAAAAGTGGATGAAGCAAATGAAAAAGTATAGATGCTGAGCACATTTTGTTAGGAGAGTTGCTGCAAAACAGAAAAGGGGGATTTATTCGATTAAGTTCTGGGCAGCTGTAAGGAAAACTAAATGCTATCATATTTAAAATGCTATCATATTTACATCTTGAATCATGGCTAAAGTCTCTTCTGGAGTAAGAAGCAAGTAAAGCATCAAGGGGAATGCTCCCCCAGGGAATATGTGTTGCGGTTGGGTGTAGAGCCTTATAATTCAACAGACACTCCCGGGACCAGCAGGATCTGTATCACTTTAGAGCTTCCTGGAAATTCAGAACCTCAGCTCCACCCCAAAACTACTGAATCAGGGTCTGCATTGACAGGATCCTCGGATGATTCGACATGAAAATCTGGGCAGCAGAGGCCTAGAGCACTAAAGAGAAAACCGGTGAAGAAGCTCCCAGGTGTGTGGCATCCACCTCCCCTCAGGCAGTGAGTGTACTTAACTGATAAATGGCTGTTCGCTGCATCTGCCCAGGGGTAGGCACTGTGTGTTTGTCCATCCCCACCAAAACAACTGGGCGAATAGGATGTGATCAGAACACCAGAGTTTATCACTGTTTTTAAATAAACTTATAAATATACATGTTTAAACCTTAGTTTTAATTCATAATGCAGTATATATCTCAATATATAACCTACATAACAAATATGCCTTGAGATCCTTGGTATTTTTTTTTAATAACTTTTTAAATTCTTACCTGAGGATTTTTTTCATTGCTTTTTTTAGACAGAAAGGAAGGAAGAGAGAAAAACACCAATTAGTTGCCTCCTGCAGGGAAAATGGAGTTCAGTCGGGCTCCCTCACCCGGATGTCCAGGCAAACGTAACTGAGCAGTGTTCGTGTACCTTGAGTAGGGGCCTGCGTGCGTAGAACGAAGCTCTGTTACATAACCTGAAGGTCATTATTGGTACCTTACTGGCTTTGTGTGTGTTTAGTATAATAAGGGACTCCAGACTTCCCACGGAGCAATGCACGGCTTGTGGTGTGCGTGGATGGTCCACCCCAGAATAAAGGTGTGTCAGACATCCCAGCAGCTCCGCGCACATTCTTCCAACTGCCCGAATCCCGTCTGAATCTGTCTGGCCTTGAATGGTCACATGACACCTGCTGTACGCGCCCAGACTGGAGATCAAACCCGCAGCCTAGCTATGTGCCCTGCCTAGGACTGGAACCCGCAACCTTTCAGTTACAGGATGATGCAACCAATAGCCACCCAGGCTGGGGCAGAATCCTCGATGTTTTTTAAGGATATGATGAAGCTCAACAAACAATTTTACAAAGTTTGAGAACGGCTATTGTTACAGGAAGAGAATACACTGGCCTGGATCTCTGAGCTCATACATGGAGGAGAGATCCCAAGACCCACCTCCTGAGGAAAATAACCCCTTGTGGTGTTAAGTCACTGGGACTGGAGGTTTGTTGCTTCCTAAACACAATCTGGCCTATCCTAACAAAAACGCAAAACATTTGCGGAGGCCTAAAACCACTAACCTGACCAGAGAAGCTACTGAAATAGGACTTTCTGTCTGAGAAAATCGCTCTAATGCCAGAAGTTTTCAGGCTCCTTTTCCCTCATAATCACACTCAATGCTCAGAATGTGAGCGTCAATTTATTCCTGGAACTTGGCTCCAGGCATCGTGGAAACCCACACCTTGATAAGATGTCTCCCCATTAACAGTAGCTCTTCCAAGAATATCATCTGGTTCTTGAGGGCACCATCTGAAAATATCTCTTCTAATTAAAACAACAGGTGATTTACCTTTCCAATCGCTAAGGGCCCTTCTGAGATGCCACTTTATATCTTTCTAAAACACCATAAGGGAAAAAAAAGTGCTTCATAGCCAAAAATGCGACAGGCTTTCTCCATGGAAAAATAATCAAAGCAAATAAAGTGCAGAACTAAGGGTGGGTAGCAGTGTCTAAATAATAATGATAACAATAGGAAGTTTCAGAGTCATAGCTAATATTTATCAGGCACTAATTATGTACCAAGCACAATTCTAGGTCTTCCTTCATTTAAATTTTCCTAACAATCCTGTGAGACAGACACTGGTAGTATCTCCATGCTAGAGATGAGGAAACTGAAGCACAGAGACGCTAAGTAACTTGTTCAAGGTTGCACAGCTAGAAAGTGGAGAGTCAGTAGGGGATTCTATAGACTCCTCCTTTGACTACATTTATTTTAATATTTCAGGAGAACCATGCAGTTTGAACCTAATGAGTAGTAACTCCTTATTCCTGCAATCCTCCCTACATCTCAACTTCACAAAAAGATTCCACTTTTTCTCTGAGAAGCAGAAGTGTGGTTTCTTTTTCTTCTCCTTCAGGACTGCCGACACCACTCTCAAAGTCCCTCACTTCATTTGCTCCTTTTAGCCGTGGGATAAAGCCTCATTCATGTGGTCCATGTTGTGCTACTTACCTAGTCCACAGGCATGGAAGTCAGGCCAGGAAGGAGGAAGCTGGGTGAAAGAAGAGGAGAGAAGAGAAAGCTACCCAGCTGAATCAGGCACTTCCATTGCCAAGAAGGCTGCTCCCTCCCTCCGAATTAGGCCAACACCTGGCACAATCAGGGCCAGTTTTTAAGGACCACAGGTGAAGTTTTTTCAGTCCGAGGAATTCTCTCACCTGGGAGGGTGACAGTCTACAAGCTCCTCTGTTAATTCATTAAAACCACTGAACATCTTTTGATTTCGCCCTGAAGAAAAGGTGCTTATAAGGGTCCAGATGACACATGTGGAGAAAGAACAAGAACATAAGCCACTCTCAGGAGGGAAAGACACCTTAGTGAGCCCCTGGGAATGTGAAGATACAGCACCTTCCCTTCAGGCAGCAGTACCTCCAGCACAGCATGCACACGGAGCCACAGAAAGACTGCCCTTCCTGGCACGGGCAGCTGAGGCAATGCCGTCAGTGGACCCTGGTGGCCTGGCTGCCAAGCACAGCACGTGGTGCCCCTGGAGACTTCACCACAGCTGGAAGGAAAGGTGGAGACCCATATGGTTTTCCACAGTGGCTGCTTTCAGAAACACAGCTGAGATCCTCTGGAGACTTCTAGAGAAATCTGGAAAGAATGTAAGGGGCTGCAGTTCTTAAATGGAAGGTGCAGGAAAAAGAAGACAATTCAATTATTTGGGGTTTATTGTTACCCAGTTCTTAACAGTCAGGCTTCCTGAAGATTCCTGAATTCTAGAGGCAAAGGAGCTGAGGCTAGAGCTAGGACTTGGGTGGTTACAAATGGTTATAGGGTCCTCCCCACCTTACTGGTACTTTGAAAACAACAAAACACATTAATGTCAGTGGGGAAACTTTTCTCTAGCTTTTATTTTTTTTAAAGCACAATAAAGACAAGGTGGCAACATCTAATGCATTTGCATTTCTTTGATTTCTCTTGTCTGTTCCGTAACTTTTGATGTGCTGCCTGGGTGGAGTTGCTGTAGAATATTAAACACTTTGTTTCTAATCATTTGGAGCTTTTAATAATGAAAAGTGCTTTGAATGAAAAGCTTTAAAAAATTTCTTCATCAAACATTTATGGAATTTCAAGGCTTGGCATAAGAGTATATGCATGCTTGGAGGTCCGTGGAATTATAATTAGTACTAACCCCTGTTCTGAAAAACTTGCACCAGTAATGCAAAACGCAGAAACTACATGCACACATGGGCACAGGCATGTCATGCCAGTGTGCATAGACTTACACATGCAGTGCCTTGAATTTCCTCTTGGATCTACTGCAAAGCTTATGCTACCTGCCTCGTGCCATCCACCCTTAGGTCTTGGGTCTCCATGAATTAACGTCATAAGTTAGAGGAATTTGAAGAGATCTTGGGGATCATGTTTTCATAATCTTATAAGACGATTGTCTAGGAAGAAAGGAGATTGTCTAGGAAGAAAGGAGAAAAAAAGTACACCCCAATACTCTTGTAACCTCAGCTTACTACCTTTTGTAGCACTCTGTCCTGTGCCTCTCTCTACTTAGTGGGTAGCCTGCATTTTCCATGGAGAGAGGCATACAAGAGGTCAGAGTGCCAGCTGGTTCAGCCCCCAGGACCCTCTCCTGATGCTTAGGGTACCGCAATTAAAGAGCAAAGGGAGGCGATGCTGCAATGCCAGCAGCATCAGCGATTTGGGTGATGGCAGCAGAAATGTTGTGGAAGCAGCAGGAGGATGAGGACTGGAGCTGGCAATACAGGAGGTATCACTGGCAGTAGCAACTGCACCCCAGACATCAGGCATGACAATGCTCACCAGGAATATCAGGGGCTGCTGGCCACTACACAGAGATTAGGGCCACTGGGAACCATGGGTGGAAGTCAGCCAATAGTGATGGTGCAAGCCATGGATGTGGGTGGCATAGTTCCACTCTGGGCATTAGCTAGGGCCACAGCGAAAAGGAACAAGGAGTGGGACAATGGCAGAGATCCTGTGTTACTAAGACAAGTATTTCCTGCAGCATGTGTAAGAAACATTGGGGAATGCTCAAAGCAATTGGGAAAGAAACTTGTGGGTCACCATTAGTCTTGAAGGTGGCTTAAAAGTAGAGAAATTCTATTTTGTGACTTGCATATTTCACAATCATTTTTTAGCTGGAACTCCTAGCCCAAAGCTCGCTCTCTCTCTCTCTCTCTCTCTCTCTCTCTCTCACACACACACACACACACACACACACACACACACACCCCATACCAGGCTCTGCAGGTCAAGAGAAATCACGCCCATCCACTTGGGAGAACTGAATTGCATTCCTAGATGTGTGCCTGGGTTTGGTGTGAACTTGAATCTAGATGATCAAACAGGAAGGAAAAAAGAAATCTCAGTGTCACTGTTGCAGAAGAGGGATAACACATTGACTTGGAGGGGAAATAGAGGTTAGGTTTACATGGACTTCGGGGCAGCTTGAAGGTACAAAGCCTGGAAGGCAACTGCCCAGCAGAGAGGCATAGAGAAGAGGACATGAGAGTAGGAAAGGAAAGTTGAGCCCACAGAGAAATGCTTCTCCCCACCATCTTCAATTTTGCCCTGATTGTCCCTCTGTTGATCCTAGATGGGTAAACTATGTGGGAAACAGGCTGAGCTTTCAGCTTATCCCTAAGAGATAAATCTCACGGGAGACTGGTTCCCTCTGTGTGTCCCCGCAGACTACCACCTGCTATCAGATCTAACATGAAAGAGCAAACGGTTCTGTGATCTGCATGAAAATGAAAGGGTGGCGTATTTTTCTAAGTTGAATAAAAAATGTATAGTGTCAGTATAAATATCCTTTTTCTGAAGCCACCAAAACTAAAAAGGTGAAATTTTTGTTCCGCTGCTGCCTTCTGCCTTAAGTGGGCGATTACAGGGTAAATGCTCTGACGAACACCAGCGTTCATTCAGCTGCAATGATTATACCTTGTGGTCTTTTTCCCCTAATGGTCCTCTGAGACGCGTTATAACTCCTTCTTCAAAGCACACAGGTTCCAAGATCTGAAAATTCTCAAAACCGCAGGTTGGAACTGAACACACATGAATAAAAGAGACTCTATGTCACCTAAAGAAGCCATAATTCCCTGGTGTAGCATCCCAGACTTTCCCTAGTCTGACCCTAAAGGTCTGACCCAGGAGCCTCAGTTTCCCTCCCTTCCTGAGTGGGAAGAGGTGAGGCCAATGTGAGCAACTGTATAGTTCTCAGTGCTGAGGAAGAGAGATGGGGCCGATAAAACTGAGACCTTGAGGCCAGGGAGTCGAAGTTGGAGTCTCAGAGAGGACTGGAACTCTGAACTTAGAAGTCAGAAGGATGTGCCTTGAGAACAAGTAATAAGAAGAGGACAGAGAGAAAGGGGAGAGTGAGGCTGAGCCTAGGGTGATGAGCAGTTCCTTAATGCTGAAGGCAAATGAAGGTACCATCGTAACAATATGAATGGAGGCAGCGGCGATGGTGTGGCCATCTCATAAAAGGCTTTCCATGGTGTGGCCAGACGTCACTTCACCATTTTAATTAGACCCTGAACAGATGTCCTGAAAGCCTCTGGAGTTTGGGGGTGACCATGACCAGCACAAGACCCGAGAAGCCAACAGGATAGACAGGCATGTTCGGAAGAGGAAGAACAGGCTTGAAATGAACCCTTCAGCTTTCACTACTCATCCTTCAGGAACATGTGTTTGTATTTAAACAAGTTCATGATTGTGTTAAAATTATAATTAATCATCTGTATTTTGGGTCATTGTCTAGTAAGTATTCAGAAAGTGAATACGCTGTGTTTTTGCTTTATTTCAAAGTCTTATTATTTAATCTAATGATTATTCCCTGAATCCAGAAGTAAAGGTCTTTCCTTAGGCAAAGTTAACCGACACAACTTGGAGAGGAATCGGCTGCCTACTCAGGGACTCTGATTAACACTCAGGCCTGTAATTATGTAGGTGGGTTACACAAATGGTACATTTAAAGGGTATTCCCATTGCTTAATGCCTAGAGAACTACAGGGTCTGGGACTACAGAAGAGTTTTGCCATGAAGAAAAGAGATATTATAACTGACTGTGGAGGAGCTGGAGGACGAGGAAGTTGACATGTGAGTGCTGAGTTGAGCCTTGTTGAACAGCTATGGTGTGTGTGTATGTATGTGTGTGCCCATATCCATCTACAGAGAGAAATGTCTTACAGTAGGAAGAGGACACTATCTAGAAACAGTGAGCTATATATACAACAAGGTAAATAAGTAAAAAAAATTCTCTAAACATCTCAAAAATAAGAGATTCCACCAACTACACTGAAAATAGAGGCATTTGGACATTACCAGTGAAAGAAAGAGAAGAGGCAGCTATCAGAATGGCCATCATCAATAAATCAACAAACAAGCGCTGCTGAGGATGTGGAGAAAGGGGATCCTTTTGCACTGTTGTGGGAATGCAGACTAGTGCAGCCACTGTGCAAAGCAGTATGGAGATACCCCTCAAAATTAAAAATGGAACTACCTTTAGACCCAGTGATGCCACTTCTGGCAGTATAAATACATCCAGAGAAACCCAAAACACTAATTCAAAAGAACATAAGCACCCCTATGTTCTTTGCAGCATTATTTACAGTCACCAAGATACAGAAGCAGCCCACGTGTCCATCAGTAGATGAGTAGGTAAAGCAATCCTGGGACATTCGCACAGTGGGATGCTACTTGGCTGTAAAATGGAAGAAAAGTTTACCCTTTGTGAGAGCATGGATGGACCTGGAGAACATTATGTGAAGTGAAATAAGCCAGGCAGAGAAACACAAGCACCATAAGATTTCACTTATATGTAGAAGCTACTGGACAAACTGAATGAACAAGCAAAATAGAGACTCATAGATAGAGAGCAGGGTGACAGCTATTGTGCTGTGGGGAGAGAAGTTAGGGGGTGGAGGGATCCGGCAGAAAGGAAAAAGGGCTCATGGACATGGACAGCAGTGTGGGGATTGCGGAGGGAAGGGGACATAAGGGTGTTAAATGGTAATGGAAAAAAATACAGTAAGAATTTTTTTAAAAAGAAAGAGTATAACATATGGTCCCTGACTTAGCACAGTTCAGCTTATGATTTTTCAAATATGCAATGATGCAAAAGTGATATGTATTTAGTAGAAATCCAACTTCAAAGTTTGAGTTTTCATCTTTTCTCCAGCTAGCTGTATGTAGTACAATATTCTCTCTTGATGTTGGGCAGTGGCCGTGAGATGATATTGCCCAACTGAAGGCTAATTAACGTAAGTGTCCTGAGCACATTCACAGTAGGCTAGGCTAAGATATGATGTCCCGTAGAATAGGTGTATTCAATGCATTTTTTGACTTAGGATGGATTTATCAGGTCATAACCCCATTGTAAGCCATAGAGAACATGTACTATAAATTGCAACAGGAACAGAAACTTTTATAAGGCAGAACTTTAAGATTTTTTTTTGAGTTTTACATTTATATATATATGTATTTAGATTTGGTGAATTCCAGCTTTCTCAGCAATGCGATGCATGAAGTAAGAGAGATCATTGCCCACTCAACAGAGGGGTGGGGGGCAGGAGGCAGCAACAGAGAAGAGGATCTGCTAAAAGTGAAACCGGGGCAGAGGGGAGGCCACCGGGCTCCTCTCCTCCTCCTCTGGATATGCCCTCTCCAATATCATGCTTGGGAGTTTCTGGGTTTTATTTTGAAAGACAGTTTTCTTGCAATGGAAAAACCTAATAGAAACTACAGTCTATACAGCACCTTCGCAAACTTCCATAGTCTTGGAGAAACAAAGCCCACATTTGGCAAAAAGCCTGGGCAAACCATGCAGACCCAGAGTCACGTTTCACTAAAGGAAACCCTGGGACTAGAACAAGCTGCCCAGGTACCAGGACCCACCCTCTGTTTCAGGTGCTGCGCCCCGGCTTTCCCACCCACACCACCTCCTTCCAGGACTATTCACCTGGATATGTGTGAGCGTGTGGCATTTCCCTGCCTCCAGCCCCAAAGGCCTCCTGGAGGCTGACTCTTTGCAACGGTTGAATCATACCACTTGGATTCATGATCCTCTGACATTTCTGTCCCCTGGGTTTCTCTTGCCCTGTGACTGCTGACTTAATATCCAGCTCCTTGCATTTCACAGGATGATCCTCTCCCCCACTTTCGCCTCCAGTCTGTTCTGCGGCTGCTGACGCCACCTATTGCAGCCCCCTGCATCCGGACAGGACTGGCTACCTTTGCACCTGTGCAGAAAGCAAGCTGCCAGCGTCCTTTAAAAATAAAATCTCCAAATACCTCAAGAAAAAAGATCCCACGAACTAAACTGAAAATAGAGAGAGGCAGACGTCAGCAGCAGAAGAGAGAAGGGAGGATGAAAGAAAGCCCATATTATAAGCTGAGCTATGTACATTAACAACAACAAAAAAAAATCAAGTTCTTGGCTCTGAAGAATGACATTAAAAAGTTAAGCTGTACTTACTCTTATTTAAAATGTCATTCTTGTTCAGTGTAACTGTTAGACATGTAATACAGACAGATGAGCCACACTGATTCCATGAAGACAAAACTTCCTCTTGTACATCCGCTCTAAAAGCTTTTAAAACCACTCTGTCAGGAGCAATTTGACTGCATATCATTTGTGTTTCTCTACTGAACCACAATACTGCATGTGACAAATGAACATCATAAGGGGGACTGGGTGGGTGGGGGGAGGAGCAAGGGCTGAGAAGTTCACCACCTGGTATAAATGACTCTCACACAAAACACTGCCCGTAAACCAGGGGAGGGAATGCATTAGCCTGCTACAAGGAGCTCAGGTTGGCCACTCAATATTTCATATAGGAAAAGCACACACAGCATCTCAACAGGACTTTGCTACAAGCTAGGGATTCGGGGGCTCCTAAAATGATTTACAAGGGGCATTTGTGAGAAAGGCTGATGGGGTCCTACGGGAGTCCACAGTGGCTAGTGAGTAGGCAGCTTCCGATCCTGACACCCGTCAGGTAGGACCTTGGTTCCCAATAGGAGTGTCTGTATCCATTTGCCTTTTTTTAAAAATCGTGAGCCTTTAACCTACCGTGGCAACTTCCCTGTGATTAAAAGCAAGAGACTGCTCTCTTTTCATTTGTTATTTTTTTTATTATTATGAATTGGTTCTTTAAGTGGAAAAACCAATCTTTTTGATTAACCAGTTTGAGTCGGGGATTGGTAGCCCAAATCAAGGAGGAGTGAGCTGGAGAGTACCTCCCCTGCTCCACGCCAAGGGAAGAAAACTCATTAAGCATAGAGGAAACTTGATCTGGGAAGCTAAATTTAAACCTCCACACCTGAAACAGCTAATAGGTACCTATTAGGCCAATAGGTATTTGAGTTCCGAATGAGAAGAAAGTAGAGAGTTCAGAGGAAAGAAATTTTTCAGAATGACTGTCTTTGTTACCCACTGAATTTATTCTTGAATAACAATCTACCCCATAACTGTGTGGCTTACCACAAAAATCAGTAGTAATTTGTTCACAGTTCTGCAATTTAGACACACAGAGCTCAGCAAGGAAAGTCCGCATTGTATTGGCTGGGGTTCCAGGACAGTGGGATGAGCCAAATGGCCTCACTCACAGGGCTGCCAGGTGGGGCTCACTGTTGTCTGAGGATTCAGCTAGGGCTGTCAAGCAGAGAGCCTCAACTCTGCTTTGCATGGCTTGACGTTTTCACAGTATGGAAACTGGATTCTGAGAGGAAGTATCCCAAAGCGGTGAGTATAGAGCAGATCTCTGAAGGCCTGACCTTGGAAGTCACACAATTTATGTCTGTCACATTCCATCAATCTCCAAACCAAGAATTCAACAGGAGGGAGAAAAGACTCCCACTTGTCCCTGAGAAAAGAGGTAAAGAAATTGCAGAAATCTTTAATCCACCACAGCAACTAAAACCAGTTAAGAGGGTACGAGTTGCCAATGTTGAATTTTGAAGGGAAAAAGAAACCCTTTCTTTAGAGTCATACACACTTTAACAGCAATCAGTCTTTGTGGCAACCACCAGGAGCAGGACCAAGGGCATCCAACCCATGGCCCGCAGGCTGCATGCAGCCCAGGATGGCTATGAATGCAGCCCAACACAAAATTGTAAATTTACTTAAAACCTTTTTTTTTTTTTTTGCTCATTACTTTTTGTTAGTGTTTGTGTGTTTAATGTGTGGCCCAACACCACTCTTCTTCTTCCAGTGTGGCCCAGAGACACCAAAAGTTTGGACACCCCTGCTGGTAGACATGGATTTGCTGGGAAAATGCTCCCAGTGCTTCTGAAAGACTATGTCCCAAATTCCAACATGGCTCATGGTCAAATGATGGACACATCCCATTATTTTCCTTTGTGCACTAATTAAGTTCTAGTTTAATTGGACTGTGAATTCCTAGACCTCTTGTGCATTCCCTATGGATTGGGCACATACAGTAGTTACACAGAATTACTCTGGGAGGCATCAGGGTGCTTTCAATGAATAGTTTTTTATGCTAGAGACGGAGGTTATGCATAACACTAATCAAAGTGAGAAAAGGAATCACCTACAATAAGATGCTTGAGACCCAGTGGAATGTCAAGAAATATATGTTCAGTGAATAGACGAACCACCATGAAAAAGTACTTTGAATGTAGACTAGAAGAATCTTTTAGGAAGAACTCAACTCGGAAAATGTCTTTTTGCTGCCATCTACAGCCGCGTGGGTCTTCCTGGCATGCAGTAGACTTTATGTAGATCGTTTATCTGTGGCAGGGAACATAGGCTAGTAACCAAGGAGATTTACTTATGTCAGCATTTTCTAATGTGTGAAGTTGTGCACTTCTAAAATCCTGTTCATTCCTGTATTCACAGTGCCTAGAAAAGCGACTGACATACAGCAGCAGTTTTGCGCCAGGGGTGGTTTCATCCCCCGGGAGATACTTGGTAATTCTGGAGACGCTTTTGTTTGTCACAGCTCAGGGGAGAAGTGTTACTGACATCTAATGGGTAAAGGCAAGTGACGCTGCTACACATCCTACAATGCACAGTCCCCCGCAACAAAGAATTATTCATCTCAAAATGTTAACAGTGCCAAGCATAAAAAACCCTGACACAGAGTAAGTATTCTACAAATATTTTTTAAGGATGAGTGAATGAATGAATGAGAAACAAATGACTAACATAGTAATGCAGTTAATGAAGACTGTGAGGTTAAGGTCAAATATCTCAGGACTATTGATCAACTAACTGCAGATAGAGAGACAAACATTGCTGGATTAACAAGAAGTGACCTGAGTTAAACTTGGAAACAATAAAGGGAGTCAGATAAAGAGAGTCAGGATGAATCAAGAATAAGAGATTGCTCGGGTCCCAGACAGGAATGAGACCCTCAATGTGGCTCTAAATGTCTTCTAGTGACAATATAGGAAGTGTGAACAGCTCCCAAAGTATATATACTGCTGAAAAACAGCATTGCTGATAAGGTATTGTTTTCCTGCATTTCTTCTTAAGTTAATCATTAGTGGCTTACATAAAATGTGTTTGATAGCATGGGTTTGGTATCTTATGAACTCCCTTCTGAGACTGTTAAGAAAGAGGCTGGCTCTTTACCTGGTGAATCTAAGAGATACGACAATGCCCCCCCCCCCCCCCCCGGAAGCTCAGTTAGAAATCTTTTGCATCTTACAACGTCACGTTACTAATCTCCTACTCAAATTGTTGGTATTTGCTTGGTGCATAGATCCCTAACCAGCTGGGTTAGCATCACTCCTGCCTCACTTTGTCTACATACATCAAGATTTCTAATAGTTTCACAAGTACAAGACACTTGAGTTGGAGCTAAAAAATGTGTGATGCCAAAATGACAGGAAACTAAAGCAGCAGTATCCTGAAATGGGAAGAGCACAGGCAGCAAGGAGACTTTGGGCCTCAGCCTCTTCATCTTTCAGTTAGGGGTGGGACCCCTTGCCTGAGACTTCATACAATTGCTAATGACACCTGAATTAAATGGGAGATGTGACCGCTTAAGTACCATGCCCATTCATTTTTAAATCTAAATTCTATCAAGCAAAGTGTGAAGTAGTGTTTTGACAGGTAAGTTCCTGGGTCTTTTGAAAAGATTGTTTTCCCACACAAATATTTGGCAAAACAGAACTTTCCACTGCAGTTCTCTGGGATCCCTCCCCCAGGCAGTTTCAAGTGGCACTTGGGGCTGCCTTAGCTTTGAGGTTTCTACTTCTCATTTTTGTTGCCTGCTTCTTCTTGAAAGGGGAAAAGAAGAACGTATTTTGTGGGATATGAAATCTATCTTCTACCCAAAATCACTTGAGAAGACATTTCACTGCCCTGCGTTAATGTTTACCTGACTTGTGAATAAATACAGAGTAAAGCTCTGGGAAACATCCCGTGACCAAGGACACCTGCACGGTACCTGCACGGGAAGCCACAGTACACAGAGGGCTTGCACATCCATTGGGCACTGGCACATGAAATCAAAGACTGGGCCACTGGAGAATGAGGCACTGTTGATGGCAGTTCACCTCGAAGGGGCACCAGAGGGACAATCCCACAGCACTTGGTTGCTCTGCGGCCATTGTGCTAGTTCAGGGCAGTACCTCAGGTACTCAGGGTACTCCAGAGACCTGCGACTGAGAATAAATAAACCGAGGGAGCAGAGACAACAGAACAGCATCCTTGAAACTCTCCAAGAGCAGATATCGTATAATTAAACCCAAATACCAATCTAAGGCCATTTTTCATCAGGGGGCTTTTGACGGCTCTTTGCTGCAAAGAGGTTTAATGATTTCATTGAGTAAGAGGCGGTGGACGCGAGATGTGTGCATTTGCTGAGAGATAATTGCATTTAATGAAAAGCGCATCCATAGGTTTGGAGAGGCAAGTGATAAATCTTCCTCCGGAGTCATATTCCAACTGATGAGTGGTTGGGAGATCAATTAATAATCATGATGAGAACAATACTTTTCACTTGCAGTTTTCCTTAGGTCGCTCAGAGCAACGTGATAAACATGAACATCTATTTTCCTGGTCCTCCTGGGAAGTAAGCATTTGGTTGCATTATCCCTAGGTACGTGACATGAAAATTGAGGTACAGGGAAGAGAATGGCCACTGTGGCAGTGAGGGAGAGAGAGAAGCAAAAAGAAAATAGATACATCTTGGTATTTTCTGTCTGCACTTTGAATACATATTATGCAAGCATTTGTTGACCTCTACTAATATTAGCTGGTGATTTCAGTGCCAGGCTCTGTGCTTAATTAAATGCTTTGCACATATTACCTCATTTAACCTCCTCATGTCACAGATGAGAAAAACAAGGATTAGTAAGTTAAGCACTGTGCTGATGGTCCAATGATGGAACTGGAACATGAATTCAAGCAGTCCAGCTCCAGACACGTGCTCCTAAACCTCATGCATAATTTATGCCAGGACTGCATGGGATGTCAGGACTGAGATGCCCACACAAAGCACAGGATCCCTGTTCCCAGGGAGCTCACGGTGAATCGGGGGGATAAACCCAGTACTCATAACATCTGCTTGCTAGGCACTGGTCTACGTGCTTGATTTATGTGTGGACACATTTAGTCTTCTAACAGTTAGATGACCTGGATGCCATTACAACCATCACCATTTCACAATGAGGAAACTGAGGCACAGAGAGGCTATATAACTGTCCAACATTAGAGAGTGTCCTTGCCATTAGTCATTAGATGCCTTATTTTCCACACTAAGGACTTGATGTTCATATTGCAGATGATCAGGGAAAACAATGAGTTTAAGCAAAAGCATTATTCAGATTCAGTTTTTTCTAAGATCACTCCAATGACACTGGGCTGAATTGATAGCTTAGTCCTTCTTTTGCAGTGTGAGATGCTGATGCATTTTAACAGAGTTCAAGAACTGGAGGTCTGACACTCCTCCAGGATACTAGGTGGAACCCCATATGAATTTTTGTGTATTTTCCATGCCTATCCTCTCCTTTATGAGGCTGACACAAAACCAAGGTTTCAGCTGCCCATATGCCACCAGAGTGGCCCGTAGCTCTAACCACTAATTCTTTCTCCTTAACAAGCCATATCAGTGTGGAGCAGGGTCTCAGCAAAACAGCATGAGACCCTAGAGGCCAGGGCAGTGTTTTCACAATCCTTTGTTGACTAACAACCCAGCATTTGAATGTACGAGTGTCGGAAAGCAAACAGGACTCCAGCAGGAGTGCTCTAGATTATGTGAATGGCTAGAGAACTTGGAAAGGTCTGGGTGTTCCAAAATCCACCCCATAGTTTACTATATACACGGTCCTGGCTCTGAGTTACCAGAGTCTAAGATCCTAACTCATTCTGTCCCATCACCTGTGAGCTCCTCCCTACTCTTCTTAGCTTAACTGGCATCTTATAGTTAATGGGACCTCAAGGTCACATTTCTCCGTGGAACTTTTGCCATTACCTGCTCAGTCTCAGTACAGTGAGTCTCAGTCTCTCAGGAATCCAGGATTTTCAAGATCACCTTGCTAATTCACTTTTAGTTCATAAATCTTCATCAAATGTTCTCATCAAATATTTTATTATCTCCCTGCATAGGGAACTCACCATGTTCCAAAACTGCTTTTTCTATATTTGAGTAACTCTTGATGGTTTTAAAGTTTATCCTTATACTAAGTCAAATTCAGTTGCCTATAATTTCTCTATTCGTCTCCCAGAACAAAACTCCTGTCTCCTAATCAGACTCAGGGTACAGTGAAGGAAGCCTTCCTTTAAAATCCTCTTGGGCTAGGGCAAGTTTCTCAAAATACCTACATTCAATCTTATCAGAGCATGAATCAGATTGCATATAACTCTTTACTATAAACCAAATATTTGTTTCTCCCTAAAATTCTATGTTGACATAAAATCTCTGAGGTGATGCTATTTGGAGGTTGGGGGACTTGGGAGATGCTTAGGTTGTAAGGATAGAGCAGGCAGTCATGAATGGCTTCAGTGCTTATAAGAAGCAGTCAGAGAGCTCCCTTGCCCCTGCTCTCGCCACGTGAGGATGCAGCAAAAAATCTGCTGTCTGTGAACCAGCAAATGGGCCTGAGCAGACGTGGAATCTGCTGGGGCATTGACCTGAGATTGCCCAGCCTGTGGAACTGTGAGAAATAGCTCTCTCTTGTTTACAAGCCACCCAGTCTATGGTACTCTGCTGTACTGCCCAAATAGACTGAAATGGTTCCTCTGGGCTTCTTGGTATCCCCAGTAAACCGTAAACTTCCTAAGGAAAAGAGACAGATCTTTTTTTACTTCTCTGAAGCTCCAGCAGCAAGCCCAATTCCTGCACAGAGTATGCATTCAACATTTGTTTTGCTTGGAGTACATCATGGATGGCCTTCCAGAAAGAAAGATCTACGTAAGTAAAGAGAAAACAAACAAGGTGGGAGGGAAGCGATGAGGAAGCAGGACTTGAGTGCCACCATTTTAACATAATTAGCATGCGCCTGTATGTTTCAGTGACCTTCTGCCTAGTGGAGAGGCTGAGCAACAGCCAATTATACTAGATTTTATTACCACTTACCTAGTAGCCTCATTAATAAACATGGTATGTGACCAATGTACAGTTTAATCAACAGAGTGAAGAAAAATAAAATAAGGATATGAAAATCACTGGCCCTGCTTTTGCCAAAGGGCCTAAGAGTATAGGCCAAAAAAGGTTATCAGAGAAAAGAACAGGAAATAACAGAAAGGAAAGAAAATCCTTGAGAAGTAAAACATGGGATCAGAAGCCAGCACAAAAGAACTTCGGTTGTGAGGACAGATGGTTATGAAGCTGGGGGAAGCTGCACAGTGGCTTAGGTTTGGAGAAGAGCAAGAAGGGAGATTTCAAACCAAAGGACATTAACTTTTCCGAGGAGAAATCCAACAGTTAGTATTGGCAATGAATGACCATGGAATTTCATGAATTCAGTATCTTCCTGCTAGAAGGACCCTTAGAGACAACTAGCCCAGAGGTCCCCAAGCCCTAGGCCACAGACAGTAAAGGTCCATGGCCTGTTAGGAGTCGGGCCGAAAAGCAGGAGGTGAGCAGCCTGCAAGGGAGCAAAGGTTCCCTAGCATTACCACCTGAGTTCTGCTTCCTGTCCCCCCTCCCCACTCCAATCACAGAAAAGTTGTTTTCCCAGAAACTGGTCCCTGGTGCCAAAAAGGTTGGGGACCACTGCTGTAGCCCAAATTCTCATTTAAAAAATTAGGATGCTAAGGGCAAACAGTTAAGTACTTTGACCAAGTCACAAAGCCAGGTTTTAGCAGTCTCCAGATCCTCAATGAATACACCGCACTCTTTCCTCCAGCCCAGGTCTGCATGGTGCTGTGTTCATTTCGCTCCAGGCGCTGCCCAAGAACTTAGCAAATGTGTCTCATCTAAATGTAACACCTTCCACTGGAAGGTTCTTCCATTGGAAGAACCAAGGGATATCTCTCCAGGAACACAGTAGGAGACACAGGCCAGAATGGTCAGGTCTCCTGCTTAGAACCCCGCAGTAGAAAAGGGAAGATTGGGGATTCATATTCTAGATTGCTCCAACTGAAAACCCTCTTTCCTCTAGACCACACTACCTTTTAGCATGGGTTACAAAGCTTAACAATCCAAATGGACAGTGAGTGTCTTCTATAGCACCACCCTTCATCCCTGGGGTTAGAGGGCATGCACAAGGAGAAAAGGGATGTGGTCTCAGTACTCAGTGATCAGTAATATTCACAGCATCTGACCTTAAGGCAGGCCAGGGCTACACCCTTTCCAGGCAGTCAGGTGATTAATTAAGGAGAGAGGATTCCCAAAGCAATTCTTTAGTCTAGACTGCAAATTCTTGGGGGGCAGGAGTGTGTTCCTAGTGCCTGATTCCATTGGGGGGGGGGTGCATCATGAGACACCCATTATCAGTTTTAAAGTAGGTGGTACCCAATGCCTATCTAAAGTCAGGTCCAATGTATGGACCACAACTTTCCTTTGGCCAAGGGCAGAAGTGCATTATGATGCTGTGCAGCAGGCTAAGAGGAGAGAGATGAGAAAGAGACCTGGCAGGTCTGCCCTCAGTCAAGGCGGAGTTCTTCTGCAGACCTCCAGACTCTTTCTATACCCCCACCTGTGATCTGGATTGCCCCCCTCAAAAACTCTAGAACACAGAAAGCAGAGACTTAGTCTCCTGTCCCAAGCCCACCTTCCGTTGTCTCTGCCATTCTCCCAGAGCTTCTGACCTGCTGGCCTTTGAGCATCTGACATCTGCCTTCTTGTTGGAACGCCATCTATCAGTCCATAGCATGGTGGCTGCTTGGAGTGGTGAAGTTCGGTCCTGGCTTAGGTTTCTCTCTGTTGGCCCTGCATTGCATCAGCCAGGCCTCATCCCCACCACCAGACCACAAATCCTCAGGCTGCCTGTGGCACCCTTCTAGGCTCTTTAAGGCAGAGCATTATATTTAATTTCTTGCTCTTGTACAGATAAGCAGTACGTGAAAAGAGACAAAATGTGCAGCTCACCACTTTCATAAATATGGAATACTGCACCTGGCATCTATCTTGAGAATTGCATTACCTGCACCATGAGAGAGCAATAACACTGCCATAACAATAACACAGTTGGGATGCAGAAAACCATGATGTTTTGAATTGTGTTATAATTAGAAAGCAGATAAACAAATAAGAGCACCATTTATTCATTAAAACTGTGCAAATGCAAAACCTACTTAATTAATTTCTTTGTACAATGTCTGTAAACTCCTTCAGGGAGGAAATCTGAGGAACAATTTCAGACCCAGAGCAAATGACACAGACATGGCTTTGAAACGCAAGTGGAAAGACAACTGGTAGGGACTGTTTTTGGTCCAAAGTGCTCTTTTTGAATGAGACAGAGACCAAGGTGGCCTCACAAATGGGTGGCACAGGCAACCAATCACAGGTGTGCTTTGATTTCCTTTTACCTGTGTATCTCAACAATACCCCCCCTTCCCTGCCCACAGTCAGAAGAGAGCTCTCCAGGTGAAATGAATGAGTTGGAGTTGATTAAGGAACTCTGTGAAACCCTTCAGAAGGATTAAAAACTGGATCATTAGTGAGTTTCACATCTATCACGGCAGTCATCATGCCAAGCAAAGGATTTAGAGAAGGGTCAGCACTTAGCACAACTGCAGACCAACCAGCAATTGACCTTGGTTCAAATCTCTCTTCCCTGCCTCTTCCCTCCCTGTTCCTACACTCACTAACTTTTTCTCTTCGCCCCCGACCTCCTTCCTGGCCATGTGTTCACAGACACAGCCCTACTCTACTCTATAATCTCTCCACCTTACTTTCATTTTTAAACATGCCTGACACTGGAGTCAGTGATATGATTGTAGAGTTAAGCTGTAGTTGCATAATAGTTGATAACGTTCGAAAGCTCTTATTGAATCTTTCAGTTAATTCTCTCAGCATTCTCTCAACTAATAGCAATAATGGAAATTACTTATTGGATATTTTGAGTCGATCATTGTCAAATACTTTACATGCATTATCTTATTTAGTCCTCACGATAGACCTAATAGGCAGCATTATTAGTATTATTCCCATCTCGCAAATGAGGAAAGGGAGGTAGAGAGTGGGCAATTAACTTTCTGAAATACTGCATATTCAGTAAGTATGTTGTGTCTTAAGTCTGATTTTTTATTATTTTTATTTTATTTTCTTCTCTTTAAAAAATGATCATTTGTATTAAAGGTTTAAAAATCGATCTTATAAGAAAAAGTGCTAATGACTGAAAATAAAGGAAAAGAAAAAGGATGCGGTTCATTCAAAAGCAGCTCATGGTCTAGAGGACATGCGTCAAGGTGTTTCAACTCTGGAAACTGTAGATGAACTGATAGCGATGCAAAATAATTTTTGTCTATGCACATCGAAATTCTCTTCTCCCAGTAGAGATTCAAGTGGACTTGCTTGCTCCTCTGTGGAAGAGGCTAATTTTCCTCCATTCCCACATTTATTTCAACATTTCTTTACTCCGTATATATTTTTCACTTCTTTTTTAAAGGATTTTATTTATTTATTTTTAGAGAGAGGGGAAGGAAGGGAGAAAGAGAGAGAGAGAAAAACATCAGTGTGTGGTTGCCCCTCTCATGCCTCCTACTGGGGACCTTGCCAGCAACCCAGGAATGTGTCCTGACTGGGAATCGAACCAACAACCCTTTAGTTCACAGGCCGGTACTCAATCCACTGAGCCACACCAGCCAGGGCTTGATGTCTTTAAATTGGTTGGCATATGTCACCACTTCCTCATTAATGATTTAAATAATATCATGCGCATTAGTTTCCTAAGGCTCCTGTAACAAAGTACAGTATGAATGGCTTATAAAAGCAGAAATGTATTCTCTCATCGTTCAAACTTTAGGCCCTGTTGGCAGGATCGCATTCCCTCAGAAGACTCCAGGGGCAGGTCCTCCTTACCGCCCCCAGCTCTGGTAGCCCCGGGCCTGCCTCACCCCAATCTCTGCCTCCATATTCACATTGCCAATTTACTGTGTCTCTCCATCTTTACATGGCATTCTTCCTTGTGTCTGTGCCTAAAATTTCCTCTGTTATAAAGACACCAGCCATATTGAATTAGGGACCACCCTAATGGCCTCATCTTAACTTATATATATCTTCGAAGTCCTATTTCCAAGCAAGGTCACATTCACACTTACTGAGGCTCAGGACTTCAATATATCTTTTGACAGGACACAATTCAAGCCATAATAGCATGTGTTTGTTTTTATTTCTGTATGAGAGTCATATTTTATCTTTTCTGAAAATTTTTATAACATCTTACAGCCACTAACAATACAAGTTGGGAAAAAGGAGGTTTACAGTTGTAGGTATGTGAAACACAGAGTTTATTCTTGTATCTTTTATTAATTATTGAATTATTTATACTACAACTGTAAACCCACCTTTGCCCACCCTTGTATAGCAGGATACAGAATTACCTATTTTTCTTTAAGTTTTTTTTTCTGCAGAAAATGTCAAACAAATATAAACAAAACAGAAGACATAACAGTATGTTATAACATAGAGATGGATCTCCATACACCCATCACTCACCCCAATACAATATTTTGCCAACCGTAGCTTTACTCCCACCAAAGCATGCATCTGCATGAGTTCTGTTCTCAATTCTCATCTTTTTTCTCCTGGGTATCTTGTGCTGCTAATAGCTGGTTGTTACTTGAAATGGATTTAAAGAACTAATTCATGATAAGGCAGTGATAACGATAAGATCTTAACACTGCCCATCCCAGGAGGGAGTTATATTTCTTCCAGATTTTGCTCTTGGCCAGCATATCATAAATATGTTTAATGAATCAATTAGAACTCCCTAGGTGTCATTTACATTTTAACTGGGGTTAATCTGGAGGGACCCATGAAAGAAGGCTTGAAACAGGTGGGGGACAGTCTTGTCCCTACCGCTTATGTGAGACTGCCACCCCCATCTGTATGCAGGGACAAAGCTGGGTTTTCATAGAAGGCTGGCGGAACGAAACTGTCGGTAGCAATTTGTATATTCTTTCCAGTATACTTTACTCTAGCTAACAGCAAATGCCGAGCCTTCTTCTCTTCCACAAAAGTCACAATAGCAGTCATATCAATAAATCAGAACATCCAGTTAAATGTACAAGAATTTTTTTTAATGTGCTGCACAAGATATCTGTTGGTAGGACTATGCATGAGTGTTTAAGTATAAGAACAAGTAAGAGGATGCACATAGTGCTTTAATCATTAAAACCATCATGGAGCCTAGAATTGGAGATGGGTGGATAAAGTCCATGCCATGAGATCAGCGGGCAGTCCTGAAAGACCCTACCCATGCCTGACTTCTTGTTCTTAAAGAGCTAGGCTCTGTAGTGGAGGTGCAATGAAGACATGTATCCTCTGTGAGAATGGAATTCCCTGTAATGGATAGCGTCCTGTCCCATCGTTACCATTTTAAAACTTTCTTATTGTGAAATAATAGGAAACCGACAAGAAGTTACTAAAACAGTGCAGTGAGTTCCTGCGTACCCTCTGCCCTGCTCCCTGAGGAGAACATCTGATGTGACCCCAGCGATTGTCAAAACTAGGAGACTGACTCTGGTATAATGTCAGTTTGGTACGAACTAAACTAAATAGCTCCCTCAGGTTTCAGCAATTTTTAATTGTAATCTTTTTGGAATAGGTCTATAATTTTTTTTCACAAGTGAGTTCATTATTATCATTTTTTAATCACAAGTTGCATTGGCCCATTTTCCCAGAGTTGGCTCCGTCTTGTGAATTTCATTTCCTGCCCCTATTAGTGTGGGGTTCATGCATTCTTTTTCTTTTTTCCATTAACATTTAAAAAATAATGCTTATATTGGACATATATTGGAAAACACTGCTGCTTGTTCTACTTCTACATGCATGCTTTGTCTATATACGACTTTTCACATTTTACTACAGTAATTTTCAGCCATTTTATCCCATTGATATATACACGTGACAGATGCTTTTCAACAGGGAGAGTGAGAGACACTCCCCACTACAACTCCTACAGCACTAGTGGTAACTTTCTCTCCCTCATGACAAATAGTGGGAATTTATGACAGACTCATCTGTATTGGAATCACCGTGAATGTGTTCCAGTTTACATAGAAATAGTAAAACCTTCAGAAATGCCAGGACTTTATTTGCAGTAATTACTTAAACTATACCTTGTACGTGATCTCCAAGCAACATACTGGTTTTAAATGGCTGCTTTAATAAGCACAAGCTTCCAGGCAACCAACCTACTCTTAATACGGCAGAACTTGACTAGGGCACTGAATGGAAAAAACAGCTGAGCAAATAAAAGGACGCAGGTTCTCTCGGGTGTGACTGCAATTTGGCAAATGCTCATTGGTCTACGTAGATTTCTCTCCTTTCGATCAGGTTGGTGATCTCTCATTATTCAAGACTGAGTTCTAATTTATCTCAATCCTCTGGGCATTTCTCTTACTAAGCTGTACATAATTTTGTATTTAGACCTCAGTTCTACCTCCAGAATGAGGTTCTTGAGAGCAATGTTGCACCTAAGAATCACAAAATCCCCAGGACCCAGCATAGTACCCAGGCCTCTAGAGGTGCGCAGGTGATATCCACTGAATGGGTGGAAGTGTGATAGAGTAGTCATGTGACCAAGCTGACCAAGTTCAAATTAATTATTTACCTTATGAGTTTTATCTGCAAAATGAAGATTTTCTCTGTAGTTCCACTAGAGAGTTGTGGTAAGGATGAAATGTACTGATATGTATTAGTTAGCATAGTGCCTGATATCCAGCAAAAATTCAATAGCAGTAGCGAGTGGTGCCTAGGGTATTGGATGAACGCTTGGGTTGACTGGGTTACTGAACTCGTAGTAGGTAGGCTGAGCACATAGCAAGGGCACTAGAGATGTGCAGAGGTGACAACATAGGGTGCAGGGTGTAGGACAGGAGGTGTCAGTAATGTGTACGATGACTATGGAACTGTCCCACTCAGAGCTCCCTTTAGGATAACCTGCCGTAAGCAGCCATATTGACTGACAACCTCCAGCTGCCACTCCTTTAAAGCCACCATGGTATTTACACACAAGCCACTGAGCACGGTGGAGGTGCTAGAGCCAGGTCACATCTGCCCAGTGCAGGACTCCACGGGTGGACTTTGTTCAGGCACCACACATGAGCCTGGCTGAGACTTCTCGGAACTGTACTGAAACTCACAGCTTTTCCTATATAATCCTCCTTTCTTCTGTCTGTCTGTCCATTGATGTCAGACTTGCATCATGGTCTGAGGCTCAGCAAACTTCACTTGCTCCTCCTGTTTGTTACGTACAAGTATGTCTCCCCCAAACCTGTTGCACATTCAATCCCATCTTGTAATGACACCTTGCCATGAACTGACAACACCTAGAAGATCCACACTTTCTTTGCAGTATAGATCATATGATGGTGCTTAGTCTATCTTCAGTTGTCCTAAATATCCCCATTCATGTATTGCATTAAGGAACAGTTTGGCGCATCTATTTCCATTTGTAGGCAATTCCCAGGAGAAAAGCACAAAGGTGAGTGGGCTTTCAGATATGAAAATAGCTTTTGGTGATGACTCCTAAGCCTGGCCACTGTGTCCGAAACTGCTACCCATGGAGCAGCAGTTTTGAGAAGTCACATCTGCACCCATATTGATGGAACAGGTAAATCACCAAAGACACAGCCTCAGGACTGCCTGAGCTTACAGTGAAAGAAAATATGAAAAGGAAACCATTTGTACTTGGCAGATCATTCCTGGTACTTGGACTCCTGATCTTTGTGGGTACTATTGGCACGATTTCCTATAATACACATTTCTAATGCTCAGAATTGGCTACAAGTTACACACTCAGGCATAGACCTTTAAATTTGGTCCATTATCTCTCCTTCTATTAACTCACATTGCTTTAAAAAGCATATCCTGTGTGCAAAGGGGCAGACATCATTTTCTTGATTCTATTCACTGGGAAGCTATGGCCTAGAGAGGGAGGGACTACTGAGCACACACAGGCCAGCAGGGGCAACCCTGCTGCAGACCTCACCCTTGCTGACTCCAGTGCTGAGCGCCTTTCCCTGTACCAAGCTGAGCACTAACACTAGTCACTCAAATGAATATGCACACATTTGGGGTGACTGCAATTAAATCCCTTCCTGCCATTGAAGCTCCAGTCTTACGTTTCCACAGCCTGACTGGCTGTGGCTTTTGCAACCGTAATGTCTGCCAGTAGCTGACAACCCAAGGTTTTTTGGGTTTTGTTTTTCCCTTGTAGCTTCCGAAATGTCTTGCTTCCCCACAAAATCTATCTTTTGATCACTCAGAGAAGAATCTGGCTACTTGCATCAGTGTATTTATATTCAGAATCACTGAGCAAAGAGAACTATGACAGTTGCCTAATTCCAAGAGTTTGCGAAACACACCACTGGATAAAACTGACATTTTAGCAAATCAATGACTTTACAGATTTTTTACCAATAAGGACTCTCCCACAGATACCATCCTAAGCCGGTAATAGCTGCTCCCCTACTCCCAATAAAAATGTCCCTGTCTTAGGCTAATGATCCCAGCAAATCCCACACTAATTGATAGCCTACAGTTCCAGAGAGTTGCATTTCAGTAAGTGGTCAAAATGACACATTTGCCATTAATGCCTTGACTCTGTCTCCCACAAGTGCAATCTCCTTTTAAAATCACTCAGGCAAGAGAACCATCTCAGTTGTTCATTTAGTCATGGACCTCTACCTTATTGTCTATTCTTGTACTTCAGGGGCAGAAAGAACATGATAGGAGACAGAGTCCGATATTTAAACATTCCATGTTGAAACTCTTCCAAAATAATTATTCATGTATATAAGCTTGGTTATAACCTTGCTTTTGGGTGCACACCTGCCTACACAGATTTGCAGTTCTATTGTGCTGGCTTGTTGAAGGTAGGACTAATGATTTTGAAACTAGTAAAGTCCATAGTGCTAGTCACTTTCATGTCAGCTTCCATATCTAGTCCTGAAGAGGTGTCTTTCTCTGCTCCAGTCCTCTGAAAGGAATAGCTAGAGTTTTCCTCTCTCTCTTTCAACAGTGAGCTAAGGAATTTAGCTAATAACAAGACATATACAGCTAAGATTTAACAATCTGTTTCTTGCAGCTTCCTAGAGCGAACAAAAAAGAGCTTTTTGATGGTAAAAAGACTGGCTATAATATAATGTTGATTTTGGGAGCAGACAGTCCTGTCTAGAGCTCCCTGAATTACAATGTAAGTATCTTGTCAGCCTTGTCAAAGAATGGAATCTAGCCTCCATTTCAGTTTACTCAAAGAATGTTTCCTGGCTTTGGTCAACACAAGCCATGGGCAACAACTGGTGAATCACAGCAACAACCCACATTCGAGACTAGGAGCCACATTTAAGTAGAAGGGCTGAAGGAAACACAGAACGAGGCCCCCGATATTACACCTCCTACTCCCCAGGTGGCTTTCTTCAGCTTGTTTGGCTTCTTCAAACAGTCCATTCTCTCTCTTTGCAAACATCTCTCCTCATGTTTACATGTGAGTGCTGGAATAGAAGAGGAAGACAGACCATAGGAAGAATTTATACACTGATTTACTCAAGTACTGAGGGAAGTGGTAGGTACTACAGGGTAGACCCTGAGGTGGTAGACAGAGGAGGTTGAAGAAGAAGGAATGAAAAAAGGAGAGGAGAGAAGAAAATAGAGTGAAGAGAGGAGAAAAGAAGATAAACTGAGAAGGAGGGAGGGGAGGAGGGAGGGAATGATGAGTGAATAAATAAATGAATGAATATGGCAGAGGAGTTAGGGCATTAGGAACCAAAAGAAGCAGGAAAATGGAAGAAGAAGAAAGAAGAAAAGAAAGAAAGAAAGAAACTCACTGTTGAGATTCCTTCTTAACTTTGCTTTATGTGCAGGAATGGAAAAGGTCATTAGGGTGAAAGAGACAAACAATCATAAAGCTTTTATTTATTTATTTTTATTTTTTAAAATCCACACCTGAGGACATATCCATTGATTTTTAGTGAGAGAGAGAGAGAGAGAGAGAGAGAGCGAGCGCGCCCTTGACTGGGAATCAAACCCGCAACCTTCTGGTGCATGAGATGATGCTCTGACCAACCGAGCAACCCAGCCAGGGCTGAAGAGCTTTTAAAAACCTCTGTCCATTTCATCGTCCACCCAATTAAACATTCATGAATTGCTGCCCTCACAATATTGACCAGATACCATGATTTACATTTCAGTTTTTGAAATTCTATAATGCCTGCCTCATGTGAAAAGGATTATATTTTCTTCTCATAAATAAATTAATTAATTAGGAAAAAAGAGAGAAAAAAGAAAATAACCAAGAAAAAATGTAAAAATTAAGGCCAAGAGGCAGAAGCAGAAGGAGCACAACTCGGGTCACAGGTCAAAAGTCTAAACAGAAGGATGGGAAAACGAAGAGGGAGCTAATCCTTTTCGACAGCTTGCTTGGAAAAGTCACAGTACTAAGCTCTTCATGATCACTGCCTTCATTTTCTATGAAAGTGAAGCAGCTATTTTTGTAGGTGTGTTGTGTGCTGGCCTTCCCCTTCTTTCATGTGGGGTATTGTGGGCCTGAGTGTGGATTTCACTTTGCCATTCACAAAGATTTCCTTAGTGGCAGGTTGCAGAGCTTGGGGATGGTGGCACACATTGGAAGTAATTTGTATAAAGAATATCTTGTAGATATTTTCAACTTTAGCATCAGACAATAGAGCAGAAATGGCAAATGGATTTCATTTTACATGCCAACTCCAACTGAATGAAGCCGATTCTCTGAGGGCTCTAATTAGAAGCAGCTTTTCACCACCTGGGGCTAATGTGGGAAACTGAGGGTGACAGGTCACCATCATCTAGATGATGACCTGTTCTGTGCACAGGATGACAGAGGTTACACATGTGCCTTAGAGTCACCTCTCCTACAATAGGCTGAATGGTTATCCCCATGAGTTCCTAACCTACATGTAGGACACGAAATGATCTGGTAAAACTGATCTACCCTTACCAAGAGCTGTCTACAGACTCATTTACATTTTTGCAACAGGGACAATCCTACTCACTGCTATCTTTTTGGGTCCGCAGGGCAAAGACACTATCAATGTTGTTCTGACTCCTGTGGGGAGGGTGCTGTGCTGCAGGGGATCGAGAGCTGGAGCCTGGGATTCAGCTCAGCTTTGTCTCTCTGAATGACACAGGGTGGATCAGTTCTCTCTCTTTCTTAAAGATCTTATTTATTTATTTTAGAAAGGGGGAAGGGAGGGAGAATGCGAGGGAGAGAAACACCAATACAAGAGAGGAACATCAGTTGGTTGGTTGACTCTGCACATGCCCCAACTTGAGACCTTCACCGCAACCCAGGCATGTGCCCTGACCTGGAATTGAACCAGTGACCTTTTGTTTTTCAGGTCAGTGCTCAACCAACTGAGTGTATAGGTCATGATTCAATTCCCTCTTGATACATCTGGTTTCTCTGCTGTAGAATGTCACTTGAGTCAAATGACACCAGATCTAAAATTCTAAAATGTTGATGCACCAGATTTGCTCTACTTCAGTCATTTCAAACAAAATGTGGATTTGGTTCTCATCCAAACTTGTTCACTGATGTTCTTTCCAAAAACATTTTGTTAAATGTACGAAATGGTACTAATATTCTCTTCAGAGCTTACAAATCAGCACTGATTGTCCATTGAATAGGCCATGGCAATTTTCACCTCTGCCTTGGCCACTGCCCCTGTCTTATCTTAGTTCCTCCATTTGATTTCTAAGTCTACTCATTGTGCTATTCAACTTCTTCCACAAAGCTGCCATTGACCTTGACATATTCCCAATCCCCTCCTGCTGGTATACAAAGCTTGAAGGGATCTCTGAGGAACCCCTCACAATTGCATATTTAATCAGAGGAAGAGAAAAGTGGGACTTCAGTCAACCCATGGGATACGTAATACATAGGTGTTCTATACATTTAAGTATTGATCTTGAATATTCACAATTTGACCAGGTCTTTTGGACTCAACAGAGTTCAGTTCTAGATTACTTCATGTAAAAAGAGCAAATACTATTTCCTTCACAAGGCCTCATTCTTTATGCTATACATGATAAAAAATATTTAGTATTTAGTATACTACATAAGGGAGAGAAATGGAAAGGTACTTTTATGAACAGTATATGCTATAAAGAATATAAACTCGATATATCATATCATGGTACAGACCTTAGACATTCTTTCTTGGCTTTAGAAACTGTCTTTCTTGACACATGAGGTCATCAATTCAATGTCTTCACTGGTAAAATGAAGGCAATAACATCTCTGGATCATGACGAGGTTTCAGTGACACAAGATGTGTAAGCACTCTGCACAGCCTTTAGGATATGCCTATACACCAAAGATGGCTCCTGAGACTGGATGCTGTGGATATTTAAATCAGAAATGGAAGGCAGAGACTGGGGAATGTGCAGACAGAATATGGACACAGATCTAGAGCATAAGGCTCAAAATGGAGCACAGTGTTTCAACAAAACTTCTCAGTGATCTATTTTCTGCCAGGCCTATTCTCACAGTGTGGCTGGTTCTTTAAAAAAATCCTAAAATATCTGGATGGAAGTAAGAGACAGAGGACAGTTGGAACATGTGTAAAGTACCGAGGTTTCTTCTTTGCCCTCTAATTCATCTTCCAGCCTGTCATGAGACTGCCTGTCTCAATATACAATGAAGGATCAAGGTCACTGCTGGTCTGGGCTGGGTCCTTGGTCAGGGTTCAAATATAAGTGAAGGTGCCCACTTTTGCCTACTTCACATCCTAAATTCAGTTGATTGGCCCATTAAGATTCTGTACCCATCTGTTTTTCCCTCTGATGATTTATTTATTTAACTAGAGTGATGGAAAAGCTATCCATCATCACATGCCCCCTGTGGTTGTGGGTCCTGTGTAAATGTCTAATGAAAAGAGGAATTCAATAACATTCTTGTGAATTCTGGTTTCTTTTTTTTTTTCTTCTTCTTTTCTGGGTGATTATTTCACAAATGCTTGTTTCACTGTCAGGCTTCAAAGCTCTTTGCAAAGTCCATTGTGAGTACTTTTGTCATAAAACTAGGAAAGACAGGAGGGCAAGGCCACTATATACTGAACAATAAATGGGAAAATCGGATCTGAGGAACCATTGTTCACTAACATTATGTAGACATTCAGAGGTATCAGTGTGGTGCAGCCATGTCCAGATCAGATTCCAAAAAACCCCACTGACTATCGTGTTTTCTTAATGCCTCAAGCCTTTCTTTCAAATCCTGTTTGCACATGAGTGTTTATTTGTACACCTCTAAAAATTCAAATGCTACCCCTCCTCTTCAAGGACAACTTGTAGACACATTTTCTTGTTCTTTCCTTACTTCCACTACCCATACTGATCATCCTTGAACTTATAACAAACATGTCTTTCTCTGTTCTGTCTAGCACTTGCCTATTCCATTACATTGTTTTCTCTCAGAAATATTATAGAAATAACTTGGTCCCTTCATATTCTGCAGATCATAGCAAGGAAAAACAGCAACACCTGGGAAATGAATATGGTGACGCCCAATATTAGGCTCCTATAGAAGTTAAATAAAATTATAGCTTGCAATTAAGCAGAAAGAAGGAAGCCTCACCCTATTCTTGTCACAATGGAGGAATAAACTAGAGCAACTTGACCTTGTTCCCAGAAGGGAGGTGATAGTGGGGTACACACCAAACCACACTAGGAGATGGCAGAATTGAGACATCCATTTGGAGGTGGCTGATTTTTGCTTGGTTTCCATAGGCACAGAGGACAGCTTTGCTTTCCTGGATGATCAGAACACCTGTGGCTGATATGCTGACTCTACAGTCTTCTCAGGAAGCAAATACAAATACTCTCCTTACATCTTCCAACCACTCAGTATGAGTCTTCACTCTTCAATGTCATCATAAAGCACCCAAGGGCAGGTACTGTATTATCTCTTCACATACTCACACATGCACGTTTTTGCATGGATATCTATGGCTATCCTAGACCATAACTACCTAATCACATTCATATAATTATCTATCTATAATTAGCTCACTCATAAAGTGATACTTGTATTTGCTGAGTGCAGGCTATATTCACAGCCCTTTGCCAAACATGGAGGGAAAAACTTTGGGTCACTTCCCACAAAGAAGTCATATGTGGAAAACCAACATGCAAAACAGGTGAACATGGGAAAGAAGTTGAAAATTACTACTCTTTATTTTTAACCCCCCAATTTTCAAGAAACAAATAGACCCAGTTAGATTATATCAATTAAATAAGTGTTTGCTAAACATGCTTGCAAATAGAAATTACTTAGAAACTTTGTGGGAAAACAGAGGGAGAGAGGGAGGGAGAGAGAGAGAGAATAATTGATTCTCAGAACCAAACCAGACCACTGAATTCCTTATAAGAAAGAAGTTTGGCAATGTGTGAGTTTATCCAGTGTCCCAGATGATGCTTATCAGTAAAATTAGGGAATTAAAGTCATTCACCCAGTGCTGTGAGTCTGAGAACTGAGTGTTTCTGCTCCAGCACTTTCTCTATCACACTACCCTGCTTCACTACCCAACCGAGTTTACTCAGTGTGCAGCTTGGACTTCATTATTTTCATTACTCTCCTTCCTATGGGCATGTCTGGTCTCCCTCATGGACTGACAGCCACTTCAGGACATAAGCAAAACTTACTGTTTCCCACCCAACTTCACACCAGGTTGACCGTATAATGGATATTCTTACTCATATTCAGCAAACTTCTACAGGTCAGTTTGTCATAGTTAGATGTTCACGTTACAATTACACCACTCATCTTTCTTACTGGTTCTCTTTGATAAATTTAACCTGGTGCTCTAGAAGGAGCCTGCCACGAAAAGGTGGAGGTCCCAAATTTAGTTTTGGCACTGCCCAGGGGAGAATGACTAAGCTCTGCTGGATATCAGTTCAAAATGAGAGATTTATTATAGATTTTCTTAGGTTCCTTTTAACACTTAGTGATTCTAAGGTTCCTACTGTGGAAAGCTGCCTCCCCCTTTTTAAAAAATTCCTGTGTGATTCTTCTAGGTATTAATTCATTAGACGTCATAGTACCATACTATTTTCAAAAATGTCACCTGCATTGTTTCATTAAAAAAAAAAAAACATGTGAAGAGGGTAAAATTAATGATAGAGATTCTGATTATACATATTAATAAAGCAGGCATAGAAAAGATATGTGACTTGTTTAAAGTCACATAAGCGGTAAAGCTGAAATTATAATTCAAGACTTCTGACTTTGGTGCACGGTTCAATGGTTTGTCTTTTGAGACTGTTATTTTCACTTAAGAGATGAATATTTCCTAGAGCAGTTCATGCAGCAGAGTTTAACTCTTAAACTAAATCAGAATTGTGAAATGGTTTTCCTCAGCATTTTCTATAAATTCAGGCCATACCTTTTGAGTCTCCATGTGCCCCAGAGAGTAGATGCCTTCATTAGCCATGTTGGACCATGTGGAAAAAGTCCAGAGCTGGCATTTGATTCACGCTGCATACTCTAACTTATTTATTACTTTTATCCAAGATGCCCATCAGTGAGGCACATGGGACATAACTGGGCCAAGGAAATTAAACCAAATGTCAGTGGTTCCTCTTTTGAACCAACCATTTCACCAATTCGATAAGCCTAGGTTTATGCCCCTTAGATCGCCTCAGAAAAATGAGATGATGCCCTGAAATGAGAAGTCAGTGGTGGGCAGTTACTGTGTCCTACTGGCCAACATGACTCATGAACAATAGGATCCTTAAAATCATGGCCCTAACTCCCTAGCAGCTGAGGAAAAGAAACCAGCCAATAGTCATTGAGCTACTGCCATGCCCATACCCCTGTGACAGGCATGAAAGGCACTTAGAGATGGCGGGTTCAAAGGGATCTGCCTAATCTCCATGTAACTCTGAATCCTGGAACAAAATTCTAAATGAGTCTCAATTTCATTGGTTCTAAACTGAGAGAGTAGGATTCAGTAAGAGCTAATGTTCCCTCTGTTTCTATTTATCTGTGTCCTTGCTTGACCACAGCATTTCCCACAGGAGTTTTCCATGGTATGTCAGGAAAATCTGAATATCACCCTCCAGAAACAATGTTTTATTTCTCAAAAAAAAATAAACAAACAACAACAACAAAAAATCCCCCAGCAGCCCTGGCTGAGCGGCTTAATTGGTTGGAGCACCACCACCCCATGCACCAAAAGGATGCGGGGTTGATCCCCTCTCAGAGCATATGCCTAGGTGCAGGTCTGATCTCTGTTTGGGGCATGTGCGAAAGGCAACTGACCTCTCTCTCTCTCCCCCCACCCCTTCTTTATCCTTCTCTCTCTCTCTCTCTCTCTCTCTCTTTAAAATCAATACGCATGTCCTCAGGTGAGGAATCAAAAAATTAATAAATAAACTAATAAATAAATGCAGTGGATTTGCATTCACATGCTTGCAAAACTGATACTGAAAATTATTTACAAATGTTTAGCTAAGCAACCTTATACTGAGCTATTACTCTTAATGAATGAAAGCTTATTGACTATAATCAGTCAATTTAGTTGTGACAGGAAATTATCAGACAAATTAAAATGATTATTAAGGAAGCGCAGAGAAATTCTGGTCTGGTTCAAGAAAGAGTGGAATTAAAAATGACCCTCCACGGCAGTGCAGGGCCACTTAGCAATTACCCACTGTGTTATCAGCACAATGATTGACTAAACCTTTTGCGGGGGTAATGGGCACTTCAGTCAAAACCAAAGGCTAGTGTTTTATAGAGTGGCGGAGGCTTTTTATTTCCTTATGCACATTAAAACATAGTCAGTCTTTGCCACATTTTAACCTTGTTTAGCATAAATTGTTGCACTTTAAATTCATTGCCGTGCATGGTCTACTGGAGATATCGTTAAGAATTGTCATCACGGTACTCCCATGACCGGAACTTTCATCCCTCCTCCCTTATAGCCTGAAATAATTTAGTTATAGATAACTACCTGTCTGCAATTCCTTTAAACATTATTCTGTATCATTTCACATTGAATATTAGAAAATATCAAGGCTTAAGGAATCCTTGAGAGAAGCAAATATACTTACATGCCATGTGCTCTCATTTATAAATTCAGCAGACAGATACCTTTCTAAAGCCAACAAGATCAATGATTTGGAACTATAAATTCACTTGTCAAATAATTCCGCACCTGTGTGAACATACCCAAACTAACGGTGAACTTTGAGTGGTATGGCAGACACAGGGGTCAGCTTATCTAATAGCCATGCTCTCCCCACCCCATCTTCCTCCCACAGATGATTTCTTTGACAGAAGAATCTGCTTGCCCCTTGTCTCTCCCACCCACCCCCCTGCAAGCCTTCCTCCATGTCACAGGCACGTGACCCAATCCAGGCTAACGGGATGTGTGGGGCAGATAGGCAGACGTACAAGGAAAGGATTCCCTCCCTGACAGACGTATGCAGGGAATACTCCTTCTCGTCCAATAAAGTTGGTCTCTATAAGATTCCTGCAACCGTAGCAGACATTTAGCCAACACGAAGAGCCAAACCTAAGGATCGAGCCTATAAACTAAGGTTGAAAAAACGTCTAAGTGTTTGAAGACATAATTAAAACAACCCTGGACCTGCCTACTTCCAGGCTTCAGGTTTTTTAAAGTACCTGAAGTGTCTGATTTAATAAAAATGAAGGGAGTATATTGTGTCTATGAGTAACTCAGTCTTTACCTTTGATATACCCTAGGTAGACAATACAAGGTGGAAAAGATAGGTGAGATGGTTGGTGGTGGAGAATTGGAGATAAAGGCAAAGCATGGAGATGCCCTCACTGAGCCTTCAAATCTGGCTTTGCCGGGGCGCCTATGCAGGAAATGCGGCTTGCCATGGGTCCCAGGGGCCGCTGTGCTGGGGATGCTGACCTTGGCCTAATGCTTTCTTAAATAGCAGCTAAAGAGTAAGCATGCTTTGAGTTAATATTAAAAAATAGTAAATTTCCTTCTTGTGTTTCCTTTGTTAAAAAGACCAAGAGTTTTCTTCACTGAAATATGATCTACTTTAATTAAAGCCAGTGGCATTGAGTAAATTAGAACATAATTGCATTTTTCATGAATTTCACACAGCCAGCATTTTGCCAAAAGGAACTCAGTTTCAGCCAATGTTTGTGAGCTGATACCTGTAATCAAGGTCTTATTAACCTAAACAAATCATGACTTCGTGCAAGTTGAGAAAGCATAAATGCAAGGCAATTCACAGAGTTTCTCATTTCTGCTATTGGGAAAGGCAGAGTTTGGAAAGAGCTATTTAAAAGGGAAACTTTCAAGGCGAATACAAATGATCTCAGAAAGCCTAGATTTTCTCCCATTTCAATAATGATTTGCCACCCCGGCTGGTGTAGCTCAGTGGATTGAGTGCAGGCCTAGGAACCAAAGGATTGCTGGTTTGATTCCCAGTCAGGGCACATGCCTGAGTTGCAGGCCAGGTCCCCAGTATGGGGTGTGCTGGAGGCAACCACACATTGATGTTTCAATCCCTCTCATTCCCCTTCCCTCCCCCATCTCTCTAAAATAAATAAATAAAATCTTTAAATAAATAAATAAAAAATAATGATTTGCCCTAGAAAGCTTCAGTCTCCCTATGTGACTATTTTTTCTCCATTATTTTAAATGATGTGCTGCAATGTCAAGATAGAGGGTGTTTCAGAAAACTGTTTATTTTCAGGTAAAAATAAATTCCTGAAGTTGGGATTTGGTCAGTAAAACAATACCAATTTTAAAATAATGCCATCTCAAAACAAGATACAATGAAAAATGACTCTTGTATGATATGTAAGTTAAGAGACAGAAAAAGAATGTAATTGGTTAAGAGTCTGGGTTCTTAACCTCTGTCTGTATCCTGCCTTTTCCACTTACGAGCTATATAGCAACCTCTCTATATATCACCCTCTCTCAGAAATGAGGGTGGATAAAAATAACAGCCACCCACAGGGCTATATTACACACTCCATACAATAGGTAAATAATGGTAATTTGGAGCAGGCTTTGCCTTCAGAGACAGAGGCACCATAACAGACATGCACTGATATGGCACATGAATTACGAGGTTATGAGCGGAAGTCTCATTGGGAACCTTTCCTTTGACTTAGTTCTTGGGAGAGTGAGACTGACTACCTGCATGGTCAATGCTGCCTACTCAGTCCTCTCCGTGAACTGGAGAGACCCACGGTCTGCCAAGGCCCCAGATGGCACCCTCACCTCTGAGCAACTGGCCTGGAAAAGTCAGCTGTGACTTCACAGGGGGTTGGGTCACAAAGCTTTCTACAAATCAGCAGAAATTCTACCTACATCAAAAGATCAGTGTCAGCTCAGCCAGAATTGTGCATTTCAGCAAGTCATTTTTGTAATCTGGTGCTGAAGACACATCGCACGTGCGCGCGCACACACATAAGCCATCTGTACTGAATAAAAAAACACCAAATGAAAACTTATGAAGAGCTGAGGGAAATCCTGGGTGGGTTTAGTGAGACCATCCACATACAGATGGTGATGGTACTTATGTAAAATATGTACCCTCCAAGTCAAACAGAGCTATTTCATAGAAGTTCTTATATTGGAGAAAAGAAATTCAGCCTGAGCATTATGTCCCTTGTTTTCTATTTCCCCTCTCCACTTGTTCTCAGAAAGCAGATCCTTCTAACTAGGCTAAGGGCCCAACATCAAGATCTTCTTGGCAATCTTCAGCTTCTACCAGACTTCCAGATAATAAACTATACTGGCTTCTAACTAAAAGTCAATACCTTCACAGTAGAAACACACTTTCCATTTGAAAAATAGCATTAAAAAGTCTTTGATGCTGACAGATTGGAGCTACAATTTTTTTAATTTTCTTTTCCCCAAGACCCAGAACTGCCAAGTGTGTCCAGCTTCTCTGGTCTTATGTTAATACATGAATAAGTGATAAAAAAATGTGTTTGCATGTATATTGCTCTAGCATCCTCTGGAACCGAATTGATTAATGTTTTCTATAGGTATTTGTATCTACAGACTCTGTTTCTTATGAACCTCAGCATGCCTTTAGGAAAACTTAGTCAAGCCCTGGCAGGGTAGCACAGTTGGTTAGAGCATCATCCCAGTACAACAAAGTTGTAGGTTTGATCCTCTGGTCAGGGAACAAACAAAATATCAACCAACGAATGAGCGCATCAGTAAGTGGAATAGCAAGTCCCTCTTCCCACCCCACCCCCTCTCCTCTCTCTTTCTCATCAATGAGTAGTAGCAAAAGAGATCACAGGTAGCCCACAGCCTAAAGTATTTACTATTTGGCCCCCTTTTTAATCAATAAAATAAAATAAAGAAAATGTGTTCGACAGGCCTATAAACTCCCCCTGTCCTTAATGAAGCATCTTCTGCAAGCCTGTTCATCCAGTAGTTGGTCTTTCAAACACCTGAGAGGAAACATGGTTGCCGACCTAAATATCCAAACCCTTTGCCCCGTGTCCTCTCTTCTCTACTTATTGCAAGTTCTCATGATCTCTAAACTACTTCAGTTGTAGCCTTTAGATGCATCTCACTTCTGCCAATAAAAACACACTTGACCCACATGCACAAACTCACACACACATAAGCACACTCTTTGGTAACATCTCCACTCTGTGCACAGAGCTTTCTTTCTCTTTTTAATTCTAACACCTGATTGTATCACTATCTTCCTTAGCTTTTACTGTAGGGGCAGTTAATGACTTCACCACACCCAGGCATGTAACACACACAAACACATAATCTCTAGAACAATTCTTATTCTTAAACAAGGCCCACCAACCACGGCTTACAGGCCAAATTCAGACCATTGCTTGTTCTTGTAAACGAAGTTTTACTGGAATACAGCCAAGCCCATTTGTTTATGTACTGTCTACGGCTGCTTTCATGCTGTAACAACAGAGTTGAGTAGTAGCAAAAGAGATCACAAGTAGCCCACAGCCTAAAATATTTACTGTCTGGCCTCTTAAAGAAAAAAAGCTTACTAAACCATGTTCTATACCACAAGACATGTTTTTACAACTGGTGAAAACATTACCACCATAAATATATATTGAGCCCTTAATATGTGTTAGCCATAATTTTAGGCAGATTGATATTGTATTTTATACCCCTGTTGAATGGACTAACAGAGGAGCAGAGAGATTAAGCTATCTCTGTTCAAAGAGGTCCAAAGAGGTGAAGTCAGAATTCCAACCCTGATCGTTGGACTCTGAATTTATTTTCTTAACTGCTATAATCACCCTTACATTTTTTCATCCCCCTAATGACCCAGAAAATTTTTTTGTTCCAAGGACTCTGCCCTTTCACATGGTTGTATTCTACACATACTGTTGTTCTCTTGGAATAGCAGCCCCCGTAGAACAAACCATCTAATGAGCTATACAAGTCTTCCATCAATTCCAAATGTTTAGTGAACATCGTGTTTGTTATTTATGAGTAGTTGCTTCCCTCTGCCCGTTTCTCTCTCCTTTCTTCTCTCCTTCCCTCCCTCTCTACTATGCTTTAAGGTTATCATCATGTTCTCATTGGTTCAATTCCTTTGGTATTTTTGTTTTAGCCTTCAGGGAATGAATACAATGGTCCTAAAAATCTTTCAAATTCTCAGTTCCTTGATAGTTCAATTTTCACAATATGAAGTTCACTACCTACCTTAATGTCTTCAAGTATCAAGCAAAAGCTGTCTTTTGTGTGTGGATTCCACCCTTTTAACCTATTATTCTAAGTTCACATCATATCTCACATCACACAGGATCACACCTTGCAAACGTAGTTGCTCACCTGTTGAATGAACAAATGAATGCATGAACGAATGAGTGAATGAATGATACTCAGGCCAGCAAAGGCCGATGCACACTGCAAGGGAAGGCCTTGATAGAAACAGAACAGCATTAAAACTGGCAGCTCACAAAGCATGAAGGCTGAGGCAGGCCTCAATTCATACCGCATTATCCAACAAATCATGTGTGTAAGTATTCTGGCCCCCAGACACCCACTACTACCTCAGACACTGATCTCCTCACATTCGCACCTGTTACCATCACTTAGCATCACTGTGGAAGAAGGAGACCATTTCCCAAGGGTAAACACAGCTTCCAATGATGCCAACCATATGAGATCAGTCAGCTCTCAGCAGGGAAGCAAAAGGGATCAACCAGAAAGCTTAGTGACACATTTCTTCTGCAGGGCTTCTCTTAGTGAGAAGATGAGAACAGATCCCTTTGAGGGAAACTTTGGTGCAAAAACCAGGCTTTGTGTGAGGATATCTGCAGGCACCTTAGCAAGCTTCGGTCACAGCAGAGTGGTGTTTGGCTCCGCCCCCTGAATCTCAGCCATGCTTTGACAGGCAGCTTAGAAGCGGCAGTTCTGTGGGAAGCGTGGCTTGGGACCAGGAGCCCAGTGAAACTCGAGCTCTCATGGGATGCCTAAATTTTGGCCTTAGTGCCTGCCTCCTTCCCTCAGAAGTCATGTCACTCTAACTAAATACCACACTGAAAACGTTTGTTGGTTCTTTGCTTTTTCTATTCTTACTCCAAATATGGGAAGTATTTTTGGTGGCAAACAGGCAGTTGGATAGAGAGAAGTAGGTATAGCCAGGGGGTGGAAAATAAGTCCTGTATAGAGAACTTAGAATAAAGACTGTCTAATATGCACAAATAAAATATAGTACTACTTATATATTTGAGGCTGCATTTTCAGGTTTTAAAGATGATTATAAAAAGAATATACCCCAGTTTTTCTTTAAATGTATTTGGATAAAACCCTAGATTTGATTTACTGACATCACCATTGTTTTTCCATTGGAACATATTTCCTATTGCAAAAGGGTGTATCTGAAATAACATCCACATAAACAGGTTACTAGATATTTTCCACCTTCTCTGAGATGAGGAGCAAGAGAGAAATAAACCTGGGGGATGGAAGAGCAATTCAGGTTATTTAGATGAGAGTCACTCTACATGTTCAAATTATTAAGCTCTTAGATCCTCGCCTGGAGCCCATCAGAAAGGGGGCACTCAAAACACCTTATGATAAAACTGATAAACACCAGGACAGTTTCCCCTGAAAAACAACTCTTTTAAGTAGGCTGAATAAATGGGTGGCCTTAGAGGCTAAGGGATCAAGAGTGTACACACACACACACACACACACATACACACACATTCATTCATTCATTCATTCATTCTCTGGTTCTATTGATCCAGAATTTTTCATAATATTTGGAATTAACATACCCAAGTCCCTTGGATATCTTTGCCATATTTTCTTATTCCACATTAGATGTTATTTAAGGGTCCATGATACACTGGGCTTTAAATATCTGAAAATACCATCTTTATCCTTGGGAAACTGCTAATCGAGAGTAAGGGTCAGTACCCTTTTTCTGAAAAATGCCACATACTAAATGTTTTGGGCTTGCATGCCACATGGTTTGCCATAACCACTCAACTCTGCCACTGTAGTGAAAGGCAGCTGTAGACAACAAATAAAGAAATGCATGTGGCTGAGTTCCAACACAATTTAATTTACCAAACCACACAGAGGGCCAGATGTGGCCCCCTAGCTGTCCTTCATTGTCTCCTGAACCAAACAGGTGACTCCTCATGCACAGGCCACACACTGCTGGGGCCTCTGCAGTTTATAAAGGTGAGTGTTCCAATCCATACGTGCACCAAGGACAGCTTGCTGAATGAAAATAACTCTCACATGTCTGTACTGCTATTTTCCCAATGTGTGTCAATGCTATTGTGATTAACACATTTAAAAATAGCTTTGTTCCTTTTTTCCTCCCTGGTGGCTTGAAGATTGGCCAGCATCATGAATGACACAGAACTATCCAAACAGGAAGTTCATGACCAAAAGACTATTCCAGTGGAAATGAACAGTCATTGATGTCCCTCACCCTGGGAAGGTCACAGTACCTAAGACAGAATTTTGGGAAAAAGTAGCCAAACTGTATAAGACCACACCAGATGTCATCTCTTGGACTCAGAACCCATGCTGGTGGTCCAAGGCAACTGGCGTTGGTATGGCTTATGGTTCCTTGGATTATACAAAGAAAAATGAACTTAAACATAGATTTGCCAGGCATGACCTGTATGAAAAAAGAAGACCTCAAGAAAACAGAGAGAGGAATGCAAGAACAGAATGAAGAAAAGTCAGAGGGACTGCCAAGGCCAGCCCTGATGTTGGCAAAAGTGAACTAAAGATTGGACAACAGAAGGAGTAAAGATTCTTCAGTGACTTTATCTGTGGATTATGCAGATTTTTCATGAGAGGATTAATAAGCTAAGAACTTTTATGTGAAAAAACAGCTTTGTTTGATGTTAATTATTATATCAGTCATTAGAAGTTATGTGTGAGATTTTTGACAGTATAAAATCAGACTGTACCCAAAAGGCTGAGAGCTACATCTCCAAATTTTCACATGCAATGCATGTACTTCCTGCTATTTTCAGCTGTTCACTGAATTTTAGTGTTATCCCTCTTAGGTAAAATATTGTATATCCCTCCCCCCAGGAATCTGCCTGAAGAGGTCCCAGCATCTACGTGAAGCCAACCCCAGTACTGAGGATGTCAGCTGCACAGGACCGACTGCCTGTCAGCACCAAGCTCATCATTCGCCAGTGGCCTCCACAACACTGCCCTGTGAAAAGCTGCTCCCATGCCAGGTGCAGCCGGCTGCTGATTAGCTCTCCGATGGGGGGCGGACACGGAGGCAGAAAATCCCAAACAATAGGTGTTCCAAATATAACTTATAGTTGGTTCAGCAAATGACCTTATTTTGCATTGGTTTTACTTTCATAATTATGTTTTCCTTAGACTAATACAATGTGTTGCCCCACAGCATCTGACAACAGAATAAGGTGTGCAAAAATGCAGGTAGGTGGCAAAGAGAAGCTGGATAGGATTAAAATTTGCTGTAAACACCTGAACAGATATGACAGACAGAGAGAAGCTTGACTGTAGATCAGCCAACAGGTCACAAAATCAAATGGAAATGGCCTTTAAAGTTGCTGTAGCTCAAATGAGACAAAAATGGGCTAAGAGATTGATTACTCAGCTAGAAGATACAAAATGACCCTTGTCAGATTATACCCCCATCACTCCCTGTCACAGGAATCAGCAAACTCTTTCTGTTAAGGGCCAAACAGTAACTATTTTATGGTCTCAGTTCTAACTACTCAACTGTGCTACTGAATGAACACAGCTGTGCTCCAATAAAACTTTATTAAGGGCACCAGCATTTAAATTGAATATAATTCCATAGGTCAGGAAACATTCTTCTTCTTCTGAGCGTTTTAATTTCAATCATTTAAAAATGTAGAACTCAATCTTAGCTCCAGGCAGTACAAAAACAGGTGGCAGGCCAGCTGGGGTCCCGCAGGTCCTCCGTTCGTCACCCCCTGCTCTATCACATTACCCTACTCACTTTCTTGCCTCAAATCCTCACCATCATTTGACATAATACTGCATATTTATTTCCTGTTTAGACGGTACCTAGCCTTACTTGGATCCGAGTTTTGCCACAACAATGGCCATGCATGCCTTTTTTCAGTTCTCTTTTGGCTTGATATGTCCAGTTGAAGATGGATATTAAATAGTCATTAAATGACTGACTAAATGGTGAAATATTATTAGAAGTATAGCTATAGTGCTATACGATTGCATAACCTTCAGAATACCTCCACGTATAAATATCTCCTCGGACAATGTGGGGAGGAAATTACTCTCCGCAGCTTGCATTTGAGCGCATGGAGAGAGGTAAAGCGACTCACTGAGGAGCCCCGGATGGAAGGCAGCAGAGCCTGCGCTGCCATGTGTGAGTCTCCAGCCTCATCCGGGCCTCTGTCCATGCTGATGCCACCCGGCGGTCCACAGCCGACCCACAGGACCATATTCCTAGACATTTTAAATGAGAGATGCTGAATCACGAGGAGTTTAGAAGAGTTCTAGATGCCATTCCTACAAGCAGTTTCAACCACAGCTTCCTCTCTATAGGCTCTGAGCTTCAGGGAGTTTCTGAGATGGTGCAGCCAGTGTTTATTAGGGCCCCATCAACATCCTCACTACTGCAGTCACCTCCGCACAGGGGCAGGAGGGGAAGTTCTAGGGATGCAGAGATGAATGGCAAGCCATGACTTTGATGCCTCCAACCGGCTCTCAGCTCGGGTCTGGGTGCTTCAGGTCAGTGCTTTTTTTGCCACCTCCACCCTGGGAAGCTACACCCCACAGACAATAAAACAAAACCAGGAGAACCCCAGGACTGCTTTCTGCGGCTCTCCTGTAAGCAGTTAATTCTCATAACATTTATTGAGTATCCTCAGAGGAATGAGCTCTGAGCCATGTGTACCGAGGACCAATGGGATATAAAGGAAAGAACACAGACTTTGAAATCAGGCTGACCAGAATTCAAATCACTGGTCTGCCAATATCAACCACATGACCTTGAATAAATTACTTATCTTTTAATCTTTAAAGTGCAGAGATGATCCCTTTGCTTTGTGATTATTATAAAATGGAGTGAGATAATAACGCATCAACCATCCTCGTTCCTCCACTGTAACAGATACCCGGTAAATAACTGTTTCTACCTAGACCTCAAAGTGCGCGCCCTCTAGTGGGCAATAAGATAACTATCAGTGGTGTCCCGGCAACTGGAACTGGTGAGTAGCTCTGCCACTATTCAATATCGCACCTTTGCGTGACTTAACAAAACGGCGCCCACTTCAAGGCACTTTGCTATCATATCCTGTAACACTGTAATAACAACAAAAAACCTACAATGACAGTAATGTGGATGGCACCTCTAGAGTAGGGCAATATACACATACCCAATCATAAGAAGCAACCGTTGTCAAAATGCACAGTATGTTAATGCAGAGACAGGAAGGGTTAATGGGGGCTCAGCTAGTCAAGGACAGTGAGAGGGAAATGGCTTGAGTAGGATATTCAGTTGATGAGAACTGGAGCTGTGCTGAGGGAAGAAGAGAGAGCCTTTAGCTGGCACCATGGGAGGGTAGCCAGGGGAACCCGGGAGAGTTGGCCAACCTCTGAATACCAACCCAGTTCACAGAGGAGCTCCCCATGAGTACGCCTATGTCGGGTTATTTAGTTGAAGAGTCACAGTCCCACCAACTGGACATCCAGAGCGAAGCATACATAGATCCATGCCAAGCAGAAGGCTTTGAGGAGCAGAGAAGGTTACACTGCTCTTGGCCATTTCCTGGAATTCAGAATATTAAACATTTGAGAGTTTACCCCCACGTCCCAATGCAGCCACGGCCGGGGGACCAGAGGCTCTGCACAACAGAGAGGACCCTGGCAGGGCGGGGGGGTCAGAAGGTGTGGCCATAAATCGTCCTTCAACACGGCCAGCCGTATGAAACATCGCTCGTGGGGCATCCAAAGCCGGGCCCCTGTAGACGCTACCCTCACTGAAATCAGCATGTTCATTTCACGGATCAAGGTCCTAATCGGCTAAAGGCAGCTTCTCAAGCATAAGAATACAATGAGGTAACTCTGAGTCCTTTTGTTACCACACCAAGTCCTCTACTAAGTAAAACCCTTTTTTGAACTGAAAGCCTGTACCCTGAGGAGGAGTATGTCTGGGTTTACATCTACTTAAGTATGTGAAAAACAACACACAGCTATGAGTCTGGGGCGGCAGCTGGACGCAGTAGAAAAACTCAAGACACGGACGAGTCAGACTCCGTTTGGAGCTGTCCTTCTGCAGCGGACCGCCTGGGTAACCCTGGTGAAGCCACACGACCTCTCTAAGGTGACTTTTCCCATCAGTAAAGTGGGAGGCAATGGTGTTTTCTCAGAATACTACTCTACGCAGAATCTGCAAACCACACCCCAAGGAAAGCAAATTTACTTCATTCCACTGACAAAATCCGATAGGAAAACCATAGCTGCTGAGAGGCGGGGTGGGGCGGGACCGGAGTCCCTGTGTAGGCCCAGCAGGGACGTAGGCGGCGCTGCAGTGGTAGCACCTGCCAGGCAAGGGAGAGAAGAGAGTGGCAGCACAAGCCGTCATCGCCACCACTGAGGGTGGACCTCCTCTGAGTCAGCTGGCCTGGGAACAGGGCGGCGGTGGGAGGGGCAGAGAGTTCCTGCAGTATTCTGGTGGGTGCGGGTTCTGACCCTCACACACTAGCCTCTATGCACAGATCTGCCGGATGAGGAACGCAGCTGTTCCCAGGTGACAGCCCCCCGAGCAGGAGAGCGGAGCAGTGGGCCACCTTTCTCAGAGTCCCGGAGCCACGGCTACTCAATGGCCGCTGCACTCTGGGCCCTCACCTCCGCTGTTCCACCACGACATGCTTCCCTCTTCAGGGCTGTTCACTCTGTTTTGTCCTCATCAAAATGAGAAGTGTTCTGGGAAGAAAAACACATTCAACAACTCACATCAAGCTCACGGAATGTTTATTTTTCTTTCCTCCAGAAGAATTTGCTAGGGGTACAGGCGAGGCACTGGGCGGCTAGGTGACAGGGCCCTGTCAGGGTGCTGCCCAGTCAGAAAAGATAAACACTAATGATTCACAGTTTCGTGGAAGATGAGTTCTGGCAGGCTGGTGCTAAGTACCACACACTCAGCACAGCTACCACATCAATACACACTCAAACTAGGAAATGAAAAGTGACTTTTCCCTACAGGAAGCTCCGCAGGACAAGCTTCGTGTGTCTCACGTCGGTGCTGAGACTCCTACCAGAATGCTTCTCCCAACCTGACAGTGAACATTCTGGTTTCATTTTGCTCATGGCTCCCCTCCTGGAGTCCCCGTGAGAGCCCCAGCGTCATTAGCAATCTGATGTTGCAAGCACCTGTCAGCTAGAGGCAGGTGCCAGGCCTTGCTGAGAACTGTTCATCTGAGAAAACAGGGATTAGTGGTGGAGGCTCTTTGGAAAGCTCAGGTCTAGGCTGGTGCAGCAGGAGCAGGAGCTGGCATGGGGGTAGGGCACCCACGGCAGAGAATGAGGAAAGTAAGATACCAAGAAACGTACAACTACAATCTGTGGAACGCTTCCCATGCTGGGTGATGACATGCATGTGTTTCTCCCTCAAAACCTCTACCCCTTCTTTAGAAAACCACAATTCAGAAACACTAACCAATCTGCTCAAGGCCACAGGCAAAGTAAGTGAGCCCGCATGTGGTTCAAACTTTCAAGACCCTGTTTATTTTCTGCACACAGCACTGAATGCAGGTTGCCTGGTTAGGCCTGGGATAAAACACACAAATGATAACAGCTCAGCGAAGCAACAATAAAGGCTTTATAAATGGAGTAAGTGATTATAAATAGGCTTTTTAGATGCCTCTAAAATTCAAACTTGAACAGGGATAGGTATAGTCTAAACATTTGATAAATCCTGTACCCAGGCCATTCTTAACTAATTCATAAGAGCACCTAGTTCTAGGCCTTCTTGTATTTTAATTGGCACTTCGACACGTAGTAAAATAGAGGCATGGAATGGCCTGCTACATGTAGGTCTGAAGGGCTGACCACTTAGCATTCCATGTGTGTACTTCATCGGATGTATCTACAGTACAGTTGGTGACTTTTCCCTGGAAGAATTCTACACAGAGTAGTGACGAGCTGACCACGGGTATTTCATTTAGTCAACTCCTGGCCCTGCTTAGCCCCATTACAATCATCCTCCTTTCATTTTTAAGAAGCACTAAACTCTCGAGAACAGCAGCAAAGCTGTAAAAATGTTGACACTCAGCACATCTCCAAACAAGTTTACCATCATCCATTCCGATTCATTATAATCATTGGAATTTTAGGTCACACCAGAGCCATCTGTGAAGCAGCCTCCCCAGATGATTAAAACACTCCTGTACAATGTGCATTTACAAATTGAAAATTAATGAGAAAACATGTTTAAAAATTGACTATAGCTACCCAAGGGTTTAAAAACACTTTAAAATGCATAAAGAAATCACTTGGCTATGCAGTCCTCCTCAGTGACAAATAAGTTGCATTACCTCTCCAAATTACTCCTGCTGAATTAACTTTTCAATGTGTTGGTTATTATGGTTGCATCCCAGTATCATATCTCAGAAACTGTTAATACAAATCGCACCCCCACTCCTGTCCTCTGGGCTAATTCTTCTTGCATCTTCCCAACTCAGGGCAAATGACCCAGAACAAAGCAAAGGCGCAGAGCTGGACTGCACCAGGGGACAGTCTGCTTTCAGAGAGAAGTTTCTCGGGTGCTCCTGGCTGCACGCAGGGAGTGGAGACCCTCTGCACAATAGGTGGTCCCTGCACGTTGCTCTTTTTCCCCCCCTTGACTTGGTCTTTCTCGTCCTACGGTCCCACTTTGCCTTCAGTCCGGCATTCCATCTGCAGCCTTCGGGGACAGGCATCTTCACTCAGTTAGAGAGAAGAAGGCGTGTGCCATGTCTTCCAGGAGCTCAGTTGAAAAAGAGCAGTAAAGGCAGCGTTTGCGCTGGGAACCAACTTTTGACCAGCCCCAAGTATACACTTGAACAGGGTCAAGTGCTTTGCATATGTCATTGCATCAAGCCTCCCCACCCCCACCACAGAGGCCTGCGAGATAGGTAATCTAGTATCACTCTTTACAGGTTAGAGAAGAGAGGCTCAGAAAGGTTAGGTGACCTGCCCAGGGTCAGAGTAGGCCTCGCTCAGGTGTGTACACAACTGTGAAAACAGCAGCACAGGTAAATCAGGAGCAGATGCTCAGAGTGATTGATGAACGCATAATCGAGGAATGCTGGCTGGGTCAGCTGCATGAGAACACAAACCTGCCCAGAGTCCCAGCAGAAGCATCGGTTGGGTACAGTCCACTGGGATCACTACGGACTGAATGGCGTCCCCCTCCCAAATCATTATGTTAAAGCCCTAACTCCCAATGTAAGGCTAAGGCCTTACTCCAACGGAACTGGGGTCCTCACAGGACGAGGAAGTAACGCCACCGCTCACTCCCTCTCTGCACACGTGCACACGAAGCAAAGGCTGTCTGAGGACAGTGAGAAGGCGGCCATCGGAGAACCGGGAAGAAAGCCCTCACTAGAAACTGAATTTCTGACACCCTGGGTTTGGACTTCTAGCCTCCAACGGCGAGCAAACAAACCGCCGTGCGGTCACCCAGTCTGTAGTGCTGCGTTCCAGCAGTGTCAGCTGACTAGTGCAGAGACCGTGAGAACCAAGAATAGGAAACTCAGTCAGGTGTGAGTGGAGGTCACTGTCAGCGTGGGGCTCCACACACACACTCCAGCACAGAACCACTGACGTGGGAGCCTCCCCCTCTGTCAGCTCCAATGGCCCTACTCCTGGACTAGCGTCCGCGTCACATTACACCATGGCTGTTTGTTCCAGGAGCGTCTCCCCCTGCCCTCAACTGCGAGTGTGTCTGCAGAAAGCACAGTGCTTCATCCATCCTTTTATCGCTCAGGGTCCTCCTTTTCATATTCCTGTAGTGGACCGAGGGTTGGATATCTGAGGAAATGGCGCAGGCCATCCCTGCAGGAGGAGTCAAAGTAAGAACATCTGGGAGAACCAGAGACTTGAATGGTAAAGCATCATCCAGACTTCCTGAGAGTGACAGGATCGAAACAGTTTGAATTAGATGAATCTGGCAGCAGCGATGGGATGTGCTGTCTTCTGCAGCCTATTGTCAAGACCAGCGTGACACACTCAGAAGGTGAACTGGACATGGCACTGGGGAGAGGAAAATGTAGGCAACATTATAAGGGAAATAGTTGCTGCAAATATTGAATGAACACCTTCATGAATCCAGCCAATATCCATGGCCTGCCAGCCTCCTTTCAGATACGAGGCGCTGTCAGACACGCTGCAACTCAACAGGGAGCAAAACCACCCACACCACCACATCTTCCCTTGGTGAGATGGAAGTAAACCAAGGAACCACAAAATTAACTTTATAATTACCAACTGTAAGCAATAACATGAAGAAATACTGTTTGGTCACATAAGAACCTACAATAGTGGGACTTAGTCTAGGAAGCTCAGCCTCCTGAGAGCCCTAGGGTCAGACTCCCTCCCTGGCCAACAGGGTAAGAGAGAAGCGAGCAAAGCAGCTTTCGGCACTCACAGCACAAAGGCCTGGTGACTCTGTGCACTCGAAGCTCTTCAAGAACAGAATCACCTCCATTCTCCAGGGCATTCATCACCCAGCTGTCTCTCAAATACACCATTGGTCACAGGAGGCATCGGGGAAGAGATGCCAATGCCCCCCATACCTGTGCTGCTGCAGGGGACAGAATGGGGGGCCAGTCCTCACATTCTGCACAGGAAGGATGGCACCTGGGTTACCCCCCAAGTCCTTTTTACTCCATGATGCCTCCTTGTGCCGTTAGGAGAAGAACTGGGATTAGGCTCCAGGCAGACCCTTTGTTAAACAAGTGTAGTCATTTTAGGTTTCTGAATGAGCATTTCAGAAGAAGATAATTTAAAAAGAATCAAGTCAAGTGAAAATTGCCATAGGTGTGATATTTATTTTTAATTTCATGAGTCAACGTGAGATGGTTTGGCAGATTAAAATAACGTAGAGTGTCAACTGTTTCAGTGTTATCAATTCAGCATTTACAGAACCTATTTTCACGGCATAGGCTGTCATTTGGAAATCACAGCGCTCTTTAGAAAGCCCACTACGAATGTATCCTAAAAGGAAAAGGCATCGATATGGACATTTGAAAGAGGTTTTTTCTTGTGGTGGTTACTATGCTGGGGGGGGGGGGTAATCCAAGCTGTTTAAAATCCTCTGGGCTATTCACTAGATAGTTATCAAAAAAAAGTTTTCACTTGGATAGTTTACTTCCTACCAAAAGGTATTCTCCTTTCTAATCAGACTTATTCCAGCAAAAAGGCCCATAAACACATCAAGAGAGCACATTTAAAGAGGCTTGGGAGAAAAAAGGGGACATGCGAATGCATTTTTATTTATTTATTTGTTTGCTTGCTTGTTTGTTCATGTTTTTAAAGATTTCACTTATTCATTTTCATGGAGAGGATAAGGGAGGGAGAAAGGGAGGAAGAGAAGCACTGATTTACTAGAGAAACATCAGTTGGTTGCCTCTCACATGCCTCCAACCAGCCAGCTGGCCCCAAACCCAGGCATGTGCCCTGACTGGGAATCAAACTAGACACCTTCGGTTCACAGGCCAGCACTCAATCCACTGAACACCACCACCAGGGCACAAATGCATTTTTATAGCACGTATTTATTAAGTTTGTTCTGTGAAGGTGCTAGGAGAATCCTAGGCTGACAAGTGGAAAGTAGAGAGAAAATGATTTCACTCACAATAATGAAGAAATGTCTCAAGTCAAACTTATCCAGAGATGCAGGTGGAAGGGGTTTGCTCGGAAGGTAGGATCGCACCAGTGGTGGCGGGCATGCTGCACGATAGTGAACTGGTGTAAGAGATCCAAGCCTCAGAGGGTGAGTTGATCTCAGCGTCCTACACTGCTTCTTCAGGCATCACGTACCTATATTACCTTTGGTGAAAAAAGACCTGCATCTCCCAAGTGACAGTGAAATATACAATGCAATAGAGTAGTTTTCTTTCTTTCTTTTTTTTGGTTTTATTTTTTTATTTTATTTTAATTGTTGTTCTTATACAGTTTTCTGTTTTCTACTCCCATCGCATTCCACCACCCCAGCCCTCCCCAGCTCCCTCCCATTTCCACCCCCACCCTAGCTTTTGTCCATGTGTCTTTCATACTTGTTGCTCTAATCCCTTCCCCTTTTCCCTGGATATTCCTATCCCTCTCCTCTCTTGTTCTCAATTCCAGTGTCTTTGGTTATATTATGCTTGTTTGTTTCTTTTGTTGATTAGGGTCCTGTTAAAGGTGAGATCATATGGTATTCGTCTTTCACCGTCTGGCTTATTTCACTTAGCATAATGCTCTCCAGTTCCATCCATGCTGTCCCAAAGCGTAGGAGCTCCTTCTTTCTTTCTGCTGCATAGAATTCCATTGTGTAAATGTGCCATAGTTTTCTGATATTGACTAGAATGATTCTAGGATTTGTGATGAAAAGCAAGTATAATCAAGTGCAAGTGCTAGAAGAAGCCCCATGAAGATACTGAAACTTGAAGGACAGGCAAAATAGTGACTGTCAAAAACATCCTTGAAACTACTGGCGAGGAACACAGACTTTAGAAAACAAACAGTAATTTCTCCAACCAGGGATAAAAGCATGGTGGGGAGAAAGATGGGCTTCTTAGATTAACAACTGGTAGCTACCATGTCTGAAAACTTTAGTAAGCATCAGTAAAGCCTGGTCAGAAAGCAGATCCAAGGGCCACAAGCCCTAAGACTCTGATTCAGTAGGTCTGGAGTTTGGGCCAAGATTCGGAATGTTTACCTTCTTACCTCTCACACTACACCCCTGTGATTCTTTAGCAGGTGATCCCCAGAGCATAGTTTAACTAAACAGGTTTTGTTTTGGTTTGGTTTGTTTTTGTAAGAAGAAGAGGAGAATTAAGTTAAGCTTTGCAACTGTTACTATAAGTATACACCAGGATCTGAAGTAAGGACGAGTTTGCTGAAACCTCTTCCAATTGATCTGAAATCTTTGGTTACCACATACCACACTGGAACTTCTACTGCCCTCTGAGATCTCCTAACGTATTAAATTTCTCCTGCAAACGGCAATCTTTATTTTTTTTAATGTATTGATTTTTAGAGAGAAGGAGGAAAGGGGAAAGAAAGGATGCAGGGGGAAAGAGCAAGGAATATTGATTTGTTAGTCCACTTCTTCATGCATTTATTGGTTGATTTTTGTATATGCCCTGACAGGGAATTGAACCTGCAACCTTGATGTATTGGAATGACACTTCAACCAACTGAGCTACCCAGCCAGGGCCCACATGGCAATATTTTAAATGTCCAAAAGTTTTTAATATGGTTGTCCCAAGTAAACACATCTCCAAGATGAATGATTTCAGTTGCTTCAACCGTTTCTCACAAGAGATGATTTCTAACAGCTCCTCACCTCTGCTCACTCTCTTCTGATAATCTCCCAGTTTATCAGCCTCTCCCTCAATAGGCACACTCATATGTGAATACAACATTCTGGTTTACTGTAACTAGGCAGGCACTTACCTTCTATCTTCCTTGTCCTTATCTTGTTCTTATTAATGCAACCCAAGATCTCATTAGCTTTTTCTGGAGTCCAAATCAGCTTATAAATAGTAAAATCCACAGAAAAAGGAAATTACCTCATCAGAATTTATTCTTAGGGAATCTGTGGTTTCTGACAACCAAAAGCATCAAAACAATTCCTTTAAGAATAACATGTAATAGCCCTGGCTGGTGTGGCTCAGTGGTTGAGTGCTGGCCTGTGAATCAAAGGGTCGCTGGTTTGATTCTCAGTCTAGGGCCTTTGCCTGGGTGGCAGGTCAGGTCCCTGGTAGGGGGCACGCAAGAGGCAACCACACATTGTTTCTCTCTGTCTGTTTCTCCCTCCCTTCCCCTCTTTCTAAAAATAAACAAAATTAAAAAAAGGAACTTATAATAAAAACACGTATACATTCTTGTCTTTAGAGTTAGCATTTTAAATCAGGGTTTGTAAAATACAGATGTGCATCATTCAACAAAGATTTAACTTTAAAAATAGCATCTCTGGCCTTTACTGCCTGTTTTTTTTTTTTTTTTTTTTTTTTAACTTCTAAATTAATCTTAGTCCCTTTCAAGAAAATCTCTGGATGGGATAGAAATTGTCAAGACAACAGGAGCTACAAAAAGATGTACTCTCCTCAAGAAGAGACCTTGACAACAGCTAGGCCAGTAGGAAGTAGCTGCTATTGTTTCCTAGGCTATTGATTAAAACAATCTGTAACCATGGCAATACTCTTCTATTCCTGGAAAGGTTAGTGGGGTCGGATGGACAGTATTCCATGGTAAAAAAAAAAAAAAAAGTGTTAAAATGAAACAAATTGTTAACACTTCTCATATTATTGAACAGTAATTGTCAATGCTAGTTTCTTACCTTAAGCATTTCATCACTTTAAAGAAAATCCACTGGGAATCTGAATCCACACACTCAAATGAACAACAGGAGAAACCTTAAGGATCCAGGAGATGAGGAGATGGGGTAATGGGTACATGTCTGATTTTCTTCTACTGAATTTAGAACATTGTTTTTTTTTAAGTATATTTTATTATTGTGCAGTTACAGTTGTCCATTTTTTTCCCCTTTGCCCTCCTCTGCTTAGTACCCCCTTTCCTCCAGCATCCCCCCTCTTCATGTCCATGTCCATGGATCATTCATGTAAGTTCTTTGGCTCCTCCCTTTCCTATACTATTGTTAACATCCCCCTGTCCATTTTGTTCCTACCAATTATGCTTCCAAATCCCGGCACGTTTTCCTTCATTCTCCCCCTTCACCCTCCTGGCTGATAACCCTCCCAACAATCCCCATACCTATGATTCTGTTCCTGTTCTGAGGGTTTGCTTAGTTTGTTTTTGTTTTTGTTTTTACTTTTTAGATTCAGTTCTTGATAGTTATGAGTTTGTTTTGATTTTAATGTTCTTAGTTTTGATCTTCCTTTTTCTTAAATAAGTCCCTTTAACATTTCCTGTAATAATGGCTTAAATATTGATGATGAATTGCTTTAGCTTTACCTTGTCTGGAAAGCACTTTGCCCTTCCATTCTACATGATAACTTTAATGGCTAGAATAATCTTGGCTGTAGGCCCTTGCTTTTCATCACTTTGAAGACTTTTTCCAGCCCCTTCTTGCCTGCAAAGTTTCTTCTGAGAAATCAGCTGACAGTCTTATGAGAACTGCTTTGTAGATACCTGTCTCATTTTCTCTTGCTGCTTATAAGATTCTCTCTTTATCTTTAACCCTTGGCATTTTAATCATGATGTGTCTTGGTGTGGTCCTCTTTGGATCCAACTTGATTGGAACTCTCTGTGTTTCCTGCATTTGCATGTCTATTTCCTTCACCAAATTAGAGAAGTTTTCCTTCATTATTTTTTCAAATAGATTTCCAATATCTTGCTCTTGCTCTTCTCCTCCTGGCACCCCTAGAATGCAAATGTTGGACCCACTGAAGTTGTCCTAGAGGCTGCTTATACTACCCTCATTTTTTTTTGGGGGGGGGGGATTCTTTTTTCTTCTTGCTATTGATTGTTTTTTCTGCTTCCTTATGTTCCAAATCATTGATTTGATTCTCAGCTTCATCCACTCTATTGTTATTTCCCTGTAAATTGTTCTTTATTTCATTTAGTGAACCCTTCATTTCTGACTGGATCTTTTTTTTTTTAACCAGCATCACTTTATTTATTTGTGTGTGTGTGTGTGTGTGTGTGTAAATGTGACTTTTATAATATATTTTATCTATTTAGGTTAGTACTTTTCTCACTCTCATAGAAACTCTAGCCACAACAGTAGTTACAGATAAGCAATGCTAATCAACATCATTGTTTTTACTCACAATCACATACATATTAATATATTACCTGCATACACTTTGACATGGTTTATATACAAGTTTTTGCATGTTTTGCACTCAACAATAGCTGTCAATTAGCTGAAGAGATCCGTGATTTGGCTATGACGTAGTTTGTCCAACCACTTTGCCACTGTTCATTCACATTTTTGTCACTACAAAAAATGGTCTGATAATCATCCTCAAAAGGTGGCATAGCATAATAGCTTAGTGGATAGGCATAATCATGCCCATACCTACCGGAGTTTTTAAATTTTCTGTTACATACTTTTATTATTATTTTCTTATTGTTGTTCAAGTACAGTTGTCTCCATTCTCCCCACCACCACTCCCATCCACCCCAGCCATCCTCACCTCCCACTCTCGATCCTACCCACCTTTGGCTTTGTCCTTTATAATTGTTCCTCAACAACCCTTCCTCCTTTCCCCCATTATCCCCTTCCATCTCCCCTCTGGTTGCTGTCAGTTTGTTCTTTATTTCAATGCCTCTGGTTATATTTTCCTTGCTTGTTTGTTTTGTTGATTAAGTTCCACTTATAGGTGAAATATGGCATTTGTCTTTCACCACCTGGCTTATTTCACTTAGCATAATGCTCTCCAGCTTAATCTATGCTGTCATGAAGATTAGGAGATCCTTCTTTTTTTCTGCTGTGTAGTATCCCATTGTATAAGTGTACCATAATTTTTTGATCCACTCATTTGCTTTCAACACTTGGCTATTGTAAATTGTGTTGCTATGGACATTGCGCTGCATAGGTTCTTTTGAATTGGTGTTTCAGGATTCTTTTATGCTGCTCAGGTCCTCACTAAGTTCCTTGAGTATCCCTATACACAGTGTTTTGAACTCTGCATCTGATACATTGCTTATCTCCATTTGGCTTAGCTTTTTTTCTGTAGTTTTAATTTGTTCTTTCATTTGGATCATTTTTCTTTGTGTCCTAATTTTGGCAGCCTCCTCGTGTTTGTTTCTATATGTATTAGGTCAGGAGTGTCAAACTCATTTTCACCAGGGGTGACATCAGCCTTTTGGTTGCCTTCAAAGGGCTGAATATAATTGCAACTTCTTAATAATTAAGGAGTAGTTATACTTATACAGTCCTAAAATTATTTTGACCCTTTGAAGGCAACTTCGAGGCCAATGTGGCCCCTGGTGAAAATGAGTTTGATACCCCTGTTAATAAGGTAGAGCTGCTTTGACTCCAAGTCTTTGTACTGTGGCCTAATGTAGTAGTTGTCCTGTAGTGTCCAGTGGCAGTGCCTCCCCTATCACCCAAGCTGGGTATTCGAGGTGCACCCTACATGTGGGTTGAGTACACCCTCCTCTTATAGTTGAGCCTTGACTGCTGTTGGCAGGTCAATAAGAACAATTTACCCAGGCCCATCAGCTGCAAAGATTGGCTGTGACCACTTATCACCAATCTCTGTCCTCTATGGAGGTTCAGCTGTGTGGGGGCAGGGTGGCAGTGTCTAAAGTGGTCTGTAGCTACCCACTGGGTGAGCTAGTCTTGGGGTTCCAAGGTGGTGCAGGCTAAGGACAGACCCCACCTGTGTGTTGCCCAGTCTGCCCTTCCTGAGCTACAAAGCAATCTGAGATGGCTGCTACTTGTGCTGGGCTTGGAGATTCCCAGGTGAAGACAAGCTGTGATGCTAGTGCCTGGCGCACAGCTCACTGAGGCCAGCTGTTGCTTACTTGATAGGGTTGAGGAAGTTGTGAAGCCTGAGCCAAGACCAGCCACTCATATGGAAAAGCAGTTTGGGTGGGCCCATAAGTTGGGTGGGGCAGAGTCTCTGGGGGTTTCCAAGGCAGGTCAAACAGTGTTAGCCAGGTTGATGGAGTCTCAAATAAGGCACCAGCCTGTTGGGTCCATGGCTCTGATGGGAGAAAGCTCAGAAAAGGGACAATGGTACCTGCTCGCCCTGATGCCAGACACTTCAGCCTCTCCCAGCATGCCACTGGTGCCCTTCAAGCTGCCACCCTGCCTCTGGAGCTCAGAGGGAGTGATTTTGAGTAGGTGAATCCTTGTGTGAATTCTTTAAGAGGAACTGCTTGGGGATTCAGAAGTTTCTTCCACCAACTCAGTCCTCGCTGGTTTTTGCAGCCAGAAGTGATGGGGACTTATTTTCCTGGCACTGGAACCCTGGGCTGTGGGTCCTTATGTGAGGCTGGGCCTGCTCACTCCTGAGATAACCCTCCTGAGGTTTGATCTACCACACAAGGGTGAGAGACCAGCCCGTTCTGCATCTCTGCCCCTCCCACCAGTCTCGATGGATGTGGTTTCTTTAATTCCGTAGTTGTCAGACTTCCATTCAACTCAATTTTTGACTGTTCTGAGTGATTGTTGTTCTGTATTTTAGTTGAAATTTTGATGAGGTTGTGTGAAGAGGCACACCACATCTGCGAATGCTGCCATCTTGACCAGAAGACTCTAGAACATTGTTTTAACATGCTACTCATAACAGAGAGAATAGTTTCTGGTACTGCTGCTGAGGAATACAAGTCTTTTCCTCCAATAAGTACCTTCTATGTAACTATGTGTTTGCAGCTGTGCAGACCTTTGACTGCTGAACTGCCTGGTGCTAAGAAGACACTTGCCTAATGGTTTCTCGTGACCGGAAGCCGGAGGGAGAAAAGGTTGGAGGGGCTCCACCAAAGGGGACTCAAGGCAGTAGAGAGGGAGAGTCATTTCAAATGCAGGGTAAACCATGATTTACACAGACACACCCCTTTTACTAAGGAAAATTCATGGTGATTGACAAAGGCAAAAATGAACAAACACATTTCGGAGCACTAAGAACTTCTTGGTTGATAAAAAAAGAAAAGCAAGGCAACAAACCCTGGGGTATTTTTAACCCTACATTATTATAACAAAAATTCAACTTAACACAAAAATGTGGATGGCCAGGGGTTTGACAGAGGTTTTGTAAAAATCGATTAGCTTATGCTCCTGCCTTGTTCATCTTGCTTCTTTAAACCAGCTGACTACTCCAGCTCTAAGGGCTAGCACTTCTGGTGCCCATTATGCATGGCTTAAACCTTGGACCTCAAGTTACTTTTTTCTCCATTTTCTACTGTCCCCAATACCTGCTACCCTTAACTTCTTCCTTGCTCTTACCCCAGCCCCCACAGCTGACATAGAGTTAAGGAGCTTCTTACTGTTTTGGGATGTCCTGATGTGCCACGCAAACGCACCCTCCCTAATACAACTTGGTCCCTAGGACCCTGTCCTAGTGCCAGCTCAGGTGTGCAGTTCCAGCCGAATTGACACCAGGTCGTTGACAAGCAGTAGCATGCTGACTCTAGCCCAAACCCCTGAAGGTAGCACCCGGTCCTCCAATTAATTTTGCAACCTCCCTCGGCCCCACATGTCTTAGCATTTTTGACAGATAGGGTAGCACACAAACCATTATACCAGCTAGTTTTCCAAAATTGAATTTGGTTCTGCAGAGCTTGGAAAAATAATTATTTATTTTTATAATAGACTGGGTCTACATCTGATGTGTGGGTGGACAACGACCCTTAAACTTTCAAAGAAAGCCAGAAAACAAGCCCCAGAATAACAACGCCTATTGATAAATTGAAGCTCTAAGCTACAAAAGTGCTTATTCACTGACCGAGAGCCCTGCAATTTATTTTACTTTATTAGATGCTGAATCCTTCAAAAAAGAAAAAAAAAAGAAGAAGAAAGAAATAGAAACTGCTGGAGTTCCAAAAGCTCAGAATCTAATTATTGTAAGTATGTTTAATCAAACCTTTGAAGCTACTTGGAATCTAATGCTGAAGTTTAGGTGAGGTTACACCTCTCTGCCATTCATATATACTAATAAAATTCCTGAGCTTTGTGAAGATACAAAATAGACCTAATGTTTAAAACAAAGCAACATTTTTTTTTATTTTAGACTACTCTCTGCAGATAATTCTTCCCTCAGCCATTACTGACATCCTTTTCATCCAATCCTGAGTATCTAACCTGAAGAGTTGAGGAAGAGTACTCAAGAATAGTTATACAAGTGTACTCAAGAATTGAAAAAGTCAATTTGTTATCCAATGTTTGTATTTCTTCTATTGCATTTGTGTCAAGGAGACATCCATCCTACACATGGATCTTTTAGCCTCATGGTGCTGTCAATTCCACCTTTCATATCTCTGACAATAAGGAAGCCTATTCTTATATACACCTGGACTTGTTTTACAGCGGCTTTGAGCTTATACTCACACAAATTCACACTGTTTAGAATAAGGTTCAAGAGCTGAACATACAGCTTCACTGAATATGGAGAGAGCCCTGCAAGCTACGTGCTGTGTGTTTCACAAACACCATCATGCTCTGGATCTCAGAACAAGTACACAACAGCTAGCATTCAAGTTACTACTCAATACAGAGCTTCCCAGACTTGTTCAGTCCCAGCCATGCCTGTGCAATACTCCTTGATGGTGATGGTGATAGTGGAAGGCAGGGTGTCTATTCATTCTTTGTTTGTCTAGCTAATTCCTCTTTCATTGGCTACATGGTACACACACACACACACACACACACACACACTGAGCACCTGCAAACACACACGCACACAAATTGAGTGTGTATGCTCAACAAGCCAAATGCACACACTCCCACACAGAAAACTCATTTTCTTTCGCCACTGTGGTCATCACCACCTCTGCACTTCAACCTGCAAGTCACAATCTTCCAAACCTCTCTTGAGCACATTCTGAAGGTCCCCACAGATCAGCAGTTTTCTAGTGCGCCTACCTTTGAACACCCTGACTGGGTCACAGAAGACATCCGAAGGCATCGTTCCTGAATAAGGTCAGGCAGACATCAAGGGAAATAAAAGTCCCCCAATTTGGAGCGTCCCAGAGATCCACACTTCTTACTTGACAAAGAAGACTGCCTTGTTCATCTGGTAAAGTTTGTGGCTTCTGGCTGGGAAGATGAAGACTCTGTAGAAAGTGTTCCTTAGATCTTCCCTAAAGCAAGGTCCGACCAAGAGACAGAGACACAAAAGTGGGGTGGTTGTTTGCTCGCATCACGCTCATAATCAAAGTGGTAGTTGGAGGGCGAATTACGCTTTCCCTACAAAATAGAGCCAGAAACTGAGGTTCGGAGCACTTCTAGAGAAATGTCTTTTTTTTTTTTTTTTTTTGCCATTTGATAGTTGTTCTCTGTTTTATCAGGGTCAAAAGAAATGAGACCCTTAACATGAAAAGTATATGTGGATATATCTTGGTAGTAGCAAGAAAGGAAAGCCTGGGAGACCAAGTTGAGTGTGGAGTTCAAAGAACCCCAGGAAAAGCACAGGGAGGTGCTGGGATGAGGAGAGAGAGCCGGGGAGAAGGCTGGCGCGTCAGCGCCCTCCGAGTCCTGTGGCTTGGGAGTTGGCTTTTGACAGCACCCAGGAAAGCCTTTTGTGAAATAAGAAATAGATTGTCACTGGTGTCCCATCCCCTTCAAATGACCTTCCCACTTCTGCTCCCACAATTCTAGGAGGGGAAATTTAAAAACTGACCCACACTGTGAGGTCCTAAATTTTCAGGTTTCTCCTTCACTAGAGAAATCAAGTTTGGAAAAAAAAACACTAAGGAGAGGGAAAGTATCTACTCCAAAATAGCATTTCCCAAATAACATTCGTGTTCCCCCTGGGGAGGTAACAGGTCTACCACAGGACAAAGTTTCTGTGGTCACATTAAGCTGGAGATAACTGAGTTAAATAAATGAATTTTTTTTGTCTTGCCCCACTTCTCAGAATTTTCAATTTGCTGGTGCCCACTGTAAATGTCCAAGCAGATGCAGGGATCTCACAGGCACAGAAAGTGTGCCCAAGGGGAAAAGAGCGCTAACAGGGGAACCGCAGTTCTCAGTGGAGAGCTGGTTAAATCAGGCAGTGTTTCAGAATCCATCAAACATGTCTGGCTGTAGCTTTCTTCTTCTATAGCAAAGATGATCAGAATGACAGCTCTTACTTTACTCTACCCCTTCACCGTTTGATCCTTCTTTCTATTTTCTCCCATAATTGAATAGATACCAACTGAGCATCTATGTGCAATGCATCCTGTCCCTGATTTAAAACAAAATCAAAATCAGAGCCAAAATACCTTTTCAAGGCAAACAGACATTTTCCCTTTCTTAAAATGTAAATATAATTGACATAGCATTATATTAGTTTCAGGCATACAGTGTAATAGTTCAATGTGTATATATAGAGATGGCAAAATAATTGCAATAAATTCAGTTTATTATTTGTCACCATATGTAGTTACAGTCCATGTGTATGTGTGATGAGAACTTTCAACATTTACTCTAGCTGCAACTATTTCCTTATAAACAAAACAAAAACTGTATGTATTTTTCCAAGTACAACAGCTTAAATTAAAGGTATCACTATAGTCTGAATATTTATGTCTCCCCTGAATTCATGTTGAAATCCTAACCCCCAAAGGCGATGGTACTAGGCAGTGGGGCCTTGGAGAGGTGCTAATGTCAGGAGTGTGGAGCTCTCATGAATGGGATCGGTGCTCTTAGAAAAGAGACCCAATAGAGCGCCCTAGCCCCCTTCACCACGTGAGGACAAAGGAAGAAGGCACCAGCTACAATCCAGAAAGAGGGCCCTCACCCTACCATGCTGGTGCCATGCTCTTGAATTTCCAGTCTCCAGAACTGTCAGCAATAAACTCCTATTATTTATAAGGTACCTAGTCTGTGGCATTTTCCTATAGCAGCCCCAAAACACTAAGATAGATATAGCACAGACTTGTTGAATTAATATTTCTACTTCCACTAATTCCACAAATATATGCTGGTCCCTTAGTTTGTCTTTGTGCAAATAACCAATAAGAGGCAAAGCATTCATAGATTAAAATGTACCCTGGCTATCACCAAGAGGAGATTAGCAATATGGTTTGGAGGCCTGGGTTTGGCATCAGGCTTAGATTCCTTGTCCGTAAGATTACAAACAAAACAAAACAAAACAAAAACTTACAGCATCTATATTATAGGATTCATATATGCATTAAATAAGAAGATTTCATTAAAATACATAGTATACAGAGAGCCCACATTAAATGACAGGAATTATCATCAGTTATTATCATGCATATTAATTTTAGATTAAAAAGGAATTTTATTTGTCCTCCAGGAAAACTATATCTGGATGATAACATCCTGGGCAGTTAGCTTTTCTGAACCCAATGGTACACTCTTAGGTTTAAAGGGTTCTTTCATTCCTGGAAGAGTCACAGCCAAGAGGCAAAGGATTTCTATAGACAGGAAGGATAGCTTACTATTCCCTGGGAACCGAGTGGTCAGCAAGGTCTAAAGTGATCAATACTTACATCAGCCCAGTCATTTACTTCTTCTTAAAACTCCATAATAATTTGTTGTTGTACCTAAATGGCTGTGGGGGGAGGGGGGAGAGACTGACTGTATCACACCTTCATGCCAGAGCTGGAAATAAGGCAGCTCCCTTATTACTCCAAGTGGGGCTGTGAACCAGCCATGTGGGCATCACCTTGGAACTTGCTGCAAACGCAGGTGCCAGGTCCCAGCCCAGACCTAATGCAAACAATCTGAGAATCCCAGACAATGCACAAGCACAGCACTGCTTAAGAAATGCTACCTAAGAGCACCTCCATTTTCCCTGCAGGTGCCACACCTGATCACTCCAGAGAGCTGGTCACATGGTCTTGAGGAAACTTCCTACCCCAAGAAGGCAACTTCCAACCAGAAGGAAGGATAGATAGCCTCAGACCTGGCCCCACAGAGACACCCACTGGGCACTTATGCAAGCTTGCCCCCTGGTTGCACTTCCTGTTTTGACCGGTTTGCTTGTAACTAGCCTGAAAGTGGAGTTCTTACTGCAAATAGGAGTATATTACACGCCCTGCCTTTTCTGCCTACTTTTTTAGTACACGATACCTGATTTGACGTGTTTTATTTATAATACACAGGGCCTGCACCCTTATGTCATTTAGGTCTTCAGTTTTGTGACTTTCACACTCCCTTCAGGATACACCTAGTAAGCCTGCCCCAGAATTGTCTACACCCTGAAGGGAGTTTGCAGGGCTGTGGCTGCTGACTCGGTGAAATGCCTTCCCAAATGTTCAGAGTGCCTTTTATAACAGGCCTAACGGTTATTGGTATCAGCCAAAGGAAAGTTGAGGTAGCAAGGTAAGTGGTGGATGGCCTGCCTTAGAATAAGGTTGGGGCACGGGGCAGTGGGTCTGAGTGCTTCATAATAGCTGCTCTTAGTGATCCTCAAAGCATCATCCAGAAACACATTACAGTCGCTGCATTTATAATGAAAAATCGTTGATAACAATCCTGATAATCCTGGCCTCCCAGTAGTATGTTTATGTTGCAAATCAGTTTCTTGAAACCATTTGGGAAATGTCACTATAATGCTTCCTATATTTAAACAATGCTTCACAATTTACCCAATGCTTTCACATGCATTATCTCCCTTGGCTTTCTCCACGGTGAGGTTGGCAGGGCAAGCTGCTCCCAATCTACACATTTCAAGCCTTTACAAATAGATGAAGAGACAAACTAAATAGGTTGGTTAGGCTAGTAACTTATGCTACATGGGTTAGATGACTTGTCCAGGATCTGAAAGCTGGTGAATGGTAGAGCCAGAACCAAAGCCCAAGTAACTGGGCACCAGCCTCTTTTGCTGATGCTGTGCGGCTGTCTTCCAAATGACGATCCGCATATCACGAGGAGGTCCAAGGAGTCGAGTCTCTGACCAAGAATTTCTGGATCAAATTAATCGTATCTTATAATGACCCTCAGTCCACCATTTCATTTAGTCTGCTTATTATTCCTGAGCTTTTCACTTGAAAATAAAGTTCAAGTCAGCACAAGTAGAAATATGTGTGTCTACATGATTTTGGATTATTTAGAACAAACCTAGATGCCCCCTGTAGAGGGAGAGAATGTCACCCCGTCTACACAAGTGAATACTACTTTCAGAGAAACAGGAAAGACATCTTTCCTTACATTCATTCGTTTGACAGATGTTTAAGCACTAAACAAAGCCAGAATCTGTATGACATCTGGGTCAACTCATTCATCAAATGAGCACTGTTTTTTTTTTTTTTTTTTTTTTTTTTTTTTTTTTTTTTAAGTTAGCCAGATCACACTGTTGGCTTATATCACTCACACCAGGCTAAAAGCTCAGACAAGAATTTAATAATCATTGATTCCAAGTCAGATATTCACAAACCTCTGCACTTACAGATGATTTTTTTTTTTAAGTCTACCTAAAGAGCTATTTTTTCTTCTTAAGTTTAACCATAGGCTTATATGCCCCATCAAGATCGCGCTGGGTTCTGTGCTCATTAAATTAACCCTCTCTGCCAGCTCTTTGCTACATGTAGATTTAATCAATGCCATCTCTTCCTCATACTCCTCCCTTTTTCTCCCTCTGTAATCCAAATCATTAAAAAAATATTGAGTGAAACCAACAGAAGGAAGAAGCCCTATGCTTATTCGCTAGAGATTCCTCTCTACATATCTCCGAGATAATTTATCAATACAGGTGAAACCTGAGAACTTAAAACAAAATCCAGAGACAAATAAGATGAGGGGGGAAAAAAGGTGAAAATGCCTTTAGTAAATCCTTCTAAAATTTCAAACAAATTTTGCCTTTTGAAAATCACCTAGTCTTTGGAACTCAAGCATGATCTATGACTCAGGAGGGTTTCTCATGTGCACCAACCACTCCTGGCCTTAGTTTTGAATCATCATTTCACTCTCATGCTCTAAAGTGGAAGTTACTAGAACCGTTTCCAAATATTCCTGTTCTCTCTTTGCACCCAGGGCAAGATCAGATGTCCTTGCCCCCTTTTATGTTTGGCCTGGTGATGAGACCTACTTTTGCCAATGACATGTGAATAGAAGTGGTGTTTGGCACTTTCAGGAGGAACGTCTAGGAGCCAGTGCATTCTTTATTGTATCCCCTTCTCCCATGAATCTCAGGAAACACATGAGAAGGATACATGACCACCCTATGCCCCTGAGTGACTATGATGAGCAGAGGCCCCGCCGACCCGCATTCATCATGGACTATGAAGGAGAAGGAAACTTGTATCCAGACGTTGAGATCTGGGGTACGTTGGTTACCTCAGATTGATGCAGCCTACCCTCACTGATGCATCTGGAATGATCAATGGCTTCCCCTGCCATTGATATCTGAATTCCTCTTCTCTTATTTAAGGTCTTCTATAATTTGACCTGGATTTATTCCCCAAATCTATTTTAGAACAATCACTCAGATATCTAATTCTTTTAGGAATGCAACTCTTCTGAAAACTCTGCCTTGAAATGCCCCTTCCATTGGTCACACTGCTGAGCACCATGACTCAGGAGCCGCACTTGCCTTCGGTTTCTTCATCTTCATTCCTGCGTGTCTAATATATCATATAGCACATCACAGGTGAATACAAACTATTAGCAATTCTTCCCCTGACCATCTCCTTTCCTTTGTTCATAGAAATGCCTCAGGAAATACCAACCAAAGAGTAAGCGATACAAACCAAAATCAGCTTAGAAGTTCTGTAAGTTAATTAATGTACCCCACGCAGAATTGCCCTACACTGACTCAGATGTGTGTAAAAAAGCATGATTTTTCTAGAAATACCATTGCCTTTAACTAATTAAACAAGCCATTAACTACTAATTATAATTCCTGAAGCTGTCTTTGACAAATTCAATATGAATTGTGATTGTATGCTCCAATTCTTAGAAGAGTGCTGCCATATGTAATGAATAAGACCCAGTGTGTTGGACATCCCTAAAACAGTGATGTGGAGTCAATTAAATTAACAAAATGGACTTTCTGAAAAGTACAGTTTTCCACCAAAGAAATGCATGGCCTGCAGAAAGCATTGTGTGTACTCTGGGTCAGTAAAAAGGCCTGACCAAGGGTGCATCTTCAGGAGTGTCAGAGGGAATGGCTCTGGTACTCATTCCTACCAGATGAATCCTGGACTGGCATCCCGCTTTCTGGTTCTGCGATCTTATTTCTCTTGTTTTCCTGTGTCTACCTCTCAATAGTCCCCGCTGTTCCCTTCTGGCTTGATTCTAAACCCCGTTACAAACCACAGATTAAGAGAAAAGAAAGAGGCCTTCATCTTGTCCTTGGTAATATGGGTCCACCTGGGGAGGTATTTACAGACATGATTCAAGGAGAGCCCAGGAGATTGGGCTGATGCAGAGGAAGTGGGTGAAAAGCTGCAAATAAACCCTCTTCTACAAATGCTGTTTTGTCTCACCGGGACACATTACCTCTCTGTGGGAAAGCCACCAGCCCAGCATTTACTATTTTGAGATTGTGATCCACTTTCCATCCCACTGCTATAGCAACCCTATCTACCTCATAGAGTAATTTCTTCTTGTAGGACCTTGACAGAGATATTAAAAATTCATAAATGGCCTTTTAGCCACAATAAAAATGCAGTGCAGATTTTGGTTTTTAAAAAAGCCTATTATGATATAGGAAGTGAGAAGGAGCAAGGCCCCTTACTCTAATGATACCACATGGAATTATAGGTACCTGGATATAAGAACATTCTAGCAAGTCTGGTGACTCTGAACGAGCTCCCCAAAATGACTCTTCCACAGCATCTTCACTGAAAATGGAGAGACCTGAAGGACCTTTTCTTCTTCCATGCTTTTTTGACCTTGCCTTTCCCCCTGACATCTAGCCAATACATTCAAACTGGCCTCAGGGACTTGGAATTTCCAAACACCATCTTTGGCCTGGTCTCGATGACTGCAGGTAACTACAGAAGCTCCATCGGTTCTTTCTTTCTTCTGTACACATCTGTGACTCAGAGCCTCAAAGACCTATTCTCAGTTTCCTAGTGTGGGAGCCAAACAGCCTGCAGAGGCAATTCACAAAACCTAGCAGGGATATTCCATTAACCAAATGCCTCCGTCCAGATCCATTCTGATTTATGAACATCAAAACTAGTACTGAAAAACATTAGTTTTAAAATTCCCAATGACTACTTGCAAGATAAGATAGTTTGATACAAGCTGAACCTTAGGGTATACGTCAAGTCAAATTCTGTCCCTAAGTACACAGCCCTGGTCTACCAATGTTAAAGAGTTCCACAGAATCAAAGCGAATCCCATCTTGAAAGGCCAAGTATCAAGTGCAGTCCCTCCATGAGATGGAACAGAGGGACATGATCAAAAACCTGATATTTCTTCAGTGATGGAAAAATCAGGTCACTTTCCCAAACAGGGAAGCTATTCTCCCACTTTTCGAAAAGATAGGAATAACCCAATAATAATTATAATGCAATAAAATGGGGAGCATAAGAAGTGACCTGCCAAGTACAAAAAAACAGATGAACAGTCTGTTACAGCCCCCTACATCCTGTGCTGAAAATGATCAAATTAGAATACTGATTAGACCATCTAATTGTCTCCCAGGTGACAAAGTAGAAACTCCATTGCTTAACAGAGATTTAAAACTAGAACAAAGAAAGGCGTAAAGAGAATAATTTGATCATGGAAGAGAAATTATATTCTGGTTAACTAATAAAGGTGTTTTTAACCCTCTTTTTTTTAAAAAAAAAACTGTTTTGGAATAGGATAGTTTTTAAGAAAAAAAATACACCTAAATTTGACTTTATAACATTCCAACATTTAGTTCAAATAGATTGGCTTCTCATTTAAAGTCACATGCCCAGAGTTGACCCAAGAGCCTGAAAGTAAGAAACAGTGGCCTCTAAGCAATATGAACAAAGGCCAACAAGTCTTTCTGGCAAATATTTTGAATTATCCTTTTTAGTCTGTAAATTCCTGGTAGAGATCTGTTCACGGAACACAGCAATATGAAGTGCTTGCTATGCACTAGGCTGCCGCCATGCTAGGTTCTGGAGAACACGGAGAAGCGAAGACTGACCCTCCTCAGTGTCACTGTCAGGACACTTTTCAAAAGAGCACACAACAAACAAATGGAAAACTCCAGCAAACTATTTAAAAAGAAAGAGAGAAATCTCACTAATTCTCTAAAATTTTACACTAGAATAAAATAGCATCAGATTATGAAATATGACACAGAACAATTCCATTTGGTTTAATACTTACTCTAAACCTGCAAATTAACCATCCATTGGAACCCTGAACAGAAACACATCTAAATTACTATACCCAGGTCCTAAAAACAATAAAATATCCACTAAATCCAAAGAAAACCAAAAAAGGCTAAATTAAAACTTCATGTTTTATCTCCTGCATTTAGTTGCAATCCTTTTTGATATTACAGAAAAAATAAAATATAAAATGAAGGAGTCCAAGAGACAGAAAAAAGACAATGCGTTTCTCTGACCATCAGACTGACAATATTCAATTGGTTGGTGCGTTAGTTTCTTCCTCTTTAACTCTTTTCTGCTTAGTCTTCACTTTCAAATATGGACTGCTTACTTATTTCCTGAGCTAGTAAAAGTGCTTCTATTCAGGTTACTGGGCTATGGCAATGGATTTCAAAGGTCTGGGAGTGTGTAGGTGTGTGTCTGTATCTGTGTGTATGTGTCTGTCTGTCTGTCTCTTAGGAGTGTAGTGACCTGGGTGAAACACAATGAAAATAACAAAATGGAGTTAAGGAATGAAAGAAAGTGGGAAAAAGATTTAGGAGAATGAAAAAAGTTTTTCTGGTTCAAATCAATTTTTTAAATTTTGTGACTGCAAATATTATTTCACTTTCTTCCTTTCCATCTAGTGTGTGACAACATCAACCCTGTCAGTGGGTCCCTGGTACTTTATAAAGCAGGAGTCCCAATGGGGGTGGGCAGGAAGCACAGAGAAGAGAGGTGCAGGCATTTGGAAAATTCTCCAGGTGATTATGACACGACCGGCCTTTTCTCTACATAGATAAGAACCAATGCCCCACCCCAATCCATTCCCAAAAGATATTGACCAACATTCCCAGCAAAGAGAAGAGCATATCCAAAGGCATAGAAGTGGGGAAGCACAGCACTTGGAGAAAACTTTGAGTAGCCTGGTTAGCCTGTATCTTTGCCAGTTATATTGTGCCTTTTGCAAAGGTGAAATTCATTGGGGTTTTATATTTTACAGGGGTGGAACAAAGTGAGAAAGAGAAAAAAGGAGGGGTGGGAGGAAGGAAAGACTTTTGTTACCACTAGTTTCTGAAGGGAGCCATTCCCCAGAGTTTCTACATTGCCACTTATTGCTGGAGATACATACCATCAGATCATGAAAACAGCCCCCCCATGTTTTGAAATCCCCCATTTAAAATTTAAATCCATTAGTTTATGAGCTGCTGGGAATTGACAGTTTTACACCCCAATCCTCCTTGCAATTTATGTAAAGGATGCCATAAAACAGAATAGGGGAGCATCTCCAAGCGAAAACACCAAACACAAATTGCAAAATAAAAATGCAGCTGAAGACGATTTGCTGTGGGCCATATAACCAAGAATGTCATTTTTATCAAAGGGAAGTTCTTTAAGCATTTGCTCCTCACCCAGCCATGCTTTTTTTTTTTTTAACAAACATTTAACATACTAATGCACTGTTTTTATTGCTTCCTATCTCTAACAGTGTTTCTTTAACTGGTTCTCCCGCATATAAACTATGGCCCATGTATCTGCAACATGGCAAGCGTCTCTCTCATTCATTCTCTCCCCTCCCCCCCTTTCTCTCCCCCTGGTGCTAGGAAGGTGTGTGAGCCTGTAAATGTTTTCTTTCTGAGAGTTTATATCTCTAGACTTCAGTGTCTTGATTTTAGAGATTTTATTTATAATCAACTTCATATATATAAAAGAGTAGACTTTATATGGGGGTTTGTAGCTGATCTGTCTTCAATGTTAACATTTAGTTCTTGTTTTTAAAACAAAGGCCACTGGGCCATGCATGCAATATGTCATGAATAGGAGTGATAGAACTAAGTCTAGGGACTAGGTCTCCAAGTGAAAGCTGTTTCTGGAGGGGTCTCAACACAAGCCCTTTCCAAACAGGAGCACCTTGGACATCCCTAATGGTTCATGCTTTCTGAGTCATCTCGAAGAAATCTTGGCCTGTCTCAGTATCAGGAAGCTGTTCTCCAAGGTTTCTTCTACTAACTTTGTAGTTCTAGCTTTAGCTTCTTGTCTGTAACTCATCTCAAGTTGATCTTTATTCATGGAGTAAGGTAAGGGTCAGGGTTGTTTCCCTATTGAATTATTTTTGTGTCCTTGTCAAAAATCATTTGACCATTTATGTGCAGGGCTATTTATTGGGTCTCTATATTCTTCCATTGATTTACCTGTCTTCCCTTTCACCAATACCACACTGTCTTGACTACCATAGTTTTATACTAATTTTTAAAGTCAGGTAGAGTGAGTCCTCCAACTTTGTTTTCCTTTGAAAAACTGCTTTAATAATTTTATTTTCTTGCTTCTCCAAATAAAATTTAAGATCAGTGTTTTTCAGCTACCCCTTTACAATGCCACCATGTCCAATGCTCAGTACACTGGCAAGGGGGCCTGGAGAAAGCTGGGTGAACAGGTTTCCATGCCTGAACCGTCAGGCTAACCAGAGCAGTGAAATTTCAAAACCCAGTGATATGTAGGACTCTTCTAAAATAACTATTTTAATCAAACCCTGATTCCACAGAGCTGAGGGATCGTCTCAAAGATTAAAGAATAAAGCAATAATTACAAATTGTAAAGGCTGACCTCATTTAAAGACTAATTTGCCTCCAGAAATACCTGGAGAATAATCACCATGTGGCCAGGGAACATGGAGGGGCCGGGAGGAAGGAAGTGCTGGATAATTCATCAAGCCAGCTATCACACTGGCCAGCACCTCAGAATCTGGGACGCAGAGCAGACACTCAGTAAACACCAGTCAGTGGAAAGAGTAAGCACACCTTCTACCGTAAACGCTCTCAAAAACAGCCGTAGAACTCAGTTTCTTCGCATCCGTGGGGGAAATCATCCATGACAGCATTCTTTTCAGAGGAGATATAAATAGGACTCATATTTCCTACAAAACGTAAAGGAGACCATGACATTTCCTCAGCCTGCGTGGCAGACAAGATAAAAAGGAAGTAAGAAACACAGAAGGCAGGTCATGCTTCAGAAAGCATAGTGGATAAGGGGTGAGCACCAAGTGCCCTTGGAAACATAAAACACACTGAAAGCAAAAATAAAAAAGCAACACCAAATGGAACTAGAAGACATTTGGTAAATATACCGAAGAGCCAGAAGAGGCCAGGACCCGAATGTTCCACCTTCTCATTCCTAGCCACCGCTGATTACTTCAGTCACCCCCTAACTGGTCGCTCTGCTCGTCCTTGACCTCTCCAGTCAATGCATCACACTGAGGCCAGTAGGACTGTCCTAAACAGTAAGTAGTGCATGCCACTCTCCTGTTTCACATCCATAATTTACACCAAACAGAAAATAGACACAAGCACAAAGTTCCTCATCAAACGGCCTGTGTCCACTTTCCTGTTCCTCATTGGTCACTTTCACACATTTATATTCTTCATTTCAGTCACAGTACCCACCCTGCATGGCTTTGTGTCATTCTCTCTGCCCAGGGCATCTACACCCTTTCTCTCCCCACGACTCAGATCAAACCTAACCTCCTCCCAAGAACCCTCACTGATCCTCCCAGTGGAAGCCTCCTTTGTAGCCATTTTTGAGTGGGTCTCCTTGCCAACACTGCAATTGTGCAGTGGTTACAAAGTCGCCTTTGATCTTTACAGGCTATGCGCCTAACCCTTGACCTAGCATCTAGTCAGTGTTTAGTGAATGGTTGAATAAATGGTCGAGCGAATGCATAATGTTCACAATAAATAATTAACACTGTTAATTAATAAATAATCTGTTTAATAAATAATTAACAGATTCATTTGCAATGCAGCTACAATCCTGGATCTTTGTTGTGTGACAACTGAAATGTCTCCCTTTTATTTTTTAATCATCATTATTGACATATTTTACATACTATAAAATATAAAGCATATACTATGCTACACAAATATATATAATACATCCATCTTAAGTATATATTCAAAATAATTTTAAAAATTTACTTGTCCTCATAACTACCATCACAGTCAGTATATAGAACATTTTCATCACCCAAAAAGTTCCCTGTGCCACAGTTCAATGTTTTTCTACCTATTAAATCACTAATTTACTTTCTGTCATGTGGGCAAGACTAAAGTGAGGAATAATGAGAAGGAAGGACAAAGTGAGATGCAGGTGGACAAGTCCATAGGGAGCCTAATTACAAAATATATATACAAGGATGCGAACCGGAATGCGGTTTAAGGCTGGAAGCTCCCTGGGCAGGCTGCGAAGGTGGGAACCCAGGCTTTCCTGGGAGGCCGCCTCCCTTTCCTGGACTGGCGCAGAGCACCAACAAGGTCCTCAGTCAACGCCTGCTGACTTCCTTTTGAGTGCTGTGGGCGTAGTACTCAGGAGTACTTTGTGGCGTTCAGACCACTTTAAACAAGGGCTGGAAAATGTCTTATCAGGGAGCCAAACATACTAAGGAAACACAAAGTTCTTGTATCTGTTTTTCATAGTCCCGAAGTTAAATCAATAGCTAATGAAAGCAAATTCCTTAAACTACCTACTGCCTCTTTCCCCACAGCGCCTCCAGCCATGAAAAGTCCGTAAGAACATATGCAGGGTGGTGAATGCACAACTGCGTAGTTAATGAAGTATGTCAGAGTGTTGATCTAACGTATAGGTGAGTTCAGCAGAAAATAACCATGAATGTATAAATATTATTTTATAGCAGTTAAGTTTTGAGAGCTATGTGCTGCGCACTTTGCAAAGCAAATTACATGTAGTGTATCATTTAGTCCTTACACAACCCAGGGAGATAGATAGTATACCACCTTCATTCTGTAATTGAAGCAAAAGAGACCCAAAAAGTAAAATGAATTGTCAAAGGTAAAACATCTGGTAAGTAGGAAAGTCCAGATCAGAATTCAGGTTGAACCTACACCAAAACTCTTGCTCTTAATCACTATGCTCTGAGTCGTCGACAGAGTGCATATCAAAAGTCATCCTGCTATTCCAACCTGCCGAAGTACTGAGATTTCTACCATTCGAAGTTACTTCTTTGGCGGAAACTGTATGATGGTATTATCAACTATTAACACCAAGCTACAGGTAGCTGTCATTAGCACTGGTACCAAACAGGCATTTAGGAACAGGAACACGGATGTTTTGACAAGGGAAATGAAGGGAAATGCTGCGGTATGCTCACATTTCTATCTCAGCAACTTCCTGGGGCAGCCAAAGGACTGAATGAAGGGCCTGGGCATGAGACAGGGGTAGAAATGGAAAAACAAAAGGTATACATGTGAGGTGGTGGAAAAGAATCAAGGACAGATATTGTCCACCTACACAGTGGTTTTAGTGGACTCTTCCGGATATTTGAAACTCTCTGTACAATCTTGAAGAAATATCACATATTTTTGAGGAGCCTCAGATCTAGTTTTATGTGTGGACCAGCCAGGATTTTGAGGAAGTTATTAAAATATTTGTGAGACTAGGTATTCTAAAATCTGAACACTGGAGACACAAATTGCAATATTTTGGAGGTTCCATTAAATTATTGGGAAAATATATATTGTAAACTGTCTGCTATAGACTACTCAATAAACTTCATCCTTCTTTCTTTCTCTTTTTCCCCCCTTTAGATTTGAGCAACATCTATTACAGGAATGTCAAACTCATTTTCACTGGGGGCCACATCAGTCTCACGGCTGCCTTTGTTCAAAGGGCCGAATGTAATTTCAACACCTTAACTGTTGAGGAGTAGTTACATTTATACGGTCCAAAAAGTATTTCGGCCCTTTGAAAGCAACAGTGAGGCTGATGTGGCCCCTGGTGAAAATGGATTTGACACCCCTGATCTATTACATACGTGGTCATATACAGGGAAAAGCCCTGGAAATTTCTACTCAATCCTGCAATTGCCTAAGAAGTGCAGGAGTCGAGTTGTTTGATCTGCTTTTGTTCTTGTGGAACATCTTGCCATTCAAAGGTCCCTGTGACCCACTCTGCACCAGCACACAATGAGGAAAGTGGGAGTCACAGTGTTATTGTGTCATCTTCTCTAGCTCATCCACTCTTTACAAAGGAATGTCAAGATTTTAAATAGTGCTTTAGTTGCATCATTAAAATGGGTAAATGCCATTCTTAATCCAGCTACTCTCTGTTGAAATGTTTTCTGTCATGGTGATTTGGTACAGCTGGTGACACGTAACTAGATGAGGTCTGTTCTTTCATTAAAACTAGGATTCTTCAGGGGACCAATATGATGGAGTATTCTTTGCACAATACGCTTATTTGAGGAGCACAATTGCTTTTTGACTACAACACATCTGCAAACTCAGACCATTAACCACATTGCTAAATAAATAAACACAACACAACTAAATGTGTAAATAAATATTTTTAAATCTGACTGAAATCTGATAATTCTAACATTATTTTCAAAAACTTTTAATGATTCCTTAGCTCGTGCATTGGCTCAATGGAGTTAGGAATCAAAACAGGCCCTGACTGGTGTGGCTCAGTTGGTTGGGCATTATCTCACAAACCAAAAGGTTGCCTATTCAGTTCCAGGTCAGTGCACATGCCTGGGTTGCGAGTTCGGTCCCTGGTCAGGGTGCGCACAAGAGGCAATTGATTGCTCTCTCTCACACTGGTGTTTCCCTCTCTTTCATCCTTCATTCTCCTCTCTCTAAAATTAAACAAATAAAATCTTTAAAAAAAAGAATCAAAACAGGTTTGGGGATAAAACACTCAGGCTCCATCACACATATTTGGAGGTCAACATTAAAAATGTTAGGCTACCCACAGGAAAATATTAGAAGTAGGAGATCAGCAATCATAGGAAAAGCTCGTGAAGAAATAATATGCAGCCATTAAAAATGTGTTTGAATAATTTCTAGTGACATTGGAAAATATTTAAGATATTGTAAAAACTGCAAAATACCATATATGGTATAACTCCAAGTCTGTAACAATGCATCCGTATGTTTGTGCATCTATGTGTGTGTACTGTCCATTTCACACGTATGCATCAAAGATGGCCTCTGTTTATGGCCCTCAGGTTGCATATTTCTCCACTGTTGGCTGAGACCCATTAGCTCAAAAGCCTGCTGGTGCCAAACTCAAAGTTTTACACATTAAATTATTTGAAATGTGGTCCAAATAAGCATATTTTCGGCCATTTAGAGACTTCCTACCTTTCATGTCCCAGGAATCTGTTCCCAATATCTATAGCTGTAGATGAGACAGTCCAGGTCATGAAGACCCCAGTTACTGCTACATTCAGAGTTTTCTGACCCAGAGACTCATGCTGCTGAGCCACACCATGCGGATCCCTCTTTTCCTCAGGACTTCCCACACCCTTCTTTTCTTGAGTTGCTGCCCAAGGCAGTAGCCTGTGGATAGACTCCTGCTTCCAGGAACTCCCCGGGGCAAACCTGCCCTCAAAATGCCCAGTTAGGCTTGTGTGTGCTGCTGCCACCTTGCGGTCATATCCTTTTCCTTTAATTAGTCCCCAAATCCCTTGGATCCCCTGCAATGTCACCTGAGGTCTCCTATCCCCGTGAGATCCAGAGAAGACAGACAGACAGCACCCTCACGTCACCAACCCACATTTCTCCAATATTTCCAGTGCTCACTATTTCATTTCTACCTTTTTAGGAAGTCTCTGTCTTCCACTTATAATGATTGCTTCACTTCAGTTGATTCAAATATGAAAATCGGTCTTTCTTTAATTTCCACACAAAAAATATACTCATAGAATACATGTGTAAAATGAACTTACCTGGTGGTTTCATGTTGGGTTGGAAGGGTTTTACAATAATATCCAGGTGAACATCAAGCACTGCTGTTCTTGCAAGTCTTTCAGATACTCTACCACCACAGGCTCATACTGGCCCTATAACCTACCTATTTAGTCATGGAATCTCTCTCTTAACTGTCTCTTCTCTCCTTATTCACCCACAAAAACTCATTGATCATAGGCACTTTTAGCTGGAGGTGGAGGGGCCAGCATCGTGCCTGAATATTAGAACAGTAGACGAGAGAACGGTGAGTCCCCAATAGCACCATCTTGGAAGCTGTTGTTGCCAACTTTCACAGAGGAAAATGGGGGCAGTTTTCTGTTATTTATAGTAAGCATACTGATTTTTCATCTAAGACATGTCCAAACCTGTATATAATTTTATAAGAGTTTATCTGGGGCAAACCTACGACACATGCCAGGAAGCAAGATCTCAAATGCTCTAAGGAATAACAGTTTTGCAGCCTCTTTTATAAATTTGAAATTACGGAGCAAATGTAAGGAAGTTTGGAGAAAGCGAGGCAGGTATTGGAATACAGGATACTTAACAAGATCATGTGCTCTCTTAAGGGTTAATGCCCCCTTTGAAGGGTATTTTTCTCGGTATGTCAAAGGTGTGTTATCCTAGATGCATAAGAACAATGAATAGGGCTGGCTGAAACCTTTCAGTAAAGAAGTTATAGGCCTGACTATAGAGACATGACTACCCACCATGACCTGCCCAGTTAGCAATATATTGATTAGATCATTCTGCAAGGTTATTTGCCATAGGGCTCCTTTATTTGGTCCATAGGTTTCTGAGAGATATGTGATGTGATAGGAGAAAGAGACATAAAATCTTAAATATTCTTGCCCAAAAGATATGTGCGCATGCGCGCATAACACAGAGAGGCAAGGTACGAAAAAAGTACTTTTATTTTCTTTTTTTAAAATATTTTATTTATTTATCTTTAGAGGGTAATGGAAGGAGAGAGGGAGAGAAATAGCAACATGTGGTTGCCCCTCGGCACGTCCCCTGCTGGGGACTGGCCTGCAACACAGGCATGTGCCCTGACTGGGGCTCGAACTATAATCCTTTGGTTTTCAGGCCCACACTCAATCCACTGAGCTACACCAGCCAGGGTGAAAAAAGTACTTTTCAAAGCTTAAATGCTACAGACACTGTGAGGGAGAGTAAGCGCTAAGAGCTGGAGTGCCCAGGGCCCTGGGCCCTGGCAGAGCTGGAGCAGAGCTCGGAGCTCTTGGCCAGGGGCATGATGTGGGGGAAGGCAAGGAAGAGGAGGAGAGGAGATTGGGTGGCGTTTCAGAGAAAAAATGTGATCTGTGCAAAGCTGCAACTATGAGAAGTCTAGGGAATTCTGAGTAGTCTAATTTGACTGAAAAAACAGTGGGAGGAATGAAAAGTAGGCTAAGAGAGACAGATGGAGCTAGATTAGGGAGAGATTAAGATGTCAGGCTAAGGTTTTGCATCACATTTTAAGCCACAGTTTCTCTAATTGAGAATTGAGAATATGAGGCCCTTAGTGTCTCTCCATAGACTCCAGTTAAAGAAGGATCCCATGACTGAGGAAAGGGTCAAAACCTGCCAATATTTAAGATTCTCCTGCCAAGCCATTTGGAACTTCCTCTTCTCCTGATCCTTAGTCTTAGCCTGCCCCCCCCTCTCTCACTCACTCACTCTTTCTCTCTCTTTCTTCCCCCCAACCCCAAAACTTTGCAGGAACCTAATTTCATTATTTCCATTTGTAAGTTTCCTCCAAATTCAGGAACCCCCTTGTTATACCTAAATCAGAGATCTTATGTATGACCTCCTTTAAGACCAAGTGTGCAATTACTTTAATGACCAGCTCCCCAACTCCACCAATGTTCCCATCTATTACAAAGTAGTACGTAGAAAGGCCAAAGAGCATTGTAGAAAAGAACCAATCCTGCTCTCACTCCCACTCTCCCCTCCCCCATACTAAGTGTAAGCTGGGATATGGCTCCAATTTATTCAATGGAAGGGCCTGTAATGACTTATGCATCTGAATGAGAGAAGTCTATTAACCTGCAACCATACATCAAGTGGTTTCCATCTCAGGTCCACATGCCATGTCAGGTAGCTCAGGCAGGTGTGGAGCAGCTGGTGGGGTGGGGGCCAGTAAATTCACTCCAGTGTTAATAAAACTTTGTTTTGGGCCACAATGACAACAGACAAGGCCTCGATTGCAACATGTGAGATGGCGATTTCTGAACAGGTAGCCAAATCTATGCTTCAAAATGAAAACTCAGAAAGTTACAAAGGAAGGCACACAACAGAACAGGATTCTACAGCAGAGAGCACAGAACGGGGAGGCAGGACATTTCAGCAGACTTTTTTAAATTGAATTCATTGGGGTGACATGGATAATAAAATTATATAGGTCTCAGGTGTGCAATTCTACAACACATCATCTGTATACTGTATTGTGTGTTCAACACTCCACATCTCTGAAGAATGTGATTTGCTCTCTCTCACTCCTTCCTTGCCACAATTCTTCTGCCTAATGTGTTTTGCCCTACAGTTTTCAAGGAAAATGGGTGTCAGTTCACCTTCCTGTGGTCCACTAACAGCTGTACTCCAGCACCAATGAGGAAAACTAAATTGATGTGGAGAAAGGCTCAGGGCTGGGGATGCAATGACGTGAACTTTTTGTAGTGGATGGAGCCACAGTCCCCGAAGCTATTAGATCCTAATCACTGGAAACTGCACGCATTACTTTGCTTGGCAGAGGGTCTCTGCAGGTGCGACTAAGTTAGGGGTCTTGACGCAGGGAGCTTATCCTGGCTTCTCTGGTTGGCGCCTAAATGCAATCATACGTGTCCTTAAGAAAAAGGCAGAGGGAGATTTGACACAGACAGAAGCCAATGTGCCCAGGGAGACAAAGATTAGAGCAATACGGGCAAGGATGCCAGCAGCCGCCAGGGCTGAAAGGAGCAAGAAGCAGATTTTTCCTTCGAGCATACAAAGGCAACACTGCTCCACCGGACACCTTGACCTCAGCACAGGGACACTGATTTTGCACTTCTGTACTCTGGAACTGTGAAAGAAGAAATTTTGGTTGCTTTAAGCAGCCAAGTTGAGGTAATCTGTTATAGAAGCACAAGAAGCTAATATACCGCTCAACCACAACCCCCTTATATGGGGTATTTTTGGATACAGTCCACGGACTATTTCTGCTGGGCCTCATCCTGCTGGTTATAAAATAGACTAAAATGCAAAATTACCTTGTTAAGAAGACTGGAGTACGCATCTCAAATTTCACAACAAAGTCATTTAGAGCAAATTAGAATTACCTTACCCACCACACCATAGGGTTAAACATGACTGTGGCTAAATCCTTAATCCAGGACATAGTACTTCATCTATGGATCATGGCTCATTCTACCTGCCACTGGTCAGGGGTATAGGGGCTGAATTTCATGGAAGAACATATAAAATGTCCGTGGCAGTGCTCTAGCAAGTGCCAGAATCCTGGGCCCGGAAGAAGGTTCCAACTGACCATTCACTGTTTCCTACTTTTCTCCTTTCCCACTCTCCCAACCTCAACTCCAAAGTTAAAAAAAAAATAAAAATCAATAGTCAAAAGCTGTAGTATAAAATAAAAATGAACTGTAATTTGGCAATAGTCTCCAATCACGGACTTGGGTTTTCAGAATCACAGAGGACTCGGGCTATTTTAATAAACAGCAAGATGAAAAGCAGTGAGCCTACAAAGCGTGACAAGATTAGAAAAAAAAAATCGTAGCGATGTGCAAGGAGTTGCAATTATATTTCCAGTTAAAGAGAGATGGAGGAAGTTCAACTCCATTTTCAGCAATTTGCATGTTTCCCACAAAGAGCTTCGCTCTAGTTAATGGCTGAGATGATAAAGAGGAAAAGCGCAACCTCCCAGTTACCCAGCGCCCTGCCCTGCAGGCTCTCTAGACACTTCAAAGCACTTGGCGCCCTCAATTCCACTGCTTCTCTTCCAGAAAACTACCTCCAGGACTGCGATTACAAACAGCACGTGAGGTCACTCTTTGGAATCCCCAGCCTCTGCCTTGAGTCTTTCTCTTCCATCAGCCAGTCCATCTATGCTTTCTCTCCCTCCCCACATCAAAATTGCTATATTGGGATCCTAGCCAGGTAGCTCAGTTGGTTAGGCCATCATCCAGATACACCAAGGTCTCGGATTCTATCTCCAGTCAGGGTACATACAAGAAGCAACCAATGAAGACATCAGCAAGTGGAAGACAAATCGATGTTTCTTTCTCTCTCTCTCTCCCCCGTTTCTTCTCTCTCCCTTAAAAAAAAAATTCAACCAATAAAAAAGTACTATACTAGCTACCCATCCTTCCACCACAGATCACCCTGCAACTTCGAGACTTGAAGCAACTGCAAACATTAATTATCTCTCGTAGTTATGGCTTGGGAACCAGGGAACAGCTTAGATGAGTGCCTGTGGCTTGTGGTCCCCCATGAGGTTAGAGTCAAGATGTCGGCTGGGTCTGTGGTCATTTAAGGCTTGACTAGAGCTGAAATACCCACTTCCGAGGTGGCTCACTCACACGGTTGGCAAGTTTGTACTTGCTGCTGACAAGAGGCTTCAGGTTCTAGATACACGGAAGTCTCCATAGGTTTGCTTGAGTAGCTTCACGACATGACAGCTTTCTCAAGAATGAGAAGCCCAAGAGAGGAAGGTAGAAGCCGTAATGTCTTTTATGACCTAGCATCCGGAGTCATGCTTCATTTCTGTAATGTCCTTTTGTTACACAGATCAGCCCTATTCAACGTGGGAGGGTTGTTACACAAGGGCATGGGTACCCTAAGGCAAAGATCACTGGAGGCCATCCGGGAGACTGGCTACCAACAACTTTTCTTTACACTGTAGTGGGAACACTAGTCTCCACTCCCTGCTAGAAAATAGAAACAGGTTTGGGCATAGTCATTCTTTCCTGTTCTAATGGAATAAAAGGCTGGGCTAATCATTAAGTTATTTGGGAATTTCAAAGAGGAAAGGAGTTATTTCACCATAGATTCTACAGGTAACTGACAATTTCTTAGGTGAGTAAAAAGAGCTATGGTATGTTACCACCTTTTTTCCCCTGAAATTATAATAATAAAGATGATGATGACAACATGCTTTGTAAGCTCTTATGATGTACATTATTCTATGTAAATTTTATAATAACCCTATGTAGTGTGGAAATATGAATACATTTAGCGGCCCAAGGTAAACAATTCAAGGATGTCAGAGCCAAGACTGGAACCTAAACAGGCAGATACTAAAACCTTGGCACTACATCATTCACTCCCCACAGAAACGCAGTGGAGCACCGATATTCTGCCCTTACTTAATTTTCCCCAGATTTCTGAGAGTTTCCCCACCCAAGGCATTTACGGCAAATAACATTAACAAGGACTATAAATTTATAATAGTCCCTCCAAGATTCTGACAATTGCAATCATAGTGTACAGAAATCCAATGATTTTTTTTACTCAAAAAGAAAAAAAAAATAAACTTCTAGGAATGCAAGTCACTAGAAAGGCTTTTATTTGAAGATAGACTTGCATTTACACTGATTTATATTTTAAATGTTAACCCTTTATCAACTTTGCTGCAACCACTACTTGACACACTGGTTTACTGAGATAGCAAATATGGCAAACTGTTGGCAAAGTTGGCCCTGGTAATTCCTCCCATCCCTTGCAATGTGATTTTTTCATACTTCACATCAAGGTGTGGAATTTATTTCTCTTCCCCTGAAATCTCAATTTGGCCATGGGGCTTCACTTTGGCTAATGAGACATTAGAAAATGTAAGATAAAAAGAGGCTTGAAAAGTGCTTGCCCATCGGGAATTTTGAGAACGCCTTATGCAGAAGCTTTCACTAGCCTGCTGCCAGAACCACGTGGGGAAGAACTTTGATTGACATGTGCATAGGCCAGCTATGACCACGGCCAGAGACAGAGCTCCATCTCAGTTACCAGTGGCCTGGAGCTTTGTGAGCGAGCCCTGGAGCACTGGGAAAAGAATCATACAGCTGAGCCCAAACCACATTGCCAATCCACAATGAAAAATTGGCTAATATGTGACTGCTACTTTAGCGGGGGGAAAAAAGAAAAAAGAAAAGGAAAAAGCTAACCAATACAGAAAGGCTGGCCCTGGCTGGTGTAGCTCAGTGGATTGAGCGTGGACCTGCGAACCAAAGGGTCTCCAGTTCAATTCCCAGTCAAGGCACATGCCTGAGTTGCAGACCAGGTCCCCAGTGGAGGGGTGTGCAAGAGGCAACCATACATTGATGTTCTTCTCCCTCTCTTTCTCCTTGCCTTCCCCTCTCTCTCAAAAATAAATAAAATCTTTTAAAAAAAAGAAAGGCTAAATCATGGTTATGCACTATATCTCGAAGTGCGGCATACGGATCACGCCCCCTCCAACAGACTCATCCGGGCCTCATTTGGAGGACCCACCTCAGAAAAACTAAATCAGAAATTTGGGGTGATGGCTAGGAAATGCATCAGTTTATTTTATTTTTTCTTCTTATAATTTAAAATTTGCACCCTTTTACCAATCTCTCCTGATTTTCCCCACTCATTAGTCCCTGGCAATCACCACTCTACAATTATTTCTATGAATTTGACTTTTTTTTTAAGATTCTACACATGAGTCATACTATGTAGTATTTTGTCTGCCTTATTTTACTTAGTATAATGCCCTCCAGGTCATTCATATTGTTGCAAATGGCAGGATTTCCTTCTTTTTTAATGGTGAAATAGTTCTCTCTCTTTCTCTCTCTCTCTCTCTCATATCACATTTTCTTTATTTTTCCATAAGTAAATACTTGGATGTTTCCATGACTTCGCTATTAGGAATAGTGCTTCCATAAACATAGGAGTATGAATATATCTTTGAGATAATGTTTTTGTTTCTGGAATCCATCATTTTAACAAGTCTCTAGATGACTTTTATGCACATGATCATTTGATAACCCAGCCCTGAGGGGTCAGTGAGCACATGTCAGCTTTGACTGATGAAGGCTCTTTCTGGAGAACTGAGGGGCCAGGGAGTTTGGGCATTAGGGATATTGTAGTTTTCTCATCGTTTCCTCTCCCTCTCCCTTCTTCTCTCCTGATCCCCCCCATCCCTACACATCTCATTATTGCTTTCTGCTACCAATAATTGAAACATCTCTCTCTTTTTATGCTATTGTAGTGTATATACTGCTTTGATAGCCCACAACCATGATAATAGTCTAGACTACGGGATGATCCTCCCTGGAGAGCCCTCAGTGGAGGTCCACATCAAATAACTAGGGATAGGCAGTGTGAATTCCTATACTTTGGAAATGATAAAATGCTACGCAGTCTATTACCCTGGGATGGAAACAGCAGGCGTTACAAATATAAATTCAGTGTTGAAGCTCAAGAGAAAGAAGAATAAAATAGGCTGAAAGGAATATTCAGGTTTATCGATGCTGCAAGATGTATATTGTCATGATGTGTATCTGATTAATAGTTTGCATTTTTCTCTAATGAGTTTCAGAACATTTCCAGAGGGGCAAACATTCTGGCTTCCTATTCCTCTGATGGCTTCAAGGCAAACACTGTTCATCAGAAACAGTGCTAACTGTAGACACCCACGTGAGGGTGTCCAAAGACACATTCCACCAAAAAAAGTTTTTTACCAGTCTGCCAGAGATCCCTAAATATCGTTAGTCTTTTTTTTTTTATTAGTAACTTTTGAGTATCTATTATATTTCCAAATAATTGAACAGTAGACATTATATAAATAGTCCCTATGCTCAAAGTACTCACAATCTTATTAGACACAGTAATGGAATTGATGATTACAAACCCATAAGGGATATGAACTAAGACATATGAAGTTTCCAAGAGAACAGGAAGGAGGAGACAGTGGGGGAGAGGCAAAGAGTAGAGGGAGAGGGACGGGGCAGGGAAGGAAGGAAAGGAGGAGGAGAAGCAGATGGAGGAGAGCAGAAGAGAGCTGCCTGTCAGTGCTGCCTGGTAGGAATAAAGTAGATTCCATGGGTATCAGAATGCCTGCACCTCATCTCAAGTAAGGACACACAGGCATCTGCCAAGCAGAGAAGAGAAGATACTCCAATGCATGAGAAGTGTGGCTTTCTTGAGGAAGCACGGATATTTCAACACACCTTGGGCCACAGAGCTTAAGGGGAAAGGAAGATGAGAAAGACTGAATGAGCAGGGGCCACCCTAAGAAGATTCTTATGTATATCATCAATGAATGTGATCCATACCCTCTAGTGACAGGAATGCATGGAAGAATGCGGTTTGTTTCTTGAGATAAGTCTTATTTAAATGTAAATGTGTTACCAAGGAGTATTATTGCAAAGTCAGCTCAACAGAACTAGTTAATATCTTTGTTAAAAACTGTCTAAATGTCACCTTAAAAGAGAAGCCAAACTCAGGGTAAAAAGGCAGTACTAATTGAACTGTACACTTTAAAATGGTTAAAGTAATTGAATTTCACATTAAGAAAAAATAAAGTACTTTTTAGTAATTGTAGAAGAATGAAGAATAAAATAATTTTAGGAGAGTGAAGAAACACAAAATAAAATACTGCCAGAAGTTTCAAATGCAACTTTCCAAAATGTAACTTAGAGAAATTCAAAAAAATTCCAGAAACAACATTAGTATTTTTAATATAGAATGATTAGAAGGAATGAGCATTGTCAAGTTGAAGAAAACATTCTTTGCTAAGTAGTATGCAGGTTCAGAGCCAGTACCCCCCAAATATGCTTCTGTGATATGTGGATTGTTCTGAGCTAAGGGTAATTTTAGATTCAGGCTCAAGAGAAACTTCTGCAGCTCCTTAACTACCCAGATGAATTTGAATTAGGGGTATTGCCCATAGTAAGAACTAATGAGCAATAATGTTTTAGACCCACTAATATGGCAGGACAAAGTTACATTTAATAAACATCTCTCCTTATCACCATGCTATGCCCCTCAGGTACATTGCTTCATCCCTAGCTCAGAATTTTTTGTCAACCTGAATCCCCCCCCTTTCTATCTCTGAACCTCTCCAGCATGGGGGATTTTGGACTTTTTCATGTACCTGGGGTTCCCGTACATATGTATGTATAAAGTTTGGTTATTTTGTCTTATTAATCTGTTTCATGTCTACTTGGTTACTAGATCAGCCAGAAGTATAATAGGCAGTTAGACAGGTATGAGCAGAGTAGGACTGATAGGCCAGGTACTAAAGATCACCAGGGTGGCCCTGGCTGGTGTAGCTCAATGGATTCAGTGTAGGCCTGTGAACCAAAGGACCGCAGTTCGATTCCCAGTCAGGGCACATGCCTGGGATGCAAGCCAGTTCCTGGCAAGGGACACATGAGAGGCAACCATACATTTATATTTCTCTCTCTCGCTCTCTCTCTCTCTCTCTCTCTCTCTCCTTTTCTTCCCCTCTAAAGATAAATAAATAAAATGTTTAAAATGAATAAAAAAATAAATAAAGATTACCAGGGTGGAAAGACCAGGTGACAACCAACGGACAATTGTAGGGTTGGACCTCACCCCCAGAATGACCTTTCCTCCCCTAGCGTGTCACTGGTCATTCAGTTCAGACCCTCCTCTGACCTTTCCTCCCCTGTGTATAACTAGTCATGCTATAGACCCCCTTAGAGGAGGAACAAGGGGCCAGAGAATAGCCTCATGTGACTCCCTTGCATGGCCACTCCCTTAAGCATTAAGACCTAGAGATAAAACTTAGGCCTCATCTGAGTTTCAGCTTCAGGCCCAGGAAAGCAGCAGGGCCAGATGGGGTGATGCCATGGTTGACATCAGGATCAGCTGAGATGACCAATGACCATCCCCTGCTCCAGTGTCAGCCTATCAGCAGAGACTATAACCCTGAGTAGACATACTTGGAAAGCTGAGGAATATTCTATTGACATCCTCCCCTGTGACCTTCAGACAAAACCCCTTAAGACAAAGGACTCAGTGTGCTCTCTCGCTCTCTGTCTCCACCCATCTGTCCTCACTCTGAGCCTTTCCTTCCCTCAAAACTCTTACCTTTGCTTTCTTTCTCCTAAGCTCCAAGGGTCCTTCTGTTGCCTCTGTAACTTGTTTCCTGAGTCCACCCAGCCCCACTGGCTCAGTTTTTGTACAGTTCATTCCTTCTACCTCTTTGACATACTAAATAAACTTTTGCTTCTATTTCAGTATTGGATCTGAATTCTTCCTTAGCCAAAACTCGAAGACCAAGTTTCATTTGCATGCTGGTGAGGACTCTCAGAAGGTTGCCCGTAAGGAGACAAGGGAAGCAGCATTGGCAGAGGGAGAGCTTGGGTGTCACAAAGTTGCAGTGGATGATACCTCAGCCCATCCCATGCAGAGTTCTCATCTAAAATGGCCCAACAGAGGAGTCTCAAACACAGGCAAAGGGTCCAAAACCTCTGCATCCTTGCATGAACCAGTCACTGCATATGTGCTAACGTAAGCTTGGGCAAGGTGGCTTCCTTTAATCCAAGGCTTACAGAGCAGAGGTGATGCTGGCATCTTGTATGGAGTGGGAGGGGCTGCAAGTAATGCCAAGGCCACCTGGCAGCATGGCATTGCCCGGCAACCAACCTAGCACAGTGCACGACAGCAGACTCCCTGCCTCCAGGCAAAGTGGCAGCAGGAGGAAGTCTTTGTGCTCAGTCTGCATGAGGCGAGCAAGAGTGAGTGGCAAAGGGAAAAGCCCTCCTACCTCATTCTGGTGTCTGACTGAGGGGGAACCAGAGGGCATGGGCACATGTACTGTAAAGGTCATCATGGTGGCAAGCGGAGGTGCAGTGCTGAAGTTAAGACCTGTCCGTCTAGCCTGGAAAAAGGGACTGGCTGGGGGAGCTGAACCCTCCCACAGTGCACAGAGGTTTGCACTGGGAGATTTAAAGGGAGGGAAGGTAGAAACTCACACTCTTCCTCTGGAATCCATGGCACAGGCATGCGGGACCTGGAAGCCATGTGACTGGGCAGCAAGTGCTGGGCCCCAAGGCTAGCACGATGAAGCCTTTTAGCACATGGCCAGCCACAGTGGTGGGCAGCTGCCCCAGGCCCCCGCTGCAGGAAGTGGCAGTGGTGGCATGGCAGCGTGGACCATGTGTGCAGACTCCAGGGAGAAGTGTGAAGCTGGACTGCAACCAGGAATAAGCTAGGTAACCTGGATGGTCATGTTGCTGCCACTCGTGGTTCTCAAAGGACCGTATTTTTGAATGGGAGAAGGGACTGCAGGGACAGCCTTGGACTGGTCTGGCAGAGGCTGGCAGGTTTCTTCCTTTGGGTGTTCTGGAGGGAAGGGGCTCTGAGGCAGAAACCTGCCATTTTTCCGTATGTGCACCTTTTGAATAAAAGACCTTTTTCCTTTTTCACCAAACCTCTACCTTTGGAATTTCCTTATGGGTGGTGGCAGACAGCAGAACCCCAAGTTACATTTGGTAACAGAGGGACTCAGCTGTGAATGGTCAGTAGCCAACCCTCCTGACAACTGGGGGATGAGGGGCATGGCCCTGAAGGAGAGAATGGGTGGCACACCATAGAATCCACCACATATTCTAATTTACTTGTCCACTGTCCTATCGTTGGGCATTTAGAGTGACTTTTAAGGATGAACAGGAAGGAAAGAGGGGAGAGGATTCCAGGTTTATGGGACAGTGAGAACAGAAGTCCAGAGACAAGGGAAGGAAGGAAGGAAGGAAGGAAGGAAGGAAGGAAGGAAGGAAGGAAGGAAGGAAGGAAGGAAGGAAGGAAGGAAGGAAAACTCCTTATAGTAGAGGCAGAGTATTGTAAGCAGACAGTGATAAAAGATGAATGGAAGAGGTACGCATGGGGGAAGCGAGCTCATGGGGCTTGGAGTTTCTCTTGCAAGAAATGGGAGAAGTTGAATGGTTTGCCCTGGGCACAGCATTCTCCTTCAGTTATGGGCTACAGACCCAGAGGTGGCAAAATTGCTACCAGATACTGAGCTATAATTTGCAGGGGCCTCTCCAGCTCTGTCTGCCTTTATCCTGCTGTGGTGGGAGCCTAGCCCAAGGCTCCAACTTTTTGACCTCCTTGCAAGGAGCCTCCAAGTCTTGACCCACTCTTCCCGTTGTCCAACAAGTGTGGTCCCAGCAGATGTATACTGAGTTCAGTGAACCTATGAAGGGAGCCTGTACCAGGGAGTCCAAAGAAAGAGGGGACCAGTCAGAATCAAATATGCAATGAGCTCCAATTTGAGGCAGAGAAGCACAGTGCACTTCCACTTGGCAAGGCTCTTCCTTGCTCACCCCACTCCCTCCGTGGAGACCTGCCATAATTGAGAAATCCTCATCTAGATAGAGAAAATAACAGTATCCAAATAGTTTATCTCTTCCTCTGATTGATCAATTGATTGACGGACTTTTAGAAAGGGAAGAGCTGAGCTGAGTATAAGGAGTAAAAATAAACCACGGTGGAAAATTATTTCCCTAAATGCCAAGCAGGGTCAGAAAGCCAGCAACACAGATTTCTAGCTGCTAGGAATTAATAAAGATCTTGGCCTTAAGGCAAGAAATCCCCATTGTTTAAGTTTGTCAGGCCTTATTAAGCCAGCGGCTTCTGTGCTGATTGCTAACAGGGTGGGGTAGACAACAGAGCCAGTGTGTTGCCATGGTTACAAGAAGAACAGTAATTAGCATGTGCACAGCCATTGTCTTGATTCTAGGAAGTTTATTTAAAGATAGACTCACAAACTAATGGGCAGAAATGGTTTTGAATCTCTTGGAATCATTATGGTATCAGTGATACGGACCGCAAGTGATACTTGCTGGTAACCAAGCAACTAAAATATTCCTTGCCATGCCGAGAGAATCCAGGAGACTCCTTGTGAACCTGACTCTTATAAAAGAAACAAGATACTAATGGCTTAGTCAGGGCGCTCAAAAGGCTGTTTACCCAAATTCAGAGATTCAAAACCCAAAGGCAAAAGCAAGGTTTCAGTGCTCATTTATCCATTCAAAAACGTATACGGGACAACAAGTGCCAGCCACTGTTCTAGGTTCAGTACGCGTTGTAAGCACCTCACTCCACCAGTCATGCCTGGTGAGGCAGGTGCTCTCACGTACTCTGTCCTGCATAAGGGACTTGCTGCAATTTGTGACAAGGGCACCGGGCAAGGGCAACGGGACTATGTGCCAGGAAATAGGATGCAGGCCAAAGACCAATGAGCTCTGCTTGTGTGAAAATGAGCTCAGCTAACAGGACTGCATTCTTAATGCAAGCGTTTTCATTGTAATTTTGCACAGATGCAGTTTCATGATGTTTCTTAGTAAATACTTCAAAATACTATTGGGGTACTTTGGAAGTGCTTCAAAGAAAAGGAGCAAAAAACAAAAGAGGAAAGAAAAAGTTTGTTGTATGAATTATTTTGGTTAGAGAGTCATTTAGCTGTTAATTAAAACATCCTTTCCAGGTATTATATGAAGTGGGAGAGTCAAGAAACCTGTTTGAGATGCATTTCTTGGTTGACATACCTTCAATATTGCTTTTTACAGGAAAATGGTTTGATGGGGCATGAAGGGGAACCCCAGAACCGGGCTCCCCTTGTCAATGGGGTCTGGGACAGGTCATGTTATCTCCGTGATCATGGTTTCATTCATGAAATGAAAAGATGGAGAAGGAAGATCTCCACTCCCAGCTGTGACAGTTTAAGATTCTAGGGCTTAGTCTCTCCCATGGAAGAGCTCCCCAGGACCTAATCCCCACACACAGCAGCCGGATGGTCATAGGCGTGTAGTTAAAAAGGAAGGTTGCTTTTATGCCTCAAAGTAACATGTCTTGTTGAATTGGCAATCGTGTGGCTCCTTCAGGACAAAAGTAATTTTTTATGCTTCTCTTTCCTGTATGCAGTCAACTCTCATAGAACAAGTAGAAATACCAAAACAGAGCAGAGTGAGTCACCTGAATCAGATATGGAGAGTCCCATCTTTGCCACCATTTACATGCGACCTTGAACCAGCTATGCACCATAAATACGGCCGAGTATTTAAAAACTCTAAAACTTAAAAAGAACTGTTCTGGTTCTCCAATATTTCATATGGTGTACCTTTAATCTTCTTCCTTCAAAATAACTCATTTCCCCGACTCACATGGAGGCCAGTATCTATTACAGCTCTCCAGAGACTGCGCGCAGCAGATGTTGACAATGACAAGGTTATCCTTGCAGATGCTGGGAAACGGGGGAGATATTAAACTACTGTTTCTAGATACCACTCACTATACATACTTAATCATTTTTTCTTTTTTTTATAAATGGATGAATAAATGTCTGCGTGGGAATGACTGCCGGTTATTATTTTTTTTTTTTTGGTGAGTTTGTTTTTCCCTGGCTAGTTTTTTTTTTAATTTTTAGTATGAAAGGTGTTGTTCTTTTCTTTGTTTGTTAAAAACAAAAACGTTTTTAATTTTTAGTATGAAAGGTGCTGTTCTTTTCTTTGTTAAAAACAAAAACGGCATCAGCTCTTATAGCAAGGAAATGCTCATCACACTGTCCCATTTGGGGTCATGCAGCATAAAAGTATCATAGCCTCTCCAAAACACATAAAATAAATCCATATATATCATATACACACATACACACACATGCATATATGTGCACCTATGTGTGCGCACTTATGCACATATACGCATATACATGCACATGCATGCATGTTGGTCAAAACGTAATTTCCTTGAGACCTGAGATCTAGCCCCCAAGTCTTGGTCCTTTTGTCTGCTGGTGGGAGATGCTGATGGGAGTGAAATGATACAGAGACAGAAGAAGGGCAGTGACTGGTACATGAGCTGCATCATTAACACCTTAAATTCTTCAGTGTCCCCTAATTCAGACATCAGAGTGTGAATGTGAGCTCAAAGGTAAAAGGAGAGAGGGATGCACAGGGCACAGACACCCAGTGGGAGTGGTCTTGTCATCATCCTCAAAGCCTGGATCTTCTACAGATCCAAAGCCCCCCCTCAAGTACCTGCTCCCCAGACGCTGAGAGACCTTTTCCCTTAAGTAGCACTTAGGCCCTAAAATGTGTTTTTATTATTCAAAGAAGGAAAGGCATTCACATTACATCATAATGGTTTATTTCAGAAAGTTACTTCAGGGCAACTTTTCATTCAATAAGACGATGACCGTACCCTCTGTCCCTGACTAGGAAACAATTAATTAGGTTGCATTTTCTACAGTCTGAATAAAGTAACTACTGGGAAGATCTAATCTTTAATCTTGAGTTATGTTTCAGTCTTCCTTAATAGAAACTAATAGGAGGCTTCTTTTCATCTTATTGATTTAATTTTAAAGTGAAAGTTCAAAAAGTTTAAAGTGTAAAAAGCATTATGTAAACCCAGCTTTTGTAAACTGATTCACATAGAATGGGACCTTACATTTATTTTCTTGGGAAAAATGAGAGTTTATTTTCTAACATGCATGAGCTCCGTGTATTCCTGGAGCGGGTTTTTGTTCTTTACTTCATTTTTTCATGCAGTGATTAGTTGCTGGAGGAACCTGTGCCTGCATTCACCGGCTGGAAGGAGGCCACATCACAGAAAGCGCCTGTATGACCGTACGTGATTCCTCCAGCAGTGCGGACCATTTACTACTTTGGTGAATGCAGATATTGCAAGGTGTGGTGAGAGTCCAGCATCAGTCTTACCTGTAAGCTTGGGAGACTGGACTTCATGTGTGAAGTTAAAGAGTTAAGATGATACATTTGCTTTTCCAAAGGGAAAGGGGCCACACTGTCTGTTGCTTCTCCCATAGCCCCTTGCACAGGATTTAACACTTGGTTGATTCACCAGTGGGTGGTAGAACAAACCACATGCGTCGTAGGGATAGGATGTGATGGGCGTCTGTAAAGCAACTAGGGAAGTACATACTGTTCCAGCAGTCTCGCTGCTGCTTGGACAATCAAGTTTAATACAAGGGGCTGCTGGGGTGTGACACCTTTCCTCCCTTCCCCTTACAATATTCACCTACTGTCCACTGTGTGCAATTCTCCGGGAAACTTGAGAACCAGGTAGTCCCTGTAGACATCACCTGTAATGACCTAATATCTGTTCTCTCCTTGCTGATCCTTTGCTGGGAACGGGGTCATTCAGAATTCAGACTTTTTTTCAGCCTTCCTTACAGCTAGAAATCCCTATGAGAGTCAGTTCTGGCCAATGGGATGGGGGCAGAAATGATGTATAGGGCTTCTTAGAGGCTTCATTTGAATGAGAAAGCGTGCCTTTCTCTTGCTTTTTCTCCTTCCCCACCTTGCCCCACTACGATGGGAACAGAGCACCATCCCTGTTCACAAAGCAGGCTTCTCATGTTGAGGATTCTGGGTCTCTGATGGTGGTGGGACCCACATACCCTTTGTGAACCACCCATCCATATTTCTATGACAGTCAAAAATATGTAACTCTTGTCCTGAGAGTGTGGCTCAGTTGGTTGAGTGTCGTCCCACAAAGGGAAAATTTGGTTTCATTCCTGGTCAGGGCACATGCCTGGGTTGCAAGTTTGGTCCCTGGTCCAGGTGTGTACAGGAGGCAATTGATAGATGTTTCTTTCTCACATCGCTATTTCTCTCCCTCTCTTTCTCCCTACCTTTTCCTCTCTGTAAAAATAAATAAATAAAATCTTTAAAAAATACATCACTCTTTTGTTTAAACCACTGTTGTTTTGAAATTTTCAGCCACCCACAGATAAACATAATCTCCCTGAGTGAACTCTTTCTTACAGAAAACTTCATTGTACACATGTAGTTCTCTGGCTTCGATGATCGAGATCAGAAGCCAGAAACACGATTTTGCATGTGCACTTGGTCCGGACCCATTTGGGGTACCTGCTGCTCCCTGGAGAGGCGTCCCCTATCCACAGCCTTCACATGGGGACAGTCACACCTTTGCACAGCCTGTTCTGCATTGAGGTCACAAACTGAAATGCTGGCTCCAGGCAGGGACCGTCAGGGAGAGTGCAGGGCAGGCTGTAGAAAACGGGCAGGGTGTTCCAGCCTCAGGCACCGTGCTGCAAAAGTGACAGAGGCTTTGGAGCCATGGAAACGTTTTACCTTAAAGAAAAGTTGTTGGGCCCTGGCTGGTGCGGCTCAGTGGGCTGAGCACTGGCCTGTGAAAAAAGGGCTTGCTGGTTGGATTCTCAGTCAGGGCATGGGCCGGGGTTCACCAGGTCCCCAGTAGGGGGCACATAAGAGGCAACCACACAATGATGTTTCTCTCCCTCCCCTTCTCCTCCCTTCCTCATCCTCCCTTCCTCTCTGTCTAAAAATAAATTTTACAAATCTTAAAAAAAAACCCTTGTAATATAAAAAAAAAAAATGTTGGCATAAGGCTTGAGATTTAGGAGGTAGGTCTTCCAGTTTTCAAGAGTCGTTGCAAATCTGAGTTTTCATTTTATAAAAAGAGTTTATCTCTTTTTAGAAAAGAGAGAGAGAGAAACATCAATATGTGGTTGCCTTTTGTGCACCACCCCCCGCCCCCCCCCCCCCGCCACTGGGACCCAGCCTGCAACCCAGGCATGTATGTGCCCTGACTGAGAATCTAACTGGTGACCCTATGGTTCTCAGAACCTTTGGTTCACCGGGCAGGGTACAAATCTGAGTTTTCATATGAAATTGATCAATTTTTAAATTTTAGCATCTAGAAAGGAAAAACAAAAAACAAAACAAAACCCAGCGTGCCCAATAAGACGTGGTTTCCTTCGAGATCCTGGCTGTTGTCCAGCAGTTCTGACTCGTAGGCATAAGCAGGGGAAGAAGCCGGGGCTGTAAGCTGAAAGCTCACTGTGCATTTGCTGTCAACACAAAAATAGGCATTACTGTGTACAGAGAGAATTTAAACCAGTAAAATATTATATGAATGTCAAAAATACCTAAAATCAGGTCTATAAGTTGTAAAGCATAAAACATAAGTATTTTTATTTAATTTTATATATTATGGAAAAAAAGCATACTCCCCCATCCCACCCCCTAATCAGGATGAAAATTGCAAATTAAAATACTTCGGAGGCACCACCTTGAGGAGAGATTTAACTGTACTCTACCTACGCCACTTGGTGTGCATCAGTAAAGAGTCACTTATGACAGGTAACAGTTAATCTCTTCTGTCCCCAGCATACAACACTACTGGCAACAGAGGACAGCAGTCAGAGCCCTGGGTCTCCCACTTTTAAAAAGTTCCTTTCCTAATTTCAAAGGACAACAGGATCCCTAGCTTCAACATCTCCTTGTGTTATTAGTCACACACTGGCCGCCTGGCCCTAACTTCTCAGGGATGCTGATGTGGGATTAAGAGCAGGCTGGCCAGACTCAGCTGTCTGCCAGAACCCACAGCATCTCTCTGACCCCCTGCTCTGCACATAATACTCTCCTTCTGCAATTACCCTCTCCACCTGATGCTCCATGCCAAAACCTAATGCCAAAGGCATTACCACACAGCAGGAAAAGCACACAGTTCCTGGGATTTTTCCTTTAGGTAAAATTTACACTGTAGCAACCTGGAGCTCCCTTAGCTTAAGAGACTCTCAAAACCACTCACAAATAGTTTTGATCTTCTAGTTTAGGGTCTCTCCAATTTGTGACAAAAGTAATTGCTAATGCAAACCCTGCTGAGGTTGTTTTTATTCCAATTAAATTAAAGACTCTCCAGAGGCTTAGGGCTTAAGACCCAACCGCTTTGGACAGAGCTAGGGAAGTGGACCTTCAAAACCAACGGAACCCTGTCTTGGTTGCATGAATTAAGCAGCAGCGCTATGTGAAGAGTGAATATGTACCATGAATTTTCTTTATACCTCTGGTTTACAGCCACATAGGATGTAAATTTTTGCAGAGCACTATTTGCCAATGCATGGTCCACTTAACTAAATATATTCTGCTGTGCTGCTCTCTAAAATGAACATTTGTAAACAACAATTTCTGTTGATTGAAATCTATTACAATTTAAGATATATTTTCCCTCAATATAAGATGTATATAGGAAGACACACACACACACTTTCTCAGGAGGGAAAGTTAATCACCAGGAAGAAGTGGTCACTGAAAAACGTAAGGGGGCCGTGAACGTGCCCTGCCACATCACCGAGCCCATGGAAGCTTGCTGAGGCCCTTGCTACCCAATGTGCGCTGGTACACCAGCGGTCCCAGAGCCTGGAAAACGTGTGGAATTCTGGGTAGCGCATAATGGGAGTTTGCTAGAAGTGCAGAACCCCAGACCTAAGTCTGAATCGGAATCCGCATTTTAATATTTTAGCACATGGTTTGCTTGTGGAAATGATTGCTATGCACTGATTACAACCTGAAAAGCTGCATTTCAAAGATAGCCACAGCTGTTGCTGGTAGACGCATAATCCATGTCTTGGCCTCGGGCACTGAGTCTAGAGAGACAACAATTGGCCTCGAGTCTTAATTATACCCCCCTAAGGAATAGCTTGACTTCTTAATTTTCCACACCTGTAAAATGGGACTAACAACACACGTCTCACAGGAAGGAGATATTAGTAAATTCTGAAAGACTGTTCCACTATAAGGTGCTCTTAATACTATTCACCTGCATTCATTAGCATGGGTAGCTAGTTAGTTATTAACAAAGGAAGAAAGCAAATGGGATCAGACATTAAGCCTGTCTTACTAGGAAGCCGCAGCGTTCACAGACTTTCCAGGGCACTGCCACATCCTCCACCAAACCAAGCAGGCAGGAAGAAGCGGCTTTCCAATCTCCCCTCGGGACAACTGACTCATTAGTCAAGGTGATGGGGGAGGGATAAAAATAGTAGGGGAAATTCCTTTGCTGGGTTACATGCACAAGATGGCACAGGGGAGGGCCTTTTACTAAGTGCATGTGCAGCAGAAGCCAGATGATGAACCGGAATTTTGAGGCATGACAGTAGAAGCCAAAATGGCTGCATAAAGGGGAGGAGTCTAGCCTGGGAAAATCTGGGAGAAAAGACCAGATAGGATATGGGCACGGAATCCTGGAAGATCCAGAAAAGGGACTGGATAAGGGGAGGGTCCAGCACAAGCCCACAAAGAAGAGTGGTTAGTTTGAAATAAAGCTTACTCCTTCACAAGCCCAAAGTAATACAATTAAAGCTTAACAAAGGCCCAAGGTTTGTTCGTTTGCTCATTTTCTTTCCTTGCAGCAGCCATGCGGGCTGAAGCGTAGCGCTAATCAGGTTGGAGCGCAGCCAGAAGCAGAGCCTATGCTGGACTACTGGAGCCCAGGGTGCTGGCATTACAGTTCTAGATACTGCCTCTGCTGGTGGGCACCAGGCTCAGGACTTCTTCCAAAGTGAGACAGGGTTGAACCCTGTCCCGGTCATGGATGAGACGTTTGGCTCCTGGTGGTAGCTCTTTGGTTTTGCTCCAATCAATCTTTTACTATGCCTCAAGTCCTCCTACGTATGGGTGCCTGAATGCATTTCCCATGACTCTGCAAAAGAATCCTGTTTCCACTGGCAACACATTCTCACTGTGTGGGCCACTTTTTAAATATACCATCATGGAGGAATTTGCCTTGAAAATGCCCTAGATGGGTTGGCTGGAACTAAGGATAGAAGACCACTGTCCTAAATCTGAAGGACTAGAATAAGTATGGGTAACTATAACACATGGTTTGCTTTTGCGTATAAAGATAGGATACAATGAGAAGTCCCTACTTATGTCTAAATCCATGGTAACAATCTAAATGTAGTAAATGGCGAAGTAAATAGTGAAAAGGAATTTTAAAAAATCAATCTTAGGTATCTTAACCTACTATTATTTAGTTCAAATCTACTAGGTACACAAACACACAAAAAAACTCCTTAGATCCTCTTTCCCATCTGGAAGTCTAGCTACAGCACTAAGACTGGTCTCCTTGGTTATATACCACAAGAAAGGAAGTGATCAGAAAAGATTTAATTTATTTTATGCAATCCCTCTCCCCCGAAGAGGCAGGTCAACAGAGACTTCTTCTTATGATCATTCATTAGTGTAAACACATAGTTACGCTACTTAAGTTATTAAAAGTGCCTGGACCTAAAGACATTTGCCAAAAAATATTCACTTAAGTTTTACTACATTTGAAGTGGGGAGAGCTTCAGTGACATACCCTTGATACCACATTCATTGTATAGAAGAGTTTAAGATGCATGTATCACAACCTGCAATTTCAACTGGCAAATGAATCCCGGTCTTCTATCAAATGGATGATCAGTGGTAGCAAGTCATATAGTCCACAGTGGGTGCCTTGTTTGACACAGGAAGCCAATATTGCTGAAATCAATACCTACGTGGCATTTTAGACATAGAACACCTCTGTGCCACACACATCAGTGTGTGGACTGGAGACCACATGGGTTCATGTAAGCGGTGGGTTTCATTAACTGGTCTATTATTGTTGTTTTATAGGGTAACAAGTGTTGGACAGATGGCCTCAACTTTTCGACCTTAGTTCCTTCATTTGAAAATGTTAGTATTTGATATGATATTTAAAGCCCGGAATGAGTCAAACGCATATGATTCTATGTTTTTAAAGGTCACATTCTAATTGAATACCCTCGTCCACCTTTGATATACCCATATTGCCCTTAAAAATCACTCAGATATATAAACCACTTAAAACACCCACTTCTCTTAGAAATGGATTGAATTCAACAAGGCTTTGCTTAGGGGAACAGTGCACTGCAGTAAATGAAATTTTCAATAAATAAAAAAGGAAATGACTCTGAGCTGGAAAATGGGGGACACTCTGATGTTTCTGTGGAACGGGATTCTTCGGCACATTGCTATTGCTGAGGAGCAGGAGCTTCGCTTGGCACCCAGCCTCCTTACAGTGCCTCAGGAGTCTTCAGAGAGAGACATGGGGGGGGTGGCAATGGCCTCGACCAGTGGTAAACGAGGTCCCTTCTTATTTACTCACCTTTATTTATTCCCTAAACTAGCCCTTGGTTTGTTTGTTTTTTTTTGTTTTTTTTTTTTTTTTGCTTTTTAAATTATTTTTTGAATCTACCCTGTTATTTCCCTGAAATTTTGCAATATCCAGAAAAGTAAATTTATAGACAAATGTGCAGGTGGTACATTTTGTGGGAAAGATGACTGCTGTTCACTTTTTTGAGAAATAAATAGCAGGCTTATACATTTAAAACATAAATGATCTATTGGGCACTGGAAGCATTACCTAAATCCATTTCTGCTATAATTTGCTTTGAATCTATGTGTGTTTTGAAACCATAAGAAACGTGTCCAACCATTCTTTTCCCCTTGAGGTACACAATATAACAGAATTCAGAAGAGAGAATTAGATTACCTATCATTGGACTGACCTCTTGCTAAGAGTTCTAGCTAGCAAAAGTGAAACAACTCACTGGACCTCAAAATACAGACGTTCTCATAACTAAAGAAATAAGTATTGGTGACCATCTGTGAGATCCTAGAAGTCGCATAAAATTTTCAAACCTTGCTAATTGCCGCTCCTTACAAAATCTCTTTGCTAGTAGAATAACTGTGAAGAGCACTCCCAACAACACTATGTATTCTGAGAAAATAATTACTAATGGGTCAGATTTTCTATAAGGCATTTTAATAAAATTCTCTATTTCATAAGCATTTGGATCCAAGAAGCAGTCATCAGAGCCCCTGTGATTTGTGAACCTGTCTGGCATCTCCCTTCAGGGACTCTGCGTGTTCTCGCTCAGGTCGCAGCCTCTCGGTACTAAATTCTCATGCACCCAGAACTGTGAAGCAGGGGCCTGATATCTCAGCAGATGGCACATTCAGGCATGAGAGCAAGGAGCACAATGCAAGGGACATGTGGTGGGCTGACTGTGCAAATAATACCGCAAGAGAAAAATGATTAGCCACATATGTCAGTGATTTACTGGTCAGCTGGAAGGAGGCAACGCTGAATCTACGGGCTCCGGTTTAAGAAAAGAAGGAACACACGGGCTAGATAAGTGAGAGAAACACCGGGCAACTTTTCTCAGACTGCGGCTCAGTGTAGCTTCACCGTCTAAGGAATATCTCGTGGCTTCGCGGTTTAAGACAGCATGGGCGTTTTCAATCCGATTTGAAAATCTTTATTCAGGCTCCCTCCTTTCCCGCATGCCACCTGTGGCAATATTCATCACTACAGTAATTCAAATGGACAGAGTCAATTTACAAAGTCTTATTTCATTCATATTCCCTACTCCATGTTACTGCATGGGGACCAGGGAGGGGAGGGCAGGACAGAGAAGGAACTGCTCCTTGTGCCAGGTGACGGAGGAGTCCTTTGGGACATGCTGTGTTGTGATAACAAGCCTAAACTCATTATAGCTGTGGACTTTGGAGGGAAGGAGCAATCACGAAGACTGGTTCTTTTTGCTGGGCTCCTAATGGACATATGATGCAGACACTGGCCCGCAGTGTCCACGTCATTATGGATGAAGTGAGACATTCACACGGACTACCGAGTCCGGCGGAGGAAAAGGGACAGCGTGGCTTTTCTCTCAAGGGGAGCAAAAGCCCATGGCCTCTGCCATGACCGGCCTTTATTGGGTTTCTCCCCACATTCCATGATGGTCCTCATTTACCATGCACGGGTTCGCTTTAGGTGGTTACCTTTTACAGACAACAAAGGAGCCAATGCCGCTAATCACATCACAGAAGGATATTTGCAAATGAAAAAAGGAAAAGTGGCCAATCAGTTACACTCCATTCTGGGGAGTTTTTAGCAAAAGCAAGACTCAATGCGGCCTAGGCAACTGCAGGCCTGATTCCCCACGGGAGAACCTGCCCGTGGGTGTGGGTCCTGTACATCTCTGAGTGGGAGCTGGGCCCATGCCATGCAGAACGGTCTCCTACAGACATATATCTTAGTTGTATAGAAAGCAAAGAAGAAAAAATAATTCAGAAGAAGAAACTCCATTAATCTCTTAAACACCTAGAGAGAGAACTCCTGACAAAGACAATGGCTCCGTTTTGGAGCCCTTGGGGGCTAAGACTACAATAGTGGCCAACAGAGAATAAATTCTGATGTCAGAACAAATGCATCATAAACCTGGGCTTCGGCGCACTGCAGTGCCTGGCACGAGCAGACTGGATGTAAACACGTGTGGCCAGTTTCTGAGCTTCTAGAAATAGCTGTGAGCTTGGAATTTTCAATAGGACTAGAGGTCCTAAATTAACTGTTAGACATGAGAGCTATAGGTAAAAATATAGAAGGAAAGTTATTGTTATCAAAATTCATGGTTTTTTTAGCACTGCCAAGCATTTTATGCTAAGAATTTTACATGCGTATCACTTTATTTGAAGTTCTTAAGGCCCCATGAGGCGTGTACTATCATTCTCCCCACCTTTCACATGAGGACTGATACTACATGACTCCTTCAGGGTGGCCGGGCCAGGGTACAGTTCCAGCACCATCTGACCCAGAGTCCATGCTCTTAACCTGGAGTCTCTGTTGCTCCCCCAACAAATGACACATGAACTCTTAAACTGGTTAAAAAGAAGATTATTTAAAAGAAATGCTAAAAAATAATTAACTACCAAATTTAACTGCAAAATTTCAAACACATTTCCAATACACTGCTATTTAAAATTCTATTGCCATTTCCTAAGTTACAGATTAGATCTTGCCTCCCCCCTGCTTGATTGCCTCTCACAGCCATTCTCTACAGCCTCCTGTCATTAGGACAGGAGTCCAGCCCATCATTTGCCCTATCTCAGCCGACCTTTCCAGTGTGCACACCCCACATTCCGACCGCAGCTGACCAATGGCTCTGTCTGTGCTCACACATCCCCCTTCATAAACTGCGCCATGCTTTCTTATTTTCATTCTTCAAAGTCCAACTCCAGCATCACTTCCCATACAGTGGTCTTTTCTGACGCCCAGGCAGAACAACTTTGTCCTCTATGTCATTATTGCACACTACCTTAGATTTTGCTTATAATACTTTCTTTCAAACATCAACGGGCATGTCTGATTCTTCCAGAGAGCAAATTTCTGGGGCACTTAACTTGGTCTTCTTAATCTCGGTCTCCAAGTTTATGGCGTCATATAAATTTACGCATAAGAGTCACTCAATAATTGACTGAACTGAATTCCCTGGCTTTGGTTATAACCAAGTTTACCTAAGAATTATGTTTACTTAATCATTTACATCAATTAGGTTAAATAGCTTTATTTCCATCATCATTGACCCTTCCTTCCCACTATCCCAAGATGTACCTTCTCTCATCAGCAAGTCTTGCAGTTTCTTTTAACTTTGCCACATTAAAAAAAAATGGGTCTCCCAATTATTTTGATTTTCAAGTAAACAGCAAATGCATATTTTAGTATGACTATACTCCAAATATTTCATGGTACATAATTATACTAAAAATTATTTGTAGTCTATATAAATATATATATATAACTGGGTGACCTGTTTGTTGTTGTTTGCTTAATCTGGTAGCCCTATTTTCTTTAGAACACTCCTTAAGTAACTTATAGTAACCACTTCTTCAGTCATAAAATAGAGTCTTGCTCTCAATGGAAAGCCTTTTCTTATTATAGGGGTAACAAAACACAACCATGCAGTTCTCCAAAATCCTCAATAGCTCTCTTTTGTTGGTAACATAAGATGAACGGAAGGAAAATATCTATGTAACAAGCTCTATGACTGCATGATTGCTCACACACCCACATCTGGCTATCCCTCAACCTTCAGACTTGACCTTGAGCATGGTTATCTAGTTGTGTTCTTGTAGTCTTTCAAGGCCTTTCTCTTGCTAAACTTCCTGGCTTCTGTCTGGGTCCAGGAATTCCTACCCTGAATGCTTCCCCTATGGGTAGCAAATTTGCTTATTCCTGAACTTTAAGGGCAAATGGATAGGTCTATGTTCTTTATCCCAACAGGTTTCATCTGCATTTTTCCTTCATTCAGGAAGGCCATGAGCAGACAGTAGGCCAGTGGCTGCTCCCTATTTGCACACGCTGGAGAATGCTCAGTAAAGGAAGGCCTTCTGATTGCTAACAGAGTCAGCAGTGAGCATTTTGGGGACTGCCTTCTCTCCTAATACCTAAAGAATCACAAGTGTGAATCTCTCACTCCTAAAAATAAGAACTTGGTTAGGAAAATTTTGCCCATAGCAGTGTTCTCCTGCTGAACCTTCTGTGATAATGGAAATATTCTATCCTGCGCTATTCAACATTGTAGCCACCTAACATGTGTAGCTATGAAGCACATGTTGATGTGCGGTTAGTGTGAGTGCAGAGTAATTCTTAAAATTTTATTTAATTTTAACTGATTTAAATTTACACATTTACATGTACTTAGAGACTACTGTGTTGGACAGAGCCACCCTATAAAGCATTTAATTGACCGTAGGGACTTCAGATATTTTAGTTAGGTTATGGGAAGAGATTCTACATCTCTGGCTAGGGTCTACACAAGGGCAAAGTCAGAGACTGTCTCTTGGGGCTGATTTACCTTCAGGTGACATTTGGCAATATCTGGAGGCATTTGTAGTTGCGTAACTGTCAGTGAAGGTGATACTGGCATCAGCAGATAGAAGCCAGGGATGCTGCTAAAGAGTCTACAAAAAATAATTTTCCAGCTCAAAACGGCAATTGCACCAATGTTGAGAAACTCTGTTTGTCTTTATTGTGGTTCAATTACAGTTGTCCCCATTTCCCCCCATTATTTCCCTTGCCTTCTCTTATTTAAGCAAAAGAGTAAATGAGGTAACACAGACACAAAGCTTCTCTCAGCTAGGTTGCCACCTTCCCCCCACACTCCCCTCAGGCCTCCATTCCCTTTAATCTCCAGGTCTCATCACTACCCTTTCTCATATCCTTGTTTTTATTAATCTAATTATTGTTATTGTGTTGACTAATGAGCTTCCATTTCTTGGACTTATTATGTGCTGATTATTCTGTTAAATGTTTTTTTTTAATTTATGTGCGTATGATTTATTTTATTATCATAATAATCTTTCAAGATAGTTAACCTTATGCCAATTGTATCGATGGAAACAATGGCCTAAAAGGTCAGGTGCATTGTGCTAAGTGAAAGAGCAGACACAACGCCACATATCAGATGACTGTACAGACATGTAATGTCCAGAAAAGGCAAACGCATAGAGTCAGAAAGTAGACTAGTGATGGCCAGGGATTAAGGAAAGGGAAGAAAAAGGAGTGAGAACTAATAAGTAAGGAGTTTCTTTCTGTGCTGATGAGATGTTCTACAATTAGATCATGGTGATGGTCTGAATATACTGAAAGACACTGATTTGTAAACTTAGGGATGAATTTTACGGTATGTGATATCTCAAAATTAGTAAAATGTAGTTTTATTTAAAATGTACAACATTAAATATACTTTCATAAAATTTGTAAATTAAAATTAAAACAAGGAAAAATATAGAGGTAAACTGGTTTCCCTGCATCACACTGATGGGACCAGGATTAGAGGCAGGTCACCTGATGCCAGGCCTGTGCTGTTGTCATTGTCACATGATGACCCGTTTCATCCCTTCGTCGTTGACCCTCAGTCAGGGGTTCACTTCAGAGCCAGGAGAATCTAGATTCAAATCCCTGCTCTCCCTCCTATCCTGGGCAAATGACTGCCCTTCCTTCCTTCCTTCCTTCCTTCCTTCCTTCCTTCCTTCCTTCCTTCCTTCCTTCCTTCCCTTTCTTTCCTTTCTTTCTTTCTCTTTTTTTCTTTTCTTTTACTTTATTTTATTTTATTGTGGTAAGAACACTTAACACGAGGTCTATATTTTTAGCAAAATCTCAAGTGTTCAATATAGTATTTTTGATGACAGATACAATGTTTTACAACATATCTCTCAAAGTGCTTTGCTTAACTGAAACTTTATGCCATTGATGAATAACTCCCTACTCTTCCTCCCCTAGCCCCTGTCAACCACCAATTCACTGTTTGATTCTATGAGTTGACTATGTTCGATTCTTCATATAAGTGGAATCATGCCGCATTTGTCTTTCTGTGACTAGTTTATTTCACTTAGCATAATGTCCTCAAGGTTCATTCATGTTGACACATTGCAGAATTTCCTTCTTTTTCAAAGGCTGGATTGTATTCCATTCTATGTATATGTCACATTTTCTGTATCCATTTATCTGTTGGTAAATATTAATCTTTCTTGAGCTACAATCTCTTTATAAAATGGTGTTGATCATACTCATACTCCTGGATGATTATGAGGACTGGAAATTACGTAAAGTGCCTGACAGAAAATATTCATTCAGTAAAGTGCAGTTATCATTGTACTGTTCAACTGATAAGACTATGAGAGCATCTTTGGGGGGCTTTTAGAGGACAAATCCTTGACCTTGGTTGCTGAGGCACCCTTGGTTGTCTGGAGCATGGATGGATCTAAATGGTCTCCCATACTGTTAGAGCAACTCGACCTGTAAACTGCTTTATACATGGAGCTACCAAACAGGATTTTGCCCAAATATAAGGTTGTATAAAATATCTGAAAGTCGAAGCTCTAACCTGTATGGGATTCTAAAGTGGGCAACTGGCTTCAGGCAGAAAGAAGTGAACTATTTGTGGGAATATTTACCTTTTATCACTTCTCCAATTACACTATCTTATGGGTTTCATCTGCTGAGAACCTAAAAGTAGAGTCTTTGTGATTTCTTTTTCCTGTGGGTGAAGACATGCACACCTTGAGGATCCGAGTGACTTGATTAAGGCATGTGCAGGACTAACCTCTCCTGGACAAGTGACCAGAGAATTTTCCCAAAATATGCCATGGAGTCAAGGCCAACCCTAAACTCAGACTGGCTCATAGGGGAAGCATGGGACAGCCAGCTTCTCAGCAACTCCCCCAGTTACTCCCAAATGTTCTATTCATTATCGCCGTCGTTATGTCTGAGGCCAAGGGCTCTCTTTGCGACCCACTCTCTTCTGAAAAAAAGAATGGGGAGAAAAGGGCAGATTCTAGAGGCCTAAGAGGTTAAGCGTTAAGGATGTGGTGCATGTATACAACGGTTAACAGGCTGCCTGGGGAAGCAGCGGACACTGGCCTTGGTGAAACTGTCCTTAATGATATTTGCAATGGTTTAATCGCCTTCTTTAAAGCAAACATCATCCGTCTGCTGCTCTGCTCCCACTTTCCGAGACGCAGGCTCATTGAACAACTGGCAATCAAACGCGCTCTGGCAGCCACAATGGAAAACCGTCGAGGCTCATTACACTGGAAAAATATGCCATCTTTATTTCCATTCTATTGTTTTCCCAAGGATTAACAATATACGTTTTTTAATGGCCTGTTTTCATGAAATTTCACTTAGATATACTTCTAAGCCCCCGATCCAGATGGTGCAACTCAGAGTAAAATTTGAAGAGTGCTTCTTGTGCTGCTATTTTAAGGTGTGGCATTACTATTCTGAACAAATTTAGGGGAGATGGCATCAGGCATTTAAGAGAATAAAATAATTTGAGATTGAAGAGTTTATGATGTGGGATAGGGAAATGAACTTTTGATTTAGATGGTGATTATTGATAATGATTTGTTAGTAGTTTTCACGTTTGTCTCCTTATTTAGTTGGTGTGGTTGGTTTCTTGTCAAGTCTTCATAGTATATTGAGCTCAATTAATACACTTCTGTTAAAGAAAGCATTAAGAGTTTCCTCTTGTGGTATTTTGGGGGAGCTTGAAAAAGATATAGGGAAACTAAAAAAAAGTGATAAGCTAGTGCAATTTTTAAAAATAGTAAAAAAAAAGACTCCAGAGTTTGAGAAAAGGAAATGGTGCTAGTTTTAAAATATGGCTCCCCATACATACTTGACAGGTGGGGTCTTTCTGGTATACGTATGTCACCTTTGACCAATAGGTATGGCAGGAGGGACTCTGCCCTACTTCCAAAGCTAGGTCATAAAAGGCCATGCAGTTTCCACCTGGTTTCCTTGGGACACCTGCTCTGGGAGAAGCTAGGCACAATTCACCAAGTCCAACTTCCTTGAGACCACCGTGCTGGGGAAGCCCAGTAAGTGTTCCATCAGCAGGCTGGCTCAGCTCCCAGCAGCAGACAAATAAACTGCCACCCATGGGAATGAGCCAGCATCAGGTACCCGACCCAGGTGAGCCTTCCGATGGCTATTGCCCCCGCTGACATCTGCTGCAATATCAGGAGAAATCCCACGCAAGCGCTCAGTGAGCCTCTTACAGCACTTCACCTTCAAAATTATGAGCAAATTAAATGGTTGTAGTTTTACATCACTAGGTTTGAAGGTAATTTGTTAAGCTGAAATAGTAACTGGAACAGGTATCAAGGATGCTCAGGAATGGGCTCAGATTTTTCCTAAATGTTTGTACAATGAGTTCATTTAGGAAGCTTAGAAAAAAAAAAACCCTTCCAAATGTAAAAGAACTAAAGGTGGGCAGTTGGATGCTCAAGCACGTGTCAGGAGCTCACCAAGCATTCTCTCTTTGTAACGGGTGCACTAAATCCAAAGGTGTCATAGTTTCAGTTAGCTGAGGCTCAGAGGTGACCCAAGCTTCCAAAAGCCTGGATTAAATGGTAACTACAACTGAATGATGGGAATTTAGGGTTTGTTTCACTATGCTATTGTTATCTTCCTCCTGCCTGCGGATTCAGCCTGAGTAGGATGCTCCCCTATCCCCCTCCTTTACCTGCACCCCATCCCACCAAAGCCCAGGTGCTGCCACCAGGAGCCTTCTCAGTATCAGGACTGTGCTGTAGCTGGTCAGCATCCACACCCTCCACCCCAAACCAGAAATCTTAGAGGCAAGGTAAAGCTGGGGCTCTGACATAGGGCAAAGATCTTTGGTCTCTTTCACACATGTGACAGCTACTGATTTTATATCAAGAATAATTATGATATGCATACATATACATATATAAATAATATTTATATATTAAATAATACATGCGCTATTATATAATACATATTATATGAAAATTTTGAAGGGCTCCCAGAATAGTGGACCCCTCAGTCAGCAGGGCAGGTGAGAACAGCCCCAATAAAGGGAGGGAAAGACGAAGTGTTTGCTATTTGCCTCTGTTAAGCCTATACTGCCTGAATTTTGTAATCAGTGGGAAATAAAATGATTTTAACATCTGTGTTTTTTAATAATGGGGCATATTTTAGATGATTATTTGTTTCATATAATCACGTGAATATCTTAACTAATCAGCATTCCACATGCATTTAGCATTTCATTTTCTTCCCCAAAGCGGCATTTGCATGACCATAAATCAAATATTTTTGTAAAGTGCCGCCCTTTGCATTACACAGCAAAGCATGCAGTTCAAAAAACAAAAGTAAACCACAGTTTTCCCAAAAGTGTTTTAAAATCATCTAGTAATACATCACTGCCCTTTACTACTTATTTTTTTAAATTATCAATAATAAATGTCTTCTTGATAGGTTTTAAATAGAGTCAGTAAGTCTGTTGCTTTTGAAAAAGCCTATGGGATTAGATCAAATACATGCATATTCAAAGTATTTTTAATGACGGGGGCAGTAGCTCTACTTATTTGCTATCTTTGTCCTCCGACTTATCTTCTCTGAAATGTGGGAGTTTCTCTCTCTCTCTCTCTCTTTCTCTCTCTCTCTCTCTCACACACACACACACAGCACATTCTAGTTAGGATACGAAATTTGGCCCAGCATTTAATAAAAGCACCGTGACTTTAAGAGTCACATAAATGAACAAAGTATCACTGCCCTTTATGTACTAGGGGCGCTTGTTTTCCCTTCTCTCCCATCAGTACCAGAACATGGAACGGGGAAAGGCATGGGTTTGCACCTGGCTTCTATGATTGGCAGCCCATGTGACATCCTATTCATTTTTCCAGGTATTCATTTCTCTATCGATGTGACGGGGAGTCCATCTCAACCATCTAAGGATGCCCTGGTGGGCGGACACTGCGAAACATTACCTTTGCCAACATTGAAGTACCCCCCGAACCATCAGCTTATTGTTCAGAGATGTCTTAAGGAATTAGTCTTACAACCTGTGGGAGCTCTACATTCAGCCCATGAAGACTCTAGGAGTTCATCTGAGGGAATCTAAAGAGATCACAACTACAGAGTGAATTTCTCTAGCTTCCGTGGAACAAACCATAGATTTAAAAGCCGCAACCACACTCCCAAACTGATCCCTATATTCCCCAAACTAGAGGCCATTTCACATTCCCTAAAGTTCTATAACCAAGGATTTAGTGAGAGAAGGGTTAGGCCAAGGAAGCCAAGAGCTTATGCCTTTAACAACCACAAGGTCATTGTAACACACTGCAAACTCCTCTAACTCCATCCGGTTTAATACATAGTGATTTTTCTTTGATCTGAGTTGATGGATATGAGCACGTCAGACGGGCACTGTTGCCCTTCTACACTTGTGACAGATGTCACTAATCAGTCAGGCTCCAGTTTCCCACAAACACTGGAGACACAGCCTGGGGATCCTTCTCAACTCATTGTTTCATGGATTAGAATTAACCCTTTGGAAAAAGCCTTGCCACCCGAGCTTTAGAGAGAGGAGACACCAGATAAAAGTGGTCAGAAAGGTGTGACTCAGTGTAGTTCACCTCCGTCTTACTGATGCTTCTTTTGAATAAGTGAATTTCCTTTGCTGATAAGATAACTGGACACATTATTAAACCTGGTCCGCAGTAGCGTTCAGCAGGCTACTTTATACCTTGAGGCAATTCTCCTTTTCTCTGATAGTTACTAAGTATAACTTTTAAGAAAAAAAAAAAACACTGATAGATGATCAAACAACTCACTGCTATTATTTCCAATCCATGAGAGAAATCGGGAAGGGCTTTCTCCAAATGTATGTTCTGTTTGGTCTCTCTCCCAGGGACCGCCTGGATGCGAATCTCTCAAACCCACATTTCTAAGGGTAATGCTTCAGTTGTATTTTCCAGGGGCAACTGTCTTATTAAAGATGAAAATAGTGCTTTGATACAGTGTTTCACCCTCCAATTCATTTTAGGTACTGTCCATTCTATAGAAATGCACTACTACTATGAGAAGTCATTCCTCTTCACAGACAAGAATGTCCTGAAAATAGTTCTCAATTATTCTGTTCCTCTAAACAAGCTACTTAATTAACAGCAATAACATTAGTCATACCAGGGGAAAAGCCATTTCGGATTTGCACTAGGTAATGTCTGTATACACAGGCTACTGCATTATTGTGATGTGTTACTTATGTCAGGGGCTTTCTGCCCCAGGTCTAGTGAATTGAACAAAGTAAAGAGATTTGTATCTATACGCAAGTCCATTAAATAGCCTTATTCTTGAACACTTTAAAAATACCAAATATTCTTTTTCCAAACCACTTCCATTAAGAGATCTTTTAACTTGAAAATACTGAGCTGGGCAAATGTAGGTTTACAGTTGTGAGTACACAAAACAGAATTATTCTTGCTTTATTATTTATTATTGTGTTATTTTCTATACAAACAACTGCAAACATACTTTTGCCCTCCCCCTGTGCATCATGTAACTTTTAAAAGTGCAAAAAAAAAAAAAAATGCTGCCTCCTTTCTTATCCTTCTCCATGATTATAACAAACCTCAGTGTTCATTATATGTAATAAAAATTTCTAAAAATTATTTGGAAGAAAATTTAAATCACTTATGATTCTGTCACGCAGATATAAGTATCATTATTTGCAAATTTTACATATTCTAAGTATATCATATTGTTAATGGCATTATTTTTATTTTATAAAACATTGTGGAAACTTTTCCCTGGAGGTAACCAAGCAATATGGAGACATTTTAAGGAACTGTGTGATAGTCCATTGCACGGATTGAGTACAATTCATTCAACCAATTTCCTGTGACTGGACCTTAAATTAATTTCCACTTATTTTTATCATAAATATCCTTGTTAATTCATCATTTTGACACATTATCTATATTATTTCCTTAAGGTAAATTCTTAGAAAACAAAATGCTGGGTAAAAGGGTATACAGATTAAATTTTATGACCCTTAATTGAATTGTGCCACAAAACTGTTGAGCTCATAAAATCTTGGCACTATACGAAAAAGCGCTAGCCATTGACAGAGGTCTGGGAGTGGTTTCTGGCACCCCCATTCCCAGCACTGGCCTGTGGGGGTACTATTTTTGGCTTTGGGATATAGTCACAGGGAACTACACATCTGATTTTGCTTTTTGTTTTCCTTTCTTTCTTTTTTAAAAGAGGGACCATCAAACTGGCTCCAACACTATAAATGATAGAATTAATTTGAACAATGGTGCAGAGGACAAGGGGGTTCACATGAGTACTCTATCTAAAAACAGCGTAACCAAATGGCCAAAAGGACCAAGAGGAACAGGTGAGATCGGAGAATGCATAAACACATTGTGTGGCCCTTTGGAGGGTCACTGCACTTTTCTGTCTTAGTTGGTTAATTTGTCAAATATCAATTCAATCTGCCCATAGTGCTTTGAAAACATTAACGATATAAAGAATAGAAAAGACATCAAAATTACAACTAAATTATAGAACCATCACTGAGAACCTAAAATCTAGCTTAAAAGTGGTCTTATAACTAAAGATGTGCAGAAGAAGCTGTGCAGAGAATGGTGGGAAGGGCAGCGACACGGAGAGGACTATTCCCATGCCCACGTGGGGCAGTTTGAACTTGGGAGCAGTATCCGGGCTGTGGAGGTTTTTCCCGAGAAGACTCACACCCGGCCCCCAGCCCAGGATTCCAGGGCTGGGAAGAAAAGTTCCCATAATTTCTAGCTGTGAAAACCAGCATATATTATATATTATGGCTGAACAAGTTGGAGAGCTTCTGGAGTGACAGGAATCCCTGTTTTAAAAAAATATAAAAATATATTTCTATTCACTCTTTTTTCAAATACAGTTTCTTTTTTTTTTTTTTTGTATTGGTTTCAGGTATACAGCATAGTAGTTAGATAATTATGTACTCACAAAGTGTTCCCTTGATATTTAAAGGGCCCGTGCAAGGGCTTAATTACTGACAGACTCCCTGCCTATGAGCTCCAGAGCTGGGGCAGCAGCTGGAAAGGTGCCAGCGACATATGGAAAGAAACTGAATTGTCCGACTCCAGCCTGACAGAAGTGCAGGTAGAAGCCATTGTTCTTTTGTTGAGCCTCCCCCTCAGGTGCAGGCAGGCACCAAATTTGAGTCTTCATAAACCTAGCTAATACCCTTTGCCCAACCCTGGGGATTTCCTGAGATCCCACCCAACTTACAAACCTAAGCCCCTTCTGGAGCCTTCCCCATACAAATGGCTTGTCTTGGCTTATTCTGCAGACTTTCCTAAAATCTCTCAAAGGTTCACAAACCCCAGACAAGCAGCCTTGGTGTGCCCCATACCTCTTGCTAAGCAGCCTAAAGCCTAGTACTAGCAAATGCCAGCCTCAGTTTGCAGCTCAGCCTCTCCCAGGCAGTTCCAAGTCCAACACAAGTGGCAAACATCTTTACATCTCTTTGTAGCTCACAAAATTGGCCCCAGTCAGGGAATAGGCAGAGGCTGATCTTGGCCTGCACCACAGCCCCTCCCAAGAGGCCCCAGAACCAAAAAACTGGGTAACCAACTTCAGACCACACCAGAGCACCACCGAACCATATCCACAAATGACACATTCAAAGGCCAAACTCAGCAGGAACCAGAGCCCCACTAAAGTGAACCCTATTCCATATGGTCAGCCCCTGAACCACGGCTCCTCCACTGTAGTCACAGCCAGTTCTCACAATCAATCGAAGGGTCAATCCCTCCACTGACAGGCCAGTGGCAATCAAGGCTTGATGACTAGAGCAGGAGGGTGCACAAAATTCACACAACGAAAATACCTGAAGCACCTGGCTCAGGTGACCACAGACACTGGTCCACTGGGCCCCAGGCATCACCAACTACTTAAGGCCACTCTAACAAGATCAGGAGATGTAGCCACTTTACCTAATAGAGCCACACCTCAGTACTTGTTGGCTTCAGAACTCGTCAAACCCTGTAAGCAGAGCATTTTAACAAGAAAAAAATGTTTTAGCCTTTGGCATTTGCTCGGTACTTGTAGCACTTTCTAGAACTTGTATGAGTCATGACGCCACCCTGCAAGAGAAAATGCTTCATCACTCAGCACTCATCAGTTTTCATATTTGTCACAAGTTCTAAAACAAATTAATTACGAGTGCCAAGGTACCACTGTGCATGGAAACAAACATAAGCAGGCAGCCAAAATGCAGAGACAAAAAACATGTCCCAGATGAAAACAAATCAGGATAAAACTCCAGAAAAACAACTAAACAAAATGGAGAAAACCAATCTATCAGAAGCAGAGTTCAAAACACTAATTATAAGGATGTTTAGTAATCTCAGTGAGAACTTTAACAAAGAGATGAAAAACATTAAAATAGAGATAAGAAACACACACAAAAAACCAGTCGGAAGTGAAGAATACAATAACTGAAATGAAGAATATATTAGAAAGAATTGAAGCACATTAGATGAAGCAGATGACTGACTCAGCAATTTGGAAGATAAGGTGGTAGAGATTACCCAACCAGAACAACAAAATACAAAAAGAACTCAAAAGAATGAGGACATTTTCAGGGGACTCTGGGACAACTTTGAGTGTACCAACATTCACATCACAGGATACCGGAAGGAGAAGAGAGGAAGAAAGGGACTGAAAACCTATTTGAAGAAATCATGACGGAAAACCTACCTAACCTGGTGAAGGAAATAGACATACAAACCCAGGAAGCACAAGGTCCCAAAGAAAATAACCTCAAAACGGCCCACACCAAGGTGCATCATAATTAAAATGCTCATAGTTAAAGACAGAGATGGAATCTTAGAAGCATCAAGAGAAGACCTGTAATTAACTGCAAGGGAGCTGCCATAAGACTATCAGCTAATTTCTCAACAGAAACTTTGCAAGACAAAAGGGATTGGTACCAAATATTCAAAGTGATGAAAAGCAAGGATGAACAACCAATAATATACCCAGCAAACCTACACTGAGAATCAAAGAACAAATAAATACCTTCTCAGACACCCCTCCTCCAAAAAAAGCTAAGGGAGTTCATCACCGCCAAGCCAGTATTACAAGAAATATTAAAGGGATTTCTTTAAAAAGAAGATCAAAAATATGAATAATAAAATGGTAATAACTATATATCTATCAACAATTACTTTAATTGTAAATAAATTAGATGCTCTAATCAAGACATAGGGAAGCTGAATGGGTAAGAGAACAAGCCCCTTGCTGTGCTGTCTATAAGAGACTCACTTCAACTTAAAGACACACAGATACTGAAAGAGAAGGGATAAAAAAAAGATATTTCATGAAAATGAAAGCAAAACAAAACAAAAAAGGCTGGGGTAGCAATACTTATACCAAACAAAATATACTTTAAAACAAGGGCTATAAGAAGACACAAAGAAGAACCCAGCAACTCCACTCCTTGGTATTTATTTCAGGATACCCAAAACACTGATTTGAAAGCACATATGCATCCATATGTTCACTGCAGCATTATTTACATTAGCCAAGATATGGAAGCAACGTAAGCATCTATCAATAGTTGAGTGGACAAAGAAGAAGTGGTGCTTATACACTAAACACAGGTGGAATATGACTCAGCCATAAAAGAGAGTGAAGTCCTGCCATCCGCAACTGCGTGGGTGGACCTCGAGGTATCAGGCTGCGTGAAATTAGAGAAAACAAGTGCCACTTACATGTGGAATCTAAAAGGCAAAGAACAAACAAAACAGAAACAAACTCATGGATACAGAGAATACACTGATGGTTGCCAGAAGGAAGAGGGTTGAGGGGATGGGCAAAAAAGGAGAAGGGATTAAGAAGTAAAAATTGGTAGCTAAAAAAGCCATAAGGATGTAAACATAGCAAGGGAAACAGCCAATAATGTTGTGATAACTATGCACAGTGTCAGACAGGTACTAGATTCATTAGGGTGCTCACTCTGTAAGGTATTTAAATATCTAATCACTATGCTGTACACCTGAAAGTAACACTGTATGTCAACTGTAATTGAAAAATTTAAAAAACTACTGAAAAAAAACACAAAAGTAAGCAAACAAATAAAAGAATGAAAAGTGCTTTGGAAAATACAAAATCTCTTTGACATTTAAGAGCCATTATTTCAGAGAGGGTATTGTTTTGTGTTAAAAATAGTAAAGTTAGTAGATAAAAATGTATAAAATGATAGAAAGTTTGACAGTTTGAAATCAACGTCATGTTCGGGAAATACAAAATTTGCCAAAAAGATCCAACAAAATATTATAGACTTCAAGAGTTCAGGCCCCTAAATGCTTAATCAAATAAACCGAAAAAGCTCTGACATGTAGAAAAATCAGCAAACATTCCATATCTAGCTAATGTTTATATATTTTTGTTTACTTTTAATGTTCTTATCTACTTTTTAAAAAATAATTTACTTATTTATTTTTTAGAGAGGGTAGGGGAGGGAGAAAGAAAGGGAGAGAAACATCAATGTGTGGTTGCCTTTCACACGCTCCTTACTGGGGACCTGGCCCATAACCCAGGCATGTGCCCTGACTGGGAATCGAACTGGAAACCCTTTGGTTCACAGGCCGGCACTCAATTCACTGAGCCACACCAGCCAGGGCTAATATTCTTATCTACTTTTAACATAGGACATTTTAGTTGTGACTCAGTGTTTGACATGAACTTAAAGTGAATGTTACTTTTATTTTATTTTTAAATTAGAAATGTAGTCCTAAAATTCCCAAGCAAATGCATTCTGTTTTCTTGCCCACTTCATGCTAAGGATCATGCTAACATGTTCTCTGGAATTCAGATGAGACGCTTCTGTCTTTCTGGTGTTCTGTTTCCGGGCTCACACTATGACACAGGAAAACACATCTTCCCAGCAGAAAAATGACAGAAGACAATGCACATATAAATAATAAAACAAAGGAAGATCAAGCGATGTGTTGGTGGAATCCATTACAGGCCAAAACAAGAATCTCTGAGTTGAGGGTCAATATCTCTGATTTATCCCCGTTCGAGTCAGATAAAATTGGGGTGGCAGGTCAACCGCCACTCCCAGCTCCCTGCCTCCTTTAGGCAAAACTTTTGTTCCCGTTTTGCTCAGCTTGGAAGTCAGAAGATCATATGACTGGAACTCCATCTTCCTTCTGAAGTCACCTTCTGGATAAGAATGTCTTCCCACAGAGCCCTATTAGAAAATTGATGGATAAAAAGAAATTCTGGTAGTAACACCTGTAAGATTCGACACTCCCCTGCCATTCTTTTTTCTTTAAGTTTTATTTATTTATTTTTAGCAAGAGGGGAAGGGAATGGGAAAGAGAGGGAGAGAAACTCAATGTGTAGTTGCCTCTCACACAACCCCTACTGGGGACCAGGCTTACAACCCAGGCATGTGCTCTGACTGAGAATCGAACCAGCATCCCTTTGGTTTGCAGCCCGCACTCAATCCACTGAGCTATACCAGCCAGGGCTCCTGAGTCATTTTTTATTTAGCCAAAGCAAAATCACTCTGGTCTAGATTCTGTCCAGCCATGCAGCTGCCTCATTGGCCACCCAGTGTACTGGATACCTGTTATTCTTGCAGAATTGCAGCTGCACAAAAAGGAGTGGGTGAGGCATTCCATCTACCTTAGTAACCAAACAATGCAAAACCTTCAGTGTTCAGAGGCCCTGGGCTTTGGGGGGTAATTAACATTAAGAATTTTAAAAGTAACAGCACTACAATTCATTTCATAAAATTATCTCCTGAAAAAAAAGTACCCAGGAAGGCATTCTGCACCCCCACCCCACTTCCCACTTCCCTCCCGCATCATTTATTGTCTCTGGAACCTCTACAGCCCTAGACAGGCTTCTTTCACAGACACTGTCCACTCCCTTCCTGGCTCTGCTGCCTGATTCTTTTCTCCCACATGTTCCCCCCTGCACTGCCCAGCCTTTAAGCTATCTCTTCACAGTACAGACTTTGGCTTCAATGCCTCAATAAAATAATACAAAACTTTCATTCAGGTTAAAAATGTCTTTTGATTCTAGTTAAAAATGTCATCAACTGGAGAACTGATTCCTGATACCTCAGTGATACGGGAACCCTCTGAGTCACAGGAAGCCTGACACTAGGAATGAAACAAGTCTTTTTTGTTTGTTTGTTTCCATTATAAAAACTCCTACCCCTCTCTCATTTTTATCTTCCCTCTGGCAAGACGACTACGTTGAAGGCAAATGTTTGCTTATAAAGAATACGCTAGCCTCCTGTTACCAGAATCTTGACCCTCTGAGGGCTATCAATAAATAGTCTCTGAGGCCGACATAGTCCAGGTTTCTCAGGGGCGGGAGGTGGTGGGAATGCGAATTTTGAAGTCTGTGAGTTAGGCCGTTTTTGGATTTTTAAGACCAACTTTCATGAGCGAAGGGGAATCAATGTCATATGACAAGTTTATTTCATGTCTATTCCCTAACCCTTCTAATTGTAACAAGAATATCAACAAACATTTAATGAAAATGCATCATGTTCCAGACATCGTTCTAAGCCCAATTTACGTCATCAGAAAGACTTATTCTGTGATAATGAATGCTTTACATTAATTGATTCTGATTTCATTAGTATCAAGAATGAATTTGTTAAGTTCTCCCTTCATGCCCAGCATACCATAAGAAACATTATATTGCTTTAGTCACCAAATAACAATATATAAAGAAGACAATAAGTCAATATTAAAATCAGATGTCTAAAAACCTCTAACATTTATTGAACTATTGCTAATTTCCCAGCCTTTGTATATACATTACCTCACTTAATCCTCATGGCAGCCGCAGAAGTGGATGGCAGGGCAGCCTAAAGGTGCCATCAAATCATGACTCCATTGTTCTTTCTGGTAACTGTACTCGCTTCTCCAAAACACACACACACGAAGATTACACATTACCGAGAGTCTGTGTCACATTATTATCCTATTAACATCATTAACAATTTCCTCCTCAGTAGTCAACAAAAGAAGAATCAATCTCTTGCCTTAGAGTGGTAATAAAATTACCGAGATATCATGATGCTGCGGTAACCAAAACTGAGTTCAGAACGCATCATTTTTTTAATTGAACTGACAACACCACAATTAAGAGGACAGGGTTTCTGATGTGACAGATGAAGAACTTTCTAATGAGAAAATTTACCTTACTGTGTTAAGAATAAGATCATGATTTCCCTGGGATGGGACAATGCCATTGTTTTCTTTTGGGAAGGCAACCCTGACAGGGTTATTGTGTATGGTCCAAACTGAAGCCAAAAGTTAATGTGTGACCTACGAGGTCTGTCCAGAAGGTATCCAGCCATGTAATACGAAAAATACAGACATTTACTGAAGAAGATACAAGACACAAGAAACACCGTACACTGAATGGTGCCACCTCAGTCCTTTTCAAAGTAGTCACCTTGGGACCTCACATAGTTCTCCCAATCACCATCAGCTGCCCCATCATAATTTCCTGAATCTCATTGACGGTCTGAAATCTCTGCCCTTTCAAAGATGATTTTAGTTTTGGGAAAAGGCAGAAGTCACAGGGTACCAAATCTGGGCTATAAGGGGTCTGAGTCACCTTGTTGATTGATGTTTCACCAAAAAACTCTGCATGAGATGTGATGTATGAGCAGGCATGTTGTTGTGATGAAGCTGCCAATCACCAGTTACCCATAGCATCAGCCTTCTGAATCATCCAAATAGTTTGTGAGGAGGAATGTTCAAGCTTAATGGCAAAATTTAATGCAGATTTGTTGCACTACTCACTCAGTCATTTGTAATGTGACAGCCACACAGTACACATATTCACTCTATGGCGTCTACCACCCCCACTGACCAGTACAGTGAAGTCATCGTTGTTCACGCACAGGCATTCCAGCTCAATCTCCTTGCCTGCGAGGTTACGTCAGTGTTGTGCAAACCATTCTTGTCATATGAACGAACAATGGCTAGACTTTTTCCAGAGAGCCCTTGCATATTCCCCCACCCCTTACTACTTCTGTACTAAGTGTAGGCTAGAAGAGCTAGCAGAAGACAAAGTGGTCCATCCATCATCTGCCTTAATGGTGAAATCTTTGGCTCAACAGCAGCATGCCTTCCCCTTTTCCTAGTCCCATAATAATCACTGGGCATGTTCCACTGATGGCTAAAAACCCCCACTTTCCTACATCTATACACTTCCCAGTTTGAGCCCTTCCCCAACTTTCTAACCCGATGTTTTCTTACACAAAGACCCCGAGTAGGACCTCTCTCTCTCATGTGCCCCCCCCCAACAGAATGACTGTCTGTGCTGTTCTCCTCCACCCTCAGTTTTCTGTGTCTCCCAGAGGACACAGTGGTGCGTGGTTCCCCTCCCGTCATGATCTAACTATGAGAAGCTCCTAGCCATCAACAATGTTGTCCTAGCTCATGCCCACTTCCTACAGTGTTTGTATAGTCCCCTAATCCTAGAAATGGACACGACATTCTCTCTTTCCCTGTCTCCATGTCCCCCACTCTGTCTCTGGTGCTGCATCAGTGTCCTCCTCACTCTATCCATTTTGGATTCTCTGCCACCCCTGTCATTCCCCAGTGCCCTAGTCGATTGTTGCGCTAGTTCTATAAAGCACTCTGCTAGGGTTGGGTGACACGAGTGGGAGGGGCCACCAGTCCCATGGACCCTGAGTTAGACCCAATCTTCAGAGTGTGTTGAAGAGACTGGCATGTGAAACAGAATCAAAAGACTCGCTGGGGCTCCTGTAGATTGCATCTATTGCTTTTCGCCTATCTCTGTGACCTGTCATTCTGTCATGGGAGGAAATTGGATTGGCCCACACAATTTTCTCTTTACAATACCATGCTGGTTGCTACCCAGTTCCTCAAGCTTCACTGAGAGATGAAAAATTGATTTCCAGATGCTGCGTTTTGGTGTCTTCCTAGGTACTGAAGGTGACTGCTGATAGGATGCAGGCAGAATTCACTTGATCCAGTGGCCGTTTCTCTGAGAACTCATGCAAATTGAACTTTATACAAATTAGATTTTACTTCCTGGTTGCTGTTTTTAAATAGCTGATTTCAGACAGAGACTTAATGATCTGTAACTCTTAATGTTTGAGTTGTAATATTATCCTCCTTAAATCCTCAGGCACTTAGGCCCTTTGTTAATGAGATATAAAAACATAAACAAATTCATTGAGTGAGTTAAAGCAAATAAAAATATTAACAGGTATTATGTTGTCAACTATTTCTTTTAGTTTATATGATGAAGACACTGTCCCTTCTAATATTGATAACTATCTTTGTTGAACATATTATAAACCAAATATCTTGCTAAGTGCTTTATGATCATTTTTCTCATTTAGTCTGTCTAATAACTTTTTAGACCAGAGCAATTAGCTCAATTTTTAGGTGATGCCATTGAAGCCCAAATAATATATAACTTGACCAAATTTACCCAGACATACGTGGTAACAACAGGATCGGAAACCTGCGCAGATGGACATAGGTTAGTATTCCCCCTTTGAACGCACGACGTAGCCTACTACACAAACTCCTCTTCATCTGTGTACTCCCTGAGCGGCATGCCCTGGAGATCTATCCGCACCAGCACATGAAGAGTGGCCGCGCTGTCCCCAGCCCCAAGGATCTGTGACACTTTCTTGAATGAATGCACCACACTTTACCACTCATTCCCCTAGTGACAGACACTGTGTTTTCCCAACCTTTTGCTATTAAACATAAAAGATGACATAAACTTCCACATATCAATTCACATAATGTGTAGACTAAATTCCAAGCATGGAACTTCTTGAAATGGTACATGCATTTGAAATTTTATAATTTTTGCAGTGATTTCTAAATCAATTTCCATAGGAGCTCTACAGATTTATGCTCCCCTTGGCGTTGTGTGAGGAAGTCCTTTCTCTCATGGTCTGACCAACAATATATAACATCAAATTTTGGATTTCTGCCAATTTGACTGGTAGGAAAAATAAACAACACTATCTCAAGGTAGTTTTAATTTTCATTTCTTTTATTAAGAATGAGACTGAGAAATTTCCCTTTGTTTAAGATTTTTTTGTATTTCTTTGTTAGTGGCTATTTGTTTTTATTCTTTATCAGTTTTTCTATTGGGCTGAAGGATTCTCCTGCATGACTTCCAGATATGCTTTTTATATGAGAGAGATTAAAGCTTGGTCTGTTAGATGAGTTGGAGATTCTCCCCATTTATTATTGGTTTTTTGATATTTTCTCCCATGGAGAAGATTATTGTTTTCAAATGGTTATAATTAACTTTTTCATTAATGATTAATGAAAATTAATCATTAATTTTAAGACATAATTTTTAAAAACTTTCTACTCCTAGGTCATAAAGGAGTTTGCCCATATTTTCTAATAGGTCTTTGGTGATTTTATCACTTACATTAGTTTGTAATTTATACTGGTATGTGGCTTGAGATATCACTCCAACTTGAATTTTATGTGTTTGTTTTAAACTGCTACCCTCTTTATCAAATTATATCCTCTTTCCTCATTGAGGTGATGCCATTTTTATACACTGAATTTCATACATATTTGGATCTACTCTCTGTAATTTCCTACTCTTTTCTTGAAATCTGTTCATCAAATTCATATGCCTGCAACACACTCAATTCCTTATTGCTACACACCTTCATTGATCTTTTTGGTGTGCCTACATTTTCAAATTTGCTTATTTTTGTACACAAACTTTAAACTAAAAATATCTGATTTTACAAACTTGCTATTTTAATGATATCATGTTACATATATAAATTGACTTACTGACATTGGCCATCTTTATATTATTTTATTATGTTATCCAAGCACGATGGATCGTTCTTCAGTAAGTTTCAGACTTTCTTTGTGATTTTCAGCAGTGACTGGAAGTTTCTTTATAGGGGTTCTACAAAATAAAGTGTTTACCTTGGCATGTTTCCAATTTTTTGTATGTTGCTATTTTAAGTTAATGTTTTTCTACCATTATATCTTCTAACAAGCTATATCATGGAAGTTATTGATTTTCTAAAAGTAATTTTGTATACCATTTCATTGAATTTTGCTTGTAGCAATTGTTCATGAATCAGGTTTTGAGCCACGATTAATACATCTTATCACACTGGGAAAGTGTCCATGCATTTTTATTTTAAATGGTAAGTATCTTTGAAATCAAGACCAATGTTGAATTTTGACCAATTTTCATTTCAGCATCTGTGGAGATATATATTTTTTACCCTTATATAAGTACGATGACATATCAAAACACTCCTCTGTATTGTTCCAATAAATCTCACCTCATGGAAAAGTATCAATATGTTAATAGGTGCTCCCTCTGTCTTGTCATATTTTATGTAACACTGAAGCCAACGAGAGCTGCAGGTTGGCATGTGAAGGCAGGATTTCACCTGCACAGTGTGTATCTTTGCTGGCGCCTCGGAGACCTGCTGCTCCTCGGTCCTCCTGATACTCTTCCCATTTTCCTTCTCTCTCCCTCGGGCAGCGCGGGCTCCATCTCAGTTTACACCTTCCTCAAACATATTATAAAGTCTCTGGTATTCAGGAAGTGCCAAGGAAAATGGAGTAACATTTTCTCTTTATTCTTCTTATGTTTAAGTGATTTCTAAGAGAGGAAGAAAAATGCTGCCATACTCAGCTACCTTCAAAACAAATGTCCTCGAGGTGTACTTTCTACATCTAGAACAAATAGGTTTTGTTAATGTCCGATAATAAGTTATATGTGGAATCACTGTTGTTATTCACAAATTCATTTAATCTCTTCTATTCTAGAATGCCCTTAGTTACAATCCGTAGGTGGCTGCAACCTAAACAATCAGCATTATTCAAATCTAGCAATTTTCCAAACAGATTTTAAAAAGTATGTTTATGACTATACATGCTGAGTTATACAGTAATGCCTGTAAATGTTTTCATTGTAAAATATTTAAACAATAGAAAACAAAGAATAAAAAGTGAAATTGCCCTTCTTGCCTTATCTGCCATATTTACTCTCCTCCCCAGAGCCAATACGCTTAACAATATGTTGCATATTTTATGAGACTCTATTCTTCTGTGCTTCTATACATTTGTATCATATGTGTTTTAACAGATATGGGACCAGATGAACATTGTTTTGTGTGCACTATTGTATAACTCTGTGTATCTGTGGGATAGAGGCCTTGAAATGGGATCCGGGGGGGGGGAGGGCAAAAGACATACACAGCTAAACACTGTTACAGATATTGTCTATTGCTGTTCAGAACAGCCATGATAATTAAACTTCCTGTCATAAAAATAGTCATTTTCCCATTGTTGACATAATTGGATATCTTAAATTTGTTTATTCTATGTTATTGTATTCTAGTTTGTATTTCCCCTTATTATTGAACCTGAATGCATTTTTTTTCAAATCTGTTGACCATTTGTATTTCCTCGCTAGACAGCCTTCTACATCTTTTGTCCATTTTTCAAGTTTTTATAGATTTGTAGGAACTTTATAAATACACTGAAGATTAATCATTTATCTATTACGCATATCATGAATAATTCCTCCCAGTCCATCACTCAGTTTTTACCTTAAATTCATGATACTAAAAGTTTCCCTTTCAGTATCAACTTTGTGTTTTGCCTTCTGGCTTTAATATGTCTATTTGTTTATTATTTAATTAAGAGAACCAAATACAACTATATCTGGTAAATTCCTTTGCTGAAACTCTCTGCATCAGGCCTTGCCTTCCTGGCTTTGAGGACTGGGGACAATGAATTAAAGCCCTGATATCTGCTCAGAATTTCCTGGTGATGAGAGCATTTTTACCCACAAGCCCGTTGTTGTTATTGAAAATCTTGTTTGAGTGCTTCAAACTTCCACTCAAGTGCACTTTTCCCGCCATACAGTTCTCAGTTTGGGGTTCTCCTTTACTGACTAAGGATTGTGTTGGCGTCATTACACAGACTACAAACCTTTAGTGTCCAAAGTCGGGGAGAAATGGAGAGGAGAGCGAACCCTGGTTATATTCTGGGAGAGAGTTGGAATTTTTTTTCTTTTCTTTTCTTTCAACAGAAATTACCATCTCTAAATGTGCGTGGTGTTGGAAGAGAAATGGCATGTGAGTTAATAACAGAAGATGTCAAATAAATTACAATTATATTTCAGTCAATCCACGTTTTCCTTCAGTCTTTGTTTTCTATTAATGTGTCCTCATTGGCTTTTTAAGCTCCTTTTACCAAAAGCACACTGTTTCCAGCTTGTATTTTCCAATCTCATTTCCTTAAAACCGGTTAATTTCTCCGTGGACACTTTGGAGCCTTGGCCCATCATTCCCCCTTTTGATGTCCTGCCCATAGGCCAACGCTAATACCCTAACGAGGCGCCCACATCATGGGAACACGATGGCTCATTGCCTCTTCTCCTTGGTGGGGAAAATCTTTGCTAAGTGTGCCTGTGGCCCAGGCCTTTCTGTTTAGGGAAAACAACAGTCCCAAAGCCCTTCATTGTTAACAGCGCTCTTTCCTTTATCATTTGTCATGTGCTACACTGTGTTTTTATTCTCCGCTGCGTGTTTCACTGGTCTATAAACAAAGCAGACACCGGGATGCACACATGTGTTTAGTGTTGCTTCCCCTCCCTCAGGCAATGCCCATGGTCAAGGTAACGCACTTAGAGAATTTTAACAAATCTTAGTTTGTGAATTGGGAAAAAATGCTGGGCTTGCTGGACATAAGTTTTTTCTTCCTATCTTTCTGCCTCCCATTAACTGTTGCAACTTAGTAAGCCAAGCTTTTCATCAGGAAATGTGCACCTAAACTAGACCCGTGGTTCTAAATGTTAATTAACTATCTTTAAGGCTGAAGAAATGCCCTAACGTTCTTTCTGTCATGAAACTGAGAGACCCCTGAGATGGAAGTCAGAGCAAGGTCTCCAGAGACACAAACGTGTAGCTGAGGCTGCTGAGCCCACGCGGTGCACCAGTTCTGTTCTCCCTTCCACCCTCCCTGCACCTGCCAGGTGCCAACCAGTGGGACCACTGAGGAGGAAGAAGGCAGCTGTGCATTGAAAAGCCTGTGTCCCACTACCAGGGCCAGAATCCCAGCCCGGATTCTTGTTATGCCTCAATTCCCAGTTTTGTAAAAGAACGATGACGTGAGCAGCTAAAGTAGCACAAGGCACTTAGTAGTGATCAAGTGTGGCCAGAATAAAAAAATTAAATATATTTTTTAAAAAAGCAGCAGTAACAGTCATAGTATCCATTATAATAAACTTCAAAAAGGATAAAAGTGAAGTGAATTGGGGGACTGGAGAAGCTCTTTCCATTAGCAATGTTTATCTGGTCTCAGCTCAAAGGTCACTCATTTCCTCAGAAAATAATAGTGGAATACCAGTGTATTGATTCCCTGTTGTTGCTGTAACAAATTATCAAAAACACTGTGGCATGAAACAAACAACGTACACACAGTTTTACAGTTTGGGAGGTCAGAACTCCAAAATGGGTCTCATTAGGCTACGCTCAAGATGTTGCCAGGGCCCTGTTCCTGTTAGTAGTTGTAGGGAAAAACCTGTTTCCTTGCCTTTTCTGCTTCTAGAGGTTTCCTGAATCTCTGGCTCTTTGCTCCCTTCCTCCATCTTCAAAGCCACCTCCTCTAATCACTCACTGACTCCAGTTTTCCCTCTGCTCCCCTTTTCCATAGTTAAAGTACCCTTGTGATTACCTGGTGTCTATCCTGAAAACCCAAGCTAATCTCTTTAAGATCAGCTGCTGAACAATCTTAATTCCATCTGTGACCCTAACTCTGCTGGCCATGTAATATAATATATTCACAGGTTCCAAATATTAGTGCATGGGCATCTTTGAGGAGCCAGTTTCCTGCCTCTCACAGTCAGCGCTGTTTCTAGGAATGCATAAGGAAAAATTAAGACTTTAACAAAGAATCGGAACATGAAAACTTAGAAAAAAATATGCTGATGCTCCAAAAAGTCTCTGTGTTTGAAGTTTGTGATTTTCCCTGAATGATAAACTTGGAAAGGAAGGTACTTGTGTCCCATATTTGAAAGTCCCAAGGAATTAAGGAGTTGGGGGAGACTATGTACATATAGTCTATATGTAGACTACAGACTACACACACATACGCGCGCACACACACACACACATATATTTTTTTTACCCCTTCACATTCAGGTTTGCTGAGAAAGCAATCATGGAGTTAATCAAAGGTATATGCCAGTTGGCAACAAGACATATGGAGGAAGGGATTAAAAAAAAAGACACAGCTTAGTACTGGAGTTGAAGGGCAGGCGCAAGAGTGATGCCTAATCTCTAACTGGCCATCCCACCCCAGGCTCACGCGGAGAACCATTTGAAAGTCTGGGCTTTTACTATATATTAAATTGTTTTACTGTGTTTGAATGAGTCACACATCACTTTGTGAGCCTCACACCACCTTACATGAAGTTAGTAAGTAAATCTGTATTTCTTCTTTTATTACTTCCTATTGACTTATATGGGTAATGAGACTCAAAGCTGATAGGTGAGATCCAGTCTGTTCTCACCTCTCCACTTCCAATGCTGCCCAAATCCAAGCCCACCCTCTCTTGCCTGAGCTGGTAAAACAGCCTGCTATCTGGTCTCCTTGATGTCCTTTTTTTGCCCCAAGATAGTTTGTTCTCTACACAGAAACTAAATGATCTAAGAAGTTTGTTAGCCACATAGCATCATTTCCCTGTTGAAAGTATTCTCATATTTTCTCAATGGAGAATAAAAATGGACTCTGGCCCTAGCGGATGTGGCTCAGCTGGTTGGAGCGTCATCCTATACCAAAAGACTGTGGGTTTGATTCCTGGTCAGGGCATGTACCTAGGTTGTGGGTTCGAGCTCCACTCCAGGTGTGTATGGGAGGCAACCAATCAAAGCCTCTCTCTCTGATCCATGTTTCTCTCTCTCCCTTCCTCTCTCCCTCTCCTCTATCTAAAAAAGCAATGAATAAAATGTCCTCTGGTGAGGACTGAAAGAAAATGGACTCTGACCACTCTCTCAAACAGGCCTCATGTGAGCTGGTTCCCCACATCACTCCCCCACATTCATTGTGTTCTAAGCACATGGCTTCTGTCTGTCCTTCGATCACACCAAGCTCAGGCCCTTGCACTGGCTGTACCCTCTGCCTGGGAAACCTGTCCCATGGTCTCCTCATGGCTGATGCGCCCGCATGTCTAGCTGCTGTCAGGTCAAAGTTCACCTCAGAGTGACATGCACTGCTCACTTACTCTAAAGTAGCCTGCTCCCACACCTCCAGCACTGTGGAACTGATCTCAGCTCTTATTGGCTTTGCACCACTTATGTCCATCTGAAAGCATGTTGTCTGTGTGTCAACTTACTGGCTTCTGGTCTGCACCTCCTGCTCCCAACCTCACTCCCCACAAGGACAATTTCTGATTAATTGAATCAAATCTGCCTTAATTGTGGCTGTAGCCACAGATGCCAGGATAAAGCTTCATATATAGTGGACACTTCATAAAATTCTTTGAACACCTTTTAACACATAAATTGATCGGGTATATTCATTTCACACAAGAATTTTCACCAGAATACTGATTTAAATAGTAAACAGATACATTTAGAATAGCATTTCATTTATACTCTGTACCTCAGTTTCCTCATCTATAAAGCGAGTGTTGAATTAGATGGCAAATATGGCTATTCTAAGTAATTATGGTTCCATGATTGTGACTCAAATCAAAAAGATTAAAGCTAATTTTCAAAAGGACAGTTACTAAAGAAAGGGGTGTCCACCCCTGTAATTTAAAAAATGATTCATTCCTCTCTGATTCATTCAGAGTGGAAAGTAACTCTTAACTCTTTAGTTGCTGGCTTCTTTTTTTTTAGCAAAACTCTCCTACAGCCAGAAGCTGTGAACCATGGTCAGACTAACTGTTCAGCACCACAAATAAATGCACATTTTTCCACAGGACCAAAAGGTTAATTCAGAGATCTACAGAACACAGAAAAGATGTTACTTCTCTTTATTTGCTGTCACCCCACTTTCTACCTATGAATACTTAGGTCACCGAGTCTTTGGATCACTGAACTTTCGGTATCCATTTCACTCCTTGCACCTGAGCCCACCCAGGTTCACCCTCCTTTTTCCTCAGCCCAGTAACACTGGCCTCCCTGCCATCCTGTAGAAAGACAAAGCTGCTCCTCACTCCAGGTTTCACACCTGCTTTTCCCTTTTTGTCTGGAATGTCCTTTCCCTAGTTGGTCCTCACAGCTTTCTCCGTCACCTCCTTCAGGTCTTTACTCCATGTCCCTTCCTCAATGACACCTTCCCAGACATCTTATCTAAATTACAAGCATATCCCCAACTCACGCCCTGCCTCCTTGCTTATGTCTCGCTGCTCCTGTGCAAAACCAACTAAGGAACACACTGCACCTCCACTTTCTTACTCCTACCTGAATGTAACCTCTAGGAGGAAAGCATTTTGTTTCCTTCCCAGCACAGAGGCTGTCAGAGCAGATCAACAGCGCACAGTATTTTGTGACTTCCTGGTCTTTCCATATCTGCGTCTCTCTACATACAGACTCACAGGCCTGGCGGCGGCACTGCTTATAATTCATGCCATCACCTCCAGTTGAAGTTTTTCACGACAGAACTAACCCCAAGCATTTGAGAAGGGTGATTCCACACTCAGACCCTCCCTGCCCATCCCCAGGAGCCCCCTCAGTTCCGGACATGCTCCTTGAGCACCTGCCATGGGCTTAAAACCACAGGCAGCTCCCTAAACCCACCTTGTTCTCTGCCATCTCATGAATGCAGGACAGTCTACTAGGGTGTGGTGGGACATATCTGAGGACCCTGGGGACAGGGACAATGATTTATATTTTATCTTCAATGTCTGACACATAGGAAGAGGTCAATGTACATTTCTGAGAAAGTAGATTGTAGGTCTTGGACTTCTTGGTACAGGAATTTGCACAAAAGAGACCATCAAGAGTTACCATGTAAACTAATCCTCTATTATTAGGAAGTATTTTATCTTTAAAAAAAAAAGTCCCCACAAAGTCTGAAGCAATTGGGAAATACAGTAAGAGAGAACAAAAGAACCCTTCCAACCACATGCATTTCAGTCCAAATCAGAGCTATAAATGGCATAACTTGACAATGGCCTTCAAAAGGGCAGAACCTCAATGGACACCGTGCCTGCGGTGCGGAGCTAAGCAGGAATAAAATTTCAGCATGAGGACAGTTTGGTGGCTCACAGAACAGGAAGGGGCAGCCTACTGTCAGAAGCCCTAAAAGAAACAGAGTCTGAACCCACAGTCCAAGGGAACGACTGCCAATCCCTTGGCCAGTAGAAAATTAAATTAAGAAATAATTACAGAAATAATAGACACTTTATAGAATGGAACTCAGAGAACATTTTGGGTGCTTACAAAATTCATTAACCTGAGTACCAACCATCAACAATTTCCTAAGTAAAGCAAGTAGCCAGTACTAACACTCACTTTAAATATTAGAAACTGTGAAATTTTAACATAAGAACAAGAAGGGAAAACAATGAGAAGAGATGCAAATTTTTCAAAACAGATTAAATTTGTGAGTTTACCAGTCAATAATTCTATTTTTCTTTCTTTCTTTTTTTCCCCCCTAAGTCGTGTAGCTTTTGAAGATCTCATGGAAATTTCAGATCATTTCTGGTCAAAAGATGCCCGTGATGCCATATTTTCTCTCCTTTAGTGATTTAGAGGATGAACAAAGCCTGTCCTTGCCTTTGCGCTTTCCAGTGAGTGGGACCTAGCAGTCCTGGGGCCATTTGCCTTCAGTCGACCTAGCAGGGGAAGGTTCCACAAAGACTCCATTCCAGTGCTCTCCTTCACTTTCTCTTCCGCTTCTAACTTAATGCCACTGCCGGATACGCTTGGTTTGTACGATACCACACAGGGACATATCACATCCGCAAAGCGTTGCGTAAGATATTATTCCACTGTTATTTTAATTACTGTGCTCTCTAGTTTGAGCTCCTTACATAATGGTGTACCTGGCTCATTTCTAGAAGGGGGAGCAGTGTCTCTATCTTTTTTTAAACTCGCTTTGTGTAACACTGCATGACCCATACCCGCCTATGATCCACTTGTCACAGCTAAAATTTCAGGCGAGAGTGAGGGCTTGGAAGATAAAAAGGTGTATGACTACAGGGGTTAAGTGTCTGATCCTAGAGACTAGAGTGAGTCTATGACATGCCTTGTATTTGAACCCAATTAAACACATCACTTAGTTAGATCAGAGCAAGGGAGAGAGAACAGAAGAGAACAGCGTTTGATGTTCCACGCCACTGTGTTGATAGCAAGGACACTACTTTAGGAGTCTCTGAGCTGGTTCTAAAGGACAAGTGATGCCCAAATGTCATCAGGGTGATGGCTGACAAAGCCTGCAATCAGTCAACCACAAACAAAAATAAACGGCCTGTCAAGAAAGTAGAACTACCTTAGGGAAGAAGAGATTTTCTAAAAAGGAAACAAACCTCATTTTGGCTTGAATAATCTAAACTGACTCACTGGCTTCAGTGAACTGGCGAGCTACGAGGTCCTCATTTTTATCGTAGTGAACTGGGGCATTATTTTGTGGTGTCTGAGTAGTTCAAACAAAAAGACTGAAGCTTTTTGCCCTGGCTGGTATAGTTCAGTGGACTGAATACCAGCCTATGAACCAAAGGGTTGCTAGTTCGATACCCAATCAGGGCATATGCCTAGGTTGCGGGCCAGGTCCTCAGTAGGGGGTACATGAGAGGCAACCATACATTGATATTTCTCTCCCTCTCTTTCTCCTTCCCTTCCACTCTCTCTAAAAATAAATAAATAAAATCTTTTTTTAAAAGACTGAATGAAGCTTTTGCCTTATTTTCAATTTATATTAAGCACAAAATCCTCTTCTCAAAAAAAGATACTTGGTATTGAATTATACACCAACCACTGCTATTTTCTTGGTTTCAACCATGACTCAGTTTCTGCAAATGACCCAGTATTAACTAAGTATTGACTTTTTGACTCTCATAATGCTGGATTAGGTATATTCAGATACAGGCAATACTGTGCTGGTAAACTGGAAGGAAGGAAGGAAGGAAGGAAGGGAGGAAAGGAGGAATGTGTAGGAGGGAGGAGGGTGGGAGGAAGATAAAAAGAGAGGAAGGAAGGAAGGAAGAAAAAGGAGAAGGAAGGAAGGAAAGTTGGGAGGAGAAAAGAAAGCCCCAATAAGTCCTATTTGCTGACTTCTGCGATATAAGTACTCTACTATGGTCGATTTCAAGTCACTGAATTAGGAGTTGGGAAGACTTGCACAAAATTAACTGTTTTGAGGTAACAAGAGCCAACTCCATGAATGGGAGAAATAATTACTACAGCAATGAAAGCAAACTTACATTTCTAGTGTTTTAGAGCTCACAAAGTACTTTTCTCACACATGTGCTCATCCAAGTCTCACAGCTTTTGGAGACAGGTGGTATCCTTGAAACTGAAGTTCAAAGAGTGTCAGAAGTTATATTTACTAGGAAGACTAGATAGCACATCTGGGGTACATCCCTGATTTTTTTCAAACTAAATCCTCTGCCATTCTAAAGTTATTTCAAATTCTATGACCTTAAAATTACAATTAATATAACATTTATACTATTCTATTATAATTGTTGCTTAATGATTTGACAATACCTTATAGTTTTTGAAACATTTGCACTTTACTGAATTTCATAAAAACATGGTGAGGTAGCCAAGACATTACAACAATTTTAAAGCTCCAAATTCTGAGGTTCAAATAGGTTAAGAGACTGCAGAAGATCTCACAGTAGGTAGAACTACGTCCCAATGCAGATGAAATAGCCTGCTGGCCTAGGGTGCATAAAAAGTTAAACCAGAACCGATCTTACTAAGGGTGGGGTCCAGCGGACGGGCAGTATCTGGGATAAAGGTGAGCAGAAAGGGAAGGCCCAGGCCTGCTGAGACAGGCTACCATCTTGATTCCACCTATACCTCCGCATTTAGAATCACTTGGGAAGATTTAAAAATCTCAATCGCTGAGGCAGACCCAATAAAGCAGGCGGAACCTCTCTTAAACAGATGGGAATGCTCTTACGTTATTTTTTTAAGCCTTTCCTAGATAAGTTTAAAGTTCCTCTGCAGGCACACCCCAAAGAGCCCTGCTCTGCGCCTGGGCCGGGTTGACGCCAGCTGCCAGCAGGAACCTGGAAAGCAGAGAAGTCTACTCTGCACCTGCACGAAGAACCCAGCCCCACGTAAGTCAGAACCTGGCTGCGGTTTGGGGAGCAAGGCTTTCGTTAGCGTGTGCTCCCCTGGTGCGTCAAGCTGCCTCCCTGTCCCCTTTCCCTCCACCTTGTTTTCAGTGAACTTTTTTAAAATCTGTTTTTCTGCCTCTACTGATTTCTATTCTGGGGGTGGGGTGGGGCGAGAACCCCTTCACCGCTGACACCAAGTTCAATTACAGATGAATAAATACCTGATGGTGAGACCCAGGTTTAATATCTGTAAAACCTTCCCCAGGTGATTTACAGCCATAAATTAATACAGATGGGGGAACAATCAACTTATTCCTTCACTTGTTTATTCATTCACATACTGCTACATCCATCCATCCATTCATACAAAATACTGTTGCACACCTACTAGCACCTCTTAGTAGGAGACGCTGTTTTGGGTGCTGAGACTACTTTATGGACAGAGATAGGACTCTACTCCATCAAGCCTCCCATGGAGCTTCTACTCTAGAAAAGAGTTTACCCATGAGGAAAGAGAATTGTGTAATTTGGGGCTGGGGTGGGGGGAAAGTATCCCATAGGATACAAACTCCAACAAGTCCATAGCTCTTTGCTGATTGGCCGAAGGTCACTGCCTTGCAGACTTTCAGGGGAAGTCACTTTTAAATAGGATCAGGGATCCTGTTCCTTATAATGATATTTCGCCTTGTACATCAAATTAAGTGAGGGGCTTTTGTGATTTGGGATTTAATCATAGAGGTACCTTAATTTATGCACTAGAAAGGTTCCTAAATTGCTCTGTGTAAATCATTTTTAAGGTAATGGTGAATACTGCTTTCCTATTAACTCAGATTATCATTTATCTTCATTACAAATGAACTTTAATTGAAAATGGCTCCTAACAAATTTAGCTAAGAATGTCTCACTGGGCCCTCTATTAAACACCAATCAATAAAAAACAAACCAATCAAAAGACCAAAAAGAAAAAGAAAAACCTTCTTGTAAATGTAAAAGAGAAGTTAATTATTTTTCCTGTCAATTTGAATGAAGAGACAGAGACTTTCTTAATTCCCTGATCCCCTAATTCAACCATATATAAAGGTATGCTTGTAAATATATTACATCTATATTTATTCCCAATGGTCAGGAATCACATCCTCTTTTCAGGACTGATTTGCTCAAATAGTTAGCAATATCTTTTAAAGTGCTGTTAGTTAAATAGATGACCACACAGGGGAAATCTGCCTTACACCTTTGGCTGACACGGGTCCTGAATGCTCCCGACTCACGTGGCACAGGGCCTGGAATGCTCCCTTCCTCCCCAACCGACAGGATGCTCCTCACCTCTGAGCATCAGAGCCTCCACACTGACTGAGCAAACAGCCCTGTCCCTCTGCCTTTAAAATCTACCTCTCTGACTAGCCTGTATAGGATAATGAGCAGCCTTGCCATCTCAAGGCCAAGGCTAGTACACAGTTTGAATTGTGATCCCAAAAGGTCAATAAGTAAATTAATGATTTAACATTTATTTCAAACAATGCAGCTCTACAATGCACACACTTTCCATGGCCACGGCATGCTCAGTTGTTCTTTCTTAAACAACAGAACCTGATTTTATGAGAGAGAGAGAGAGAGAGAGAGAGAGAGAAGGGAGGGAGGGAGAGAGGGAGGAAGGGAGGGAGGGAGGTTGGTTAAGCAATTCCCAGTTTGGCTGCTTTTCAGAGGCTTCCCAAAGCTGAAATGATTTGAACTGCTGAAGGGTGCCATCTTGACTTTTACTAAAGTGGAGGCAGCCCAGTGAAGCAAATATGGATTCTGTAGACACCAGTCATCAAGTCTATAGATCAGCCTTTCCTTTTGCATCTATCTTTCCTCCTTACACTTCCCCTCTGGCCATTCGATGCCATTAGAAAGCAGAGATGAAAATTAGATAAAAGTCATTGAACACATTTCGTCTCAGCAAGGAAGCAATTTAGATGGCAAAGAAGAAAACCCTAGCCATCTTCAATGGCAGAGTACGTGTTTATAAAAAGCGCTCAATTAGGCATGACATGGATGATCATCTCTGCTTTACAGAGAAGAACATTGAGAGAGAGAAGGTTATTTGTCCACCATCACGCAGGCAGTGGAGGGAACCTAAGTCTCCTAACTCCATATGCTTTATCTGTTTGACCACACTTTACGGATGTCACAGAGGGACACTCTTCCTCCCTCCCCCTCCCACTAGGGATAATGGAGAAACAGGTGTGATTGGACAAAGTGAGTGCCTCTATCAGAGATCGCTTCAGGCTGACAGCTTCACAGTTTCAAGACCAGCACTTGACGACTCCACCGTTTCATGTAGTATTTTCGAATGAGCCCTTCTCATTGTCATATCTATTACTGAGAGTAATTAAGGCTGAAGCTCTTTCTCTTTCAATTATAGCATCGGGCTGGTTTAATTTCAAATGCAAAGAGAGAAGGTACATAAGTAGAGGGGAAAAAAAGAAAGAAAAAAGGAGTGGTGTATGGTTATCAGGACAGCACCAAATAAGCTTCATTCAGAACACATATGGAAAAAATGCAGGCATTACGGAAGGTGAGAATCAGAATGAATATACTGTTCATTATAAACCGGCCAGAAAGCAGGCTATTAGTGTCCATCCATTACACAATTGCCTATAAAAGTTAAATACACACCCCATATGGTGAAACAGGTGATTGATTTCTTGAATAATTTTTTTCCAATTTGTTTGAAGATCATACACACACATACACACACACACAAATCCTTCCTAGAAATACTCTGTAAAAATATTTTATTTATTTAATTTTAGAGGAGGGGAACAGAGGGAGAAAGAGGGAGGGGAAGAGTATAATAGATGGGTTGCTTCTTGTGTGCGCCTGGCTGGGACTGAACCTGTAGCCTAGACATGTGCCCTGACCAGGAATAGAACTGGTGGCCCTTGGCTTTGCAGAGTGATGCCCAACCAACTGAGCTATACCAGTCAGCTTACTAGAAACACTCTTGATTACGCCATACCATGGAGTCTCTGGATTATTCCTCCCTGTATTATTGCACCCCTGTATTAAGCAGGTTGGAGAAAAAAGATTATCAACATAAAAAGAATGTCCATGTTGGCTGAATAACTTAATATTTAGTATAAGGCCAAAGCTATTATTGCATGCAGTGCATCCATTTTCAGAAAGAGGAACTTAAAAATTAGGTAGATACTAAAAAGTCCTCTTCTTTTCCATCGTTGTTAATCAGTATTTATGAGAGAGAAGGAGAGGGAAAAAGTAGTGGTGGCAGAGAAAGAGAGACCCTGTGACTCGCGTCCGTGCATTGTGGAAGTCAGTGGGAACATGAGGGGTACAAGCTGGCTGTCACTAGGAACAGCGAGCTGGCTGGTTTGTCGTCTTTCAAGGCCACTCACAGCTTGGTGTACTCACTGTGGTTCAAGGTCTTCGGTGAAGATCACATAACATATAACAGCATATAACAACACTTTGAAAAATATAGTTACATAAGCATAAGGCTTTATTATAGGCAATGTATGCCTCAAAAGATGAGGAAAGCTTAAAAAACAGAAGAGATCATAGACTGAAACACTTTTATGAGCTCTCTCTGCATCCCTCTTCCATGCCACCCTCTGGAACCATGTCCTTTGCAAATCCAGAAAGAAAAACATCCGCTCGGTTCCTTTCCTCCGGCAGCTTCTCCTGGACTACGTTTAATGTCCCATTTTAGGAACTATTACAAAAATGATCACTATAAGAATTATTTATGAAAATAATGAGGACAGTGATTTAATAAACATACTAAATAATAGTTACTACTAAATATTTGCTACTATTTACTACTAAATAGTTACTGCTAAACATATAGTTCATCAATGAATGATGAACTATATTTTAAAAAATAATAATGGTACCTAGAGATTTTGTAGACATATAACCTGGTCGATACTATTCTTTTCTGTGGAAAAAAATGTTGAGATTTGGGTTCTGGTCCTGTATCTTAAATCCTATTTTAATTTCATGCAAGTCATTTTTCCTTACTAAACGTCTGTATCTCTTCTGGAAACAAAGAGATTGTACTGGACAAACACCTGGAAACCCTCTCAGGCCCAGTAAGGCAAGCTGTGATCAGATGCCTCTTGAGAAAGAGCCAGCAAAGAGAATTTATTTTTGAGAGGCAAACGTTTTATAGTCCTGAGCATTTTGGGCTTTGACTCTCATGAGCAAAGGGGATGCTGGATGGCCGTATCGGGACATCAGCATGTGACTATAACAAGGGACAAAATGCTTAACCCATCAGCTCCATAAAAGTCTACTTAGAGGGGCACTATTTTCACTTGGTGAAATGCCTGGATACGTGGTATTTGGTGAGAGAGGAGATCATGGCAGCATGGATGTCCTGACAGCAAAGGCAACCAAGAATGCATTGCAGGAAGCACAGGGAAGGGTGGTTTTACATGTAAACACTGAGGAAGAAATATGGAGAAAGAAGGCTGGTGTACCTATAGGGCTATGTTGAAGAGATACCCAATGGATGCATGCTAGTTATGAAATGGCTGAAGAAAACGTTAAAATTGGGAATAATCTTCCGTTAGAAGATACATGCATTTTACGATGCCATCTCATTTTCCCTTCTCTGAATCCTCAGTAAAGAGTGCTGTACTCATGCTTTAAATAAGTCCCACTTTCAGGGCTTTTGATGGTTCATTTTTGGATATCACAAAAGGGGTTACACTTCAAATCTGGACCTGAGTGTGCAGAACAGAGCCGGCCTTGAGAATGTAAACTACCAGGGGACTTGAGCACCTTTTAGAGAGTGTTTGAGACTTTCAGCAAACACAGCAGAGGAAGCCCGCTCAATGCTGCTAGGCCCAGGAATCTCTGCTGCTCATCTATTGTACCTATGTTTATGTGTGGCCGGTACGGAAAGCCGAGGTTGCAATTTATGAAAACTCTCTGAGACTTCTGGATCATAAGCTAGGGCAGGGGTCAGCAATCCACAGCCCCTGTGCCAAATCTGGCCCACCCCCCGATTCTGCAAATACAATTTCATTGGAACACAGCTGTGCTCATTCATGTGCATGTTATCTATGACTGTGTTCATGCTAAGACAGCAGAGTTGAATAGTTGTGCCAGAGATCATGTGGTCCGCAAAGCTTGAAGTGTTTACTATGTAGCCCTTTATAGAAAATGTCTGCTGACCCCAGGGAGGAAACTATGTTGGTGGGAAAAGGCCTTTTGATAGCCTGACTCAGAGTCTCAGGAAAGAGAGTTTCTTTCTTCCAACAGGCAACAAGACACTGTTTAATAAGATTCGCCTCAAGAATTGGCATAGACTGTCTTCATCTACCCCTCACGGACCATTATCTTGACAGAATGCATACCAAATAAGACAACACATATGGCAATGAAAGAAAACTTTTGGATTGGAAACTCTAACTGCTGGGCTTCCTTCCATCACAACCATTTCACACTCATTTGTTCATCAAACATGAACAAAGCACCTTCTCCCTGCCTGGCATCAAGCTAGGCAGTGAGAGCCCAGAGATCAATAAGATACCGCCTGCCTTCAAAAATGCTCACAAAGGAAAGGAGACAGGATCCAAATTGCTAGAAGGCACTACGTGGTTACAGTAACAGAAACCTTCACAAAGTGTACCTGCTCTAGATGTTTCCTTAGTCTTCCGGCGCTACCCCAGCAGTGGGAAGCAGTATGTGGCTGCTTTTGTGGACTGAAATACCCCATCATCTGTGGCCAACACTTAGGCCAATCCTACTCAAACATGGCATTTTTGTATGAAGCAGAAGGAAAGACCCAGGATAACACCTATGCATGGTCTAGCAATTCTAGGGAGCAACTGGTACAAATTAGAGACACCATCCTCGTGAGCTGTCAGAAGATAGTCAATGAAGAACATAGCATGAGGGGAAGGGAAGCCAGTGCCTTTATCTTAAATAGAGGAGAATTAGAGACTGCCTAAAGTAGAAGGACAGAAATACCAATACAACTATTTTACCTAAAAATCAATAGATAGAAGAAATAAAAGATAATTTAACAGTCAATAAGAGAAAAGGGGAGGCGGAGAGATTGCTATGTTTGCCTTATCTTTCATAGCAGGGAATCGCTAGATAGGTCTCTATTTTTATTAAGATAACCACTAGAAGAAATAAAAACATATGGTGAAGTACGGTAGCTGAGAAAGTGGAATTGGGGTGTAGAGAGAAGGGCAAGGAGAGAGGCTCTTCTCCAACCCCAACTTTTGTGGACAACTTGATTTGCCATCATGCGCATGCATTATGTGCATGTGCATGGAAGTAAAAAAATGCAAACTGGAAGTTTAGTGGTACCAGATACATTCTGTAGGGAAGGAGACTAGAGTACTAAGTGTAAAGACTTTACGAAGGATACTAAGTTAGTTCATTCATATAACACTAATAGCCCGACGCAAAAAATTTAAAAAATGATGCTAACCACATCTTCAAATATTTATTTTGCAGATGTAATTTAGTTAAGGATCTTTTTTTCTCTTATGTTTTAAAGATTTTATTTGTTTATATTTAGAGAGAAGGGAAGAGAGGGAGACAGAGAGGGAGAGAAACATCAATGTGCGATTGCCTCTTGTGCGCCCCCTACTGGGAACCTGGCCTGTAACCCAGGCATGTGCCCTGGCTGGGAATCAAACCAGCGACCCTGTGGTTTGCAGTCCATCACTAAATCCACTGAGCCACACTAGCCAAGGCAACACATCTTCAAATACTTTAAAATGAAAGGAATACATATATTTTTAAATAATCATTTTTAGCATCTAACACAGATATTGGAACAGATAATATTCGTTAAAGGCATGCATGGGAAAAAAAGAACATACAAGAGCTGTACTGCCCACATGTAGATATGAAACTAAACACTTGATGGGAACCAATCACTTAAAACAAAAGAATGTGAGAATAACAGGCCCATGGAAATGCTTTGTTGAATTCTCTCATCAGGAAAAAACGCATGTGGGGAGGTTCCAAGTCGCTCACCTACTCACTGGCCCCCCTAGCACCGGGACCCAGGTGTTCGGTTTTGTCCTTGGTTCTCTTTCCACTGTATCAGCAGTTTCCAGCTGTGTTCTGTGAAGCCCTAGGACTCTGAGTTTGTGACTCAGGAGTAGATAGTAAAGGAGGTGCAGGCACCCTAAAGCAGATAGGGATCCAAGCATGCAGCCTCTACAAGAACAACTCTTTATTATGTTATACATTCTACACTGTGAGTTCTGCCCAAGATTTTGTTTAAAAAAAAAAAAAAAAACAGCAAAAAGTTTCGGGACTCTAGAACTGTACCAAGCTCTGTCTTCGGTCAAAAATAGAAATCGAATTCTCTTAGTATTAACCATGTTGTGAAGGTTTCTATAATGCATTACATTTAGTAAATATTCTAGGTTTTTAATAATAAGCACAGGTCCTTCCCCCTTGAGAACTGAAGAAATGAGTTTGTATGGGTGTATTTCTTCCGCTTGGGACAGGGAGGCTCCCCTAGAGCGAGACAGTCGATTCCACGCTCAACTCGCAATCTGATTTATAGTAAAGACGACATCGGCAACATTCCACTTAAGCCTTAATCCCAATGAAGCCACTGATTCCGCACTTGAAAATCCATATTTGGAGAGCTTCAGTGTTGCAGAGATTTCGATACTCTTCAATTTCTGTGTGAATTTGGAGTAAGAGCAAAGATTTGTGAAACAGTTGCAAAAATGTATTCTTGTAGCTATTTTTCCAAGGGCGCACAGTCCGAACAAAGCATGTGGGATTGTCTTTATAAGACTGCTTTGTAAGAACATCCTCGACATGGGTGATGATTTCAAAATCTTTGGGAACGACTGCATTTTAAAAAATTGTTCAGTGGAACTGGCTCACAAGCTCGTTAATGAGCGTGGCTGAGAGATAACCTTGTGCTGTTCTCATTCTCCAAGAGGCGTCCTGGGAGGGGCAAGTCCGACTGAGACCAGGGAACTCCATGGCTTTCTGAGCGGGAATGGTGAGTAAGGTGAGAAGAACTCCGTTACTTGCATGAAATACTACACCGGTCCTTCCTCTTATCTGTTCCAAGACCCCCCAGTGATTGCCTGAGACCACAGATAGTACCAACCCCTATAGACACTATATGTTTCCTATGTATCTGTGATCGATACATATGTATCTGTGATAAAATTTAATTCATGGGTTAGGTGCAATAAGAGATTAAAACAGTAACTAATAATAAAATAAACCAATTATCACACTACACTACACTGAAAGTCACGTGAAGGTGGTCTCTGTCTGTCTGATAACTGAGACAGCTACAAAAGGTGGGGTGAACGCGGTGGGCAAAGGGTGGGCCATGTCCCAGGCTGGACAGAGCGGGGCGCTATGAGAGTTCATCATGCTGCTCAGAACTTAAGAATTATTTATTTCTGAAATTTTCCATTGAATATCTTTAACTGTGGTTCATCGTGGTTAAATTAAACTCCAAAAAATAAAACCACAGATGGCAGGGGACTACTCTATTTCTCAGTGTTTATCAGACACTAGGCAAAGAATAGTTGATGTGATCACATTTTATTCTAACAAAGGTTAATGGAGGAGGGTGGCCTTTCTCTTTACAGATGAGGTAGTAGAGCCTTATGAGTCCAGGTAACTCACTTCGGTTCATGCAGCTTATAAAGGAACAAAGCCAGCACTTGAACCAAATTGTCTATTTCCAAAGTCGTTCCTGTGCAGCACCTCCTTTAGAGCGAGCTTCCAGTGTGGAGATCACGGCTTAAGAGGTCAGACTGTAAAACAGCTGCTTAGATGGAGATGCATCTCCTCTCTCTCTTCCCTCCCTCCTTCCCCTCCCCTCCTTCCCCCCTCCCTTTCTCCATCCTCCCCACCATCGCCCACCACACACACAGAAAGCTGTATAGAGTTCAGATCCTTATTGTCTATTGCATCTTTGAAGTATCGGTAGTCAGGATAAGTGATAACTATAATTAGGCAGAATCCCCTACATAACAAACATACATTCGTTTTCTAATTCATTTCATTTATAACTTGCGTATGTGTGCACGTGCGTGTGTGTGTGCTGATGTGTGTTGAGAATATAACTCAGTGTGAGCACACAAGACAGCTGCATTTCACAGTTGAGTCCTCAGGCAGCAATATTTTAGCAGAATGAACATATCGAGTCTTCCCAATGACTTGCGAGCTGTGAAAGACATTGCAGCGAACTCCAACTGTAAAAGATATATTGGCTTCAGAAGAGGAATGGCATTTGGACGGCTATGCTTTAAAACAACGCTGGGAAAGAGAAAAATGAAGGCTGCAGCTCTCCTGCTAAAATCATCACACTGGGGGCCATGGTGCAGAGCTGGAGGTGTACGGAGAAGCTCAAGGTCTCCTTTTCCGTTTATCAGATTTACAGCAGATGCTGCAGGAAAATGCAGTTACGACAGGGCCTCAGCCGTGCACCAGGACAAGGATACGGCTGTGCCATGTTCCCTGCCGCCTGCTTGTCCCTCAGCTCTCTAAGTCCTCGCACTCTGCAAGGTGAAAGAAGACATCTGCGTCCCACCCCAGAGGTCTTTTCCAAGGCCGCAGCTTTTAGAGGTGTCTTTTTCTTTGGTTTGGTTTGGATAGCAACAGCTCCCTCTGGCATTTGAGGGTCCCTAAAAATCCGGAATATTTCCTGCAGGATCCTCCATACCTTGTTCTGCACAATGTAGATGATCAATAATTGTTTGGTGAATAAGGGACTGACTACAATATCCACAGAGGGCAACTCCTGAGAGGCGGTTCTTCACTAAGCATGCATGATTTACAAATACTCAAAACAGCCCCACAGAGGGAGTCACTGCAGTTTCCGTTTCACACACGGTGAAGCTGAGCATTACGTAGGGTAACTGATGTGTCCTAACGTGCGGTTGATGGTAGCGGGGCTGAGAGTCAAACCCAGGCAGTCTGACTGCAGACCCTGATCACGGAGGCAAACTGGGTCCCTACAGCTACACTGACCTCACCGCAAATCTAGGCCCCTAGTCTCCTGGGCTCCTCCCATGCATGGCTACTCAGAGATGTAAGGAGAAAGCGAAGCTGATGCGCAAGTGAGGGAAAAAGCTTGGAGAACTGCTTCAGCAGATATCTACCAACACTGCTACCCCTCCTCTTAATTAGTAGTGAGTGCCTGGGGAGAAGGTTAGCTTTCCAAAGAGCCAGCTCTCCGAAAAGCTAGGGAAACTCATTACTCCTCACCACAGGGGTCTGGCTCTCTCTCCCCAACCCTCCAGAAAAGCACAGTGGGGTGACTGCGGGAGAGATGCGAAAACATAAATAATAATTGTGCTTTCTACATGGCCTGGTCTATGCCACACTTCTTCCAGAGAGATATCTGAAAACATTTAAAGTTCATGGTCTTTTCCAGACTATGGAGGCAAAATAGGAAGTCAGAGGACTCCGGTCTTCCATCCGTTTCTGAGACAGGAAAAAAGGAAGCAGGGCCTTGACAAGCTGAGGATCTGGGTCAGAGCGCCCCACGATCCGGAACACCTCAGAGATCTACAGATTTTACAGTTCATAAAGCATTTTCAAGTGCATGCTCTCATTCCTCTTGAATTTGTGAGTTACTGAAGTGTGCACGAGGCTTAATTGCACAGGGTAAGCAAGTGAGGAGAGGATGAGAAACTTTTCATGAGTCTTCCCGCCAACGAGTGACTCAAACTCGCAAGCTGACTCTATGCACGTCAGTCCATCCATCACATTTACATCTTCCAGTACCAGTAAAAGGTGTTGTTGCTGCATGAGTCCTTCTAGGACCCAGTTAGTGAATACATTCCTCCCTCCCCACATTCCTTCCCCTACTTCTGGTAGATTATATGGATTTTTAAAAAAATTTCTAAAATCTGATTTCTAATAAGAACAGTTGGAGAAAGCTGATATAGACCCGAATATTTTTATTCACAAGGGGAAACTGCCCTATCTCAGAGAGCTTTCAAAGGCATCTTTGTAAGGCTTGGGCAAGGAAAGGGATCCTGTCCCCCTACCCCGAGCACCAACCAATCCCCCAGGCAGAGTGAACAAGGGTGGACACACGGGCATGGTGTGTTTTTAGGAGTACAGAAAAGCTGGTGTCCCCAAGTCACTAAATGGAGATTGAGGAAATGTGGGTTTCCTTCAGGTTATGCTACTGACCATAGTTAAAGCAAATAACATAAATGTGTACTTTGGGTCCTCTTGCTGGTAAAATACAGGGATCCTCATGATCTCTTCCAGTTAGGTAGTTGATAAAATTTTGATAGAATTGGAAAAAGAAAAAAAAAACTTGAAAAATGAACTGTAATTCATTTATAATTAATGCAGCCTCTCAGATGAGAATTTATTATGTTATTCTACACCTACAATGTGTCCACTATCCTAACAATCCCTTAGATTAGTTGTACCTCCCATTTGTACAGAGTAGCAAATTTATCAGAGAGATAAGTAACAAGATTAAACAAGATGTGAAATTAACGGGAACTTAGGAACTCAAGATATCTCTGGTACCATTCTTTCAAGTGGGACTAGACAAGGAAATTCTTGGAGAATTATAATCAAAATACCTCACATATGAATGGTAATAATGTGGCATTACTAGCTACAATGAATGGACAAAGAAATAATGCGGCATTACTAGCTACAAATGTGATGCTGAAGCGATAGGACCCCAAAAGGGTAAGACTTCGTGGCAAGTGAGAGGGAAGGTAAAAAGATCTCAACTTGACTTTGAGGTCAGGCCAAACAAGACAGGTATGCATAGGGATTCCAGTGAGAACAGAGTGGACCAGCACAGGAAAGGCAAGGGGGGCAGCTGAAGGAGAGAGGAAAGTCGATGGGAATCAGAAGACCTGTCAAAGCAACTTGCAAGATGCCCTAAACTTTCTCCTTGCAGACCACTGCCCACAAGGAGAATGTGCAGGATACGAGGGGCCCAGTTGCCAAGCCTCAGTGCCACATCCATCCTAGAAACTCCACCATTAGATATGCTACCCCTAGGAACAGGTTCTTAAGTGCAGTGGAAATGTGCACAGGCAGCAGCAGATGGCCTGAAACCTAACAGTTCTATGGGAGCGCAGTCTTCGAAGTCTTGATCGGAAGCATGGCTCTCACAAATTAGCTGTGGAGCTGTGGACAAGTTACCCGAACTGTCTGCGCCCCAGTTTCCTCGTATGTACCTATGTCATAGGATGTGATGATTCTGGAATGATATATGTAAAACATGTAGGGCATCTTAAAGACTTAATAAATATTAACAGTATGAATTTGAAACACTCTTTGCAAATACTCATATTGCTATGGTCTGAATGTCTGTGTCCCCCCAAAGCCATGTGTTGAAACGCTGGAACAGTATTAGGGGATGGACCTTTGTGAGGCGTTCAAGACATGAGTGTGGAGCCCTTGAGGACAGGATCAGTGCCTTCTAAAAAGGGCTCCAGAAAGATCCCTAGCCCACCATGTCTGGACACAGCAAGAAGGTGCCAGGAAGAAGGCCCTCACCAGAAAACGACTATGTAGGCTTCTTGATCTTAATTCTCTGCCGAAAGAACTGTGAGCAATGAATTTCTGTTTATCACCCCTAGTCTGTTATTTGGTTATAGTCTCCCAAATGGACTAAGACACATCTGTGGAACTATGATACTCAAATTGTGCACAGGTGAACCACCCAAGTTATGTTGCTAGAATATATTTGGTCTCCCTCTAAATCATAGCAGTTGAATATGGTCAGAATAATTTTTTTCTTTAAATGTTAGGTGACTTCTACAGCAAATCCAAGGCTACTTTATTTAAAAAGTGATAAGTAACGGGTACATGATTGAAAAATACGGCAACAGCAGTTGACTGTGGAAGCATGTTCTTCAGTGAACATGAGTGTTCATGGCTACAATTTCATATTGTTCCATACAATATAATCATACTTTCACTGTAACATGTAGCCCTAGCTTGTAATGTTAAATGTAGAAAATGATTAAATATCACAATATTGTATTACAATCTAGATGTTCCACCATCTGAACCAGTTTGAAAACCAATAATCTAAAAATGGCCTAATTCTTTAGCTATCTCTGCTAAAATGACACAAACATACTGATAAACTTGAGTTGTTTGGATTATTTCTAAATGCATAATATGAACAAATAAATGGAGTATTCAGCTAGCTTATAAATAAAAATTTTAAAATCTGTAAATAGAACCACTCTTTTTTTCCCTCCAAACTGCTCTGTGGCTATAGGCTTTCCAGGATTTTCTTCTCCCACGGCACCCCTTGGGGGTCCAGGCTGGTGCTCTCCATACCGTGAAGAGGCAATAGCGTGACTTCTACCATGTCAAACAAATGAGGCATAAGCAATGCCAGCTGCCAGTGAGTGAGAGTTTCTTCTTAAGTGCGTCTCTTTTAAGTTTGCTGGAAGAAATGGTGGACAAGGGATTTAACAGTCTTTCTCTTATTCAGCATTATTAGGGCCACTTTTAACCCTCGTTGAATGTTATGTGAAATTGTTAATGCGCCCCATCTTCTGCACTGATATAGCTCCCACTTGCCCCCTCCACAGGGGTGTCTTGTGCAGTGTACAGCTATTCAACTACATGCATACATAACTGCAGGCAGCGGCCCTAAACACAGTAAGTCCGAGCTCCACGTCAGAGTCCCAGGGGCCTCTACGATCCCTCACTGCTCGGTCTGCCCAGCATCATTTCCAACTGTCACCACTCACAACTGCCAGTCAAATCTCCCAGCCATAACCTCTGCCATCGCCCTGGGCAGGACTCTTGTAATAAAGAACCCACAGTCTAGGGTCAGGTGGGCTGAGCTCAGTGCCAGCTCTGCTTCTTACTAGCTGTGTGATTCTGAACTGATTATTCAACCTCTCTTCGCCTCCTCTATAAAATGGAGATGGTGATGACCCCTATCTCAAAAAGATAAAATGAGAAAATGTGGTGAACCATGGAGCTATCTGATAGGCTCATAATAAGTACTCACTAGATATTTGCTACTAATAATTTTATATATTTTTTATTTTTATTTTTGTCACTGCTACTTCTGTCTTGCTCATGGTCTCTTTCTGCCTTTCCACCTTGCCAAACTCCACGGTTCCTTTAAGGATGAGTTCCTTTCTTTCTCCACTAACCCTGCTCTAGGCCATTCTCCTGACTCTGACCACCCCTACATGATTCTAAACCAAACCCCACAACTGAGGCAGCGGGTGCTCCCCACACCACCACCAGGCAATCTTGGACACCAGCTGGATGTCCCAACAAGCCAACTTGATGCTGACACTATCTGGAGATAGCGTCAGATTCCACAGGTTAAGAGTTCAATTCCACAAGACTGCCCACCCTTCTCAACCTCCCCATGTCCTATTTCAGACACCTACTGCAAGCCCAAGTTGTCGCCTGAGCTTCTGACCCACTAGCTGTAAATCAGAAGTTCCTACAACTCCCTCCTTCGGTTTGATTAATTTTCTAGGGCAGCTCACAGAACTCAGAGAAACATTTTACTTACTAAGTTACTGGTGTGCCATTCTCCCCAAATATGTTCCCTGATCGAGAAGCTCTCTGAACTCTTCCTTTTGGGGTTTTATGTAGCTTTATTACATAGGCAGCATTGATTAAATCACTGGCGATTAGCTACAGATACAACCTCCAGCTCCCCACCCCACCCCACCCCCTTCCTTCCAGGGAGGTCCAGAGGTTCGACTGAAAATTCCAACCCTCTCATCACATGGTTGATTATCCTGCCAAACAGCTCCCATTCTTTGGTGAGGTTCCAAAGTCACCTCATTAAACATGACAAAAGACACCTTGATCTCTCTCAGAACTTAGAAAATTCCAGATGTTTTAGGAGCTCTGTGCTTTGCACTGGGGATGAAAACCAAATACATACTTCTTATTATAAATCACAATATCACAATCCCATCCAGTTAGCTTTAAATTATGTCCTGTCTTTTACTATGTCCTAGCAACAAAGTCTGCAAGAAATATCAGTCCTATGAAGCACTCCTCAAAGGAGGCTGCTGTTCTCAGCTGAGCCTGGGAGGATGGCACGTTGCCCCTCTCCTCCGGGAAATCACGGAGTGCTTCGGCACAGTAACGGCTGAGAAAGGTCCTGCACTTAAAAAAAAAATCTTCCAAACATTTTTAACCTCTATTTTCTGACCCATTTGAGTAAAGGAAACTAGCTTAATATAATATCCATTAAGAGCTCAAAGAACAAATGTGTCTCAGGTCACACTTTGGAAAATTCTGCCCTACAGCTGAAGCCAGTGGAACTATTGGGTCCTTTGGGCGCGGGCAGGAGGGGTGATGCTGAAGCCAAGACTCACATGCTCATCCCTCCCCTGTTCCCCAAGGCTGCTTCCAGGGACTTCCAGGGCACTCTAGGGATCTACTGAGCACAGTCAGGAAACTATCAACATACATTCTCCCATCTTATCCCCAGGAAGCAGGAGATATATTACATCTTCGTTTGGCAAATAGGAAAACTGTGGCTTAGAGTCTTTAGGATTGAATGGGTGCACGTAAACCAAGCATTGTGTATGGAACCACTTCAAAATAAAGTGCTCCTTTCATTGGGCCTTGCAGAGTTCTTTAAATGTGTAATGAATGTATGGAATCCCACCTGCTTCCTGTAGTTGGAGGCAGCTAAGAGGTAAGGATGGGGGAAAAGAAGGGGAAGAGTCATCAAAGAACATGTATAAAGGACCCATGAACAAAGCCAAAGGCGGGTAGGATTGAGGGCAGGGGTGCGTGGGGTGGGGAAAAGTGGCAGCTGGAAAATGGAGACAACTGCACTTGAACAACAATTAAAATACTTTTTAAAAAAAATCACAGCTGCCTTTTCTCTTCTGCTAATAAAAATGGTGTCCTAATTGTAATTATGGCCAGGCATTTTCAAGGCCAGTGGCCACTCCTCAGATCCAAGAGGACACGCAGGCCTGAGGAAGCTGCATTCTTCACATGGCTTTGAATCCAGAGCTGCAGGAATCAGGTCCATTTCAGCATTCGGTGGCAGTGGCAGGTTTCTCCCTGGCACCTCACAGAGTTTAGTCTCATCTTTAAGATCAGAAATGAGCCCTGGCCAAGTAACTCAGCTGGTGAGAGCATCGGCCCGACACAGCAAGTTCATGGGTTCAGTCCCTGGTCAGGGCGTATAGCTAGGTTGGGGCTCCAATCCCCCAACTGGGGCACATATGGGAGGCAACTGATGGGTGTTCCTCTCTCACCTCTCTCTCTCTCTCTCCCCCCCTCCCTCCCCACTCACACACCTTCCTCTCTCTGTAAAAATCAATAAGCATGTCCTCAGGTGAGGATTAAAAAAAAATCAACCAGAATGCATAACTAAGTGGAACAGCGAGTCAATACCTCTCTCTCTCTAAAATCAATAAATAAAAGTTATTAAAAAAAAGATCAAGAATGGATCGAGGAAAGGCAGAAGTGAGAACGCGGTTCCAAGAGGGAGGGACTGAACGACACCAGGGAGGAGCTGGCGGTGGTACTAGCAGTTCTCTCGTCACCGCCTTTCTGACAACCACTCATCACCAGGGGGAGCTTTTAAAACACATGTTGCCACTTAGCCTAAGTGAGGGAAGGATGTTTAGTAAATGTGGGAACACTTGTGATGACAGAAATTTGGGGATAGCATTCCAGAGTGTCTAAGAAGACATAGGTAGGAGGGGCAATTAGCTCTAGAGGAAGGAGTGAAGGGAGAGGGGGCCAAACAGGGGGTTTGTGCTGGCGTCACAGGGCCTGACACTCTCCCGTGGGTACAGGCACGCCACCAGGGATGGTGGGAGGCACAGCTCTGTGCAAGCTGATGGCCAGGAAATCACCTGGACAGGCCAGGGAACAGAGGCGCAGAGCTGTGATCAAGTGGATACAGCACAGCTAATGGATCTCAACATTCCAGCCAGAACCCGGCCTTCCCGTTCTCAGGGTAGAGTAACCTTCACTAATGCCCACTGAGTTCACAGTACAATTCTCTTTCATCCCTCCTTTCCTTTTTCCCTCCCTCTCCTTTTTTACTGCACAGCCTGTGGTTCACAATTAAGTGTTTTTGTTAAATTACCACCTAGGATTCAACAAGGAGTAATAATGTACATGTTTGATCTCAAGGTCAGGGTACTATTATAGACAATGACTCAGCATCCATTTTCCACTTGGCCAAGCTCATTCTGATGGAACTTCACTCAGACCCGACTGAGCCGATCTCTCTGAATGTGGGCCATGGCTTAAGTGAAATCAGAACTACTTTTGCGGCTGCCTCAATGCTGCTCTTAGCATAAGAGTACTCCACGTGGCACATGCCCACTTCCACTCCTGTTTAAACCAGCGCTTGGGCGTTAAAAGGTTACTCTGAAGAGCATTCTCACTACACAGCGTGTCCTTAGCTGAGGACGTGCATCCATCTGTGAATATCTCAAATGTGAAGGAGCACCCACCGCACTCCTCAAACAACATTATAAAGCCTGTCTGAATCGCTCGGGGTATTGTGGGGTCATCATTAAGCACATCTAAAACCAACGTTGTTTAAAACCTTAGCATTTCTGTGTGGGATCAGCAGCTTATAAGAGGGATGTTCACAAATGAATAAATTTTGAGTTATTTAATGAAGCAGAATCTTATGTTCAGAGCTATGGAAAGTTAAAAAAAAAAAAAAGTGCAGTGTCCTAGAACTTATTACAGTGGTTTTTAAACTATTTTAAAGCTGTTATAGTTTTTAGCTATAGTTACGGCTATTATAGTTTTACATTTTAGGTTTTCCAATTGAAATTGTATATGAAACCACAGTACAGAAGTCAGATGACCACACAGCTGCCCTGGTGCTATGGGATTCAGGGGGTGGGAAGGACCTGAGGCTGTGCCCGCCAGGCCTCCTCCTCATCCTTCATCCTCAAGTCATTGTCCCTTAACATCAGGGCCCACAGAACTCAACTACAAACTGCTGAGCTAGAACACCTCTCTCCCTTTGCAATAGCTTGCAAACGACTCTGGTTAAGCACGCATGGCCCTGGCCTTCATTTCTGTCACTGACAATTATTAGCCTGATCCCCAGGAGAAAAATCCTTGAAATGGTCAGCCTTTGTTACTTCTGTTATAAAATGAGAAGGAAACAAAGTATGTGCATGCGCACACACACACACACATACACACACACACACACACTTTCACTTCAAAGATTCATTTCAGGATCAAATTAGATTTAGAAATGCCATTTTTAAAGCTCTAACATTTAGATAAATGTACAATATTGTTGACTGTACAGGTAATTTATAGCAAACTTCAAAAGAAAATAGCAGAATGATCAGCCAGAGTATTATGATGTAAAGGAAGACAGAGCAAAGAAAAGCAATTCCGAGTTGGGCTATAACCTAGAGGAATATTTCACTTAGGAAGTCTTCACTAAATATCTGACTGACTGGAGGGGCAATCGTGATGAATGCGGAGCTCTGTTGTGTAGTACAGACTCCAGGGAGAAAATACCATCAATTACTCACCGCCTAAATCCTCTACACACATGAACACACACATAAAGAAGTCATGTGAAATGGAGGAAAAAAATAAAACCAAAGCAAGGAGCTCACGCCGGGTGCGAAGGTAATAGCTTAGCTACAGTCTCCTGGAATACCCTTATTCAGATCTCTTTTAGAAATGCTGTGCTCTCATTGGTGGGAAGCATCCACTTTGAGCCCAGGATGCCAGCCTGCTCACACCTGAATGGAAGCATTTCATGTCAATGTTGAAATCTCACTTGGCAGATACCTAAGTCACTTGCTGACTCGTCAATTCTCCCCTGTTCCCTCTTTCCACCTCCTTCTTCCCTTCAAAAACTCTGTTCAGATTCTCTTCAAAAATTTGCCACAAATGCCTCGAAAGCAAAGGAAGCACAGTCCAGCAGGGCCCTTGTTTGTTAGATCAGGGCACTAAGAATGAGCACTTCTCCGTTCCTTAGAGAATTCAAGGTCACCAATTTGCCCTCTTCTCCCACGAACTTGTGACCTTAAGGCTTTGGGAAAACTGCAAGTCTTATCTCTTTACCGGCTGCAGAAAGTACAATATCAATGATCAATTTGGAGGGAACGTTAAGTGGAATGAAGTAGCTAGCAGTGGGGCCTATATATGAAAATAAGGTCAAAACTATCAGAAGTTGTAAACAGAAATAGTTTTTTAAAATGCTGTCCCTAAATATTAGAAGGGTAAGCTTATTAATCCAAGAGTTCTGCAATGATTGCTATTTTGTTTGCCTATTTGGTTTTCATCCTCTCCCACCACCAGCCAGCAGAAATTAATTCACCTTTGCACCAGAGGCTTTCTTTGTATTGTCAGAAACTGCAAATACTCATTTCACATCTTCAAACAATGCCATAGACCAGTGTGCAATGATATAGCTGTGTCTCTCTAATTACGTGGTGTTTGTTAGGCAATATGACAGCACAGAAATCCTATTTCATTCTCCACAGCTCTCCAAAATATGTTTTGAAGGAAACTCCACACCCAATTCTCTAAACTTAAAACTGCAGAGTCATTTTGAGTCCCCTCCAACTTTGCTCTCTACATCCTTTCAGTGGCCAACAATCAAAGATTCTTCGTCTGTAAATATTCTAATATCCACCTTCCTCATAATCCCCACTGCCAGAGTCCTCTCCAGGCCCACATTACTTCTTACCTGAATTACTGCAATGTCCTCCCAAAGGGTCCCCCACCTTCGCTCTCCCCCTCTCAGCCTGTGCTGTACACTTGGCCAAGTTAAAAATTTCCTAAGCATAACCACGAGCATGTTGGTGCATCACTAAAAACATCCTGTGGTCTCCCTCTGCTCACAGGAGACTTAAATGATAGAACTGCAGATAATGATATTTGCTCAGTGCCTATCTCTTCAACTAGAATGCAAGCAACATGAGAGTGGTGACTGATTTTGAACTGTGCTGGGCACACAGTAGGTGCAATACATATTTATTGCATGAATATGTGAATAAAAACTGGGTAAATGGATGGATGGAAGGATGGATGGATGGAGAACAACTGGGTGGATAAATAATGCTTCTTTAAATGGCATGTTCACAGGATTAAATAGAATAATGTATATAAAAGTGCCAAGCACAGAATTTTCTTACATTTCAGTCCTCTTCCCTGTTTTCTCTATTGCTCTCCTAGTACCACTCCATCCCTGTCTCCCAACCATGAAAGGCAAGACCAAACCATGGAGAGATCATGTTTTCCACACTGTAGGCAAGGGGAAAATTAATCAACTTCAAGTCTGTAATTTAGGAGAGAGGCCATTGGTTGATTTGTTAGGAATCAGCTCTGGCAATGAGATGGGACACAACAGGCTACTTACAGCTGTTGGACGGGCAGTCACAGAGCTCACCAAAGAGCAGCAGCAAAAACAGCCCGGGTCTGCGCTCAGCCATGCGGGAGACCTGAGTTTTAGAGAGAATTCCGAGGCAGCACAGGCAGGCTCACTTGAGAGAGATACAGAGCCTCTATCACCCAGCTGCCGCTTCCCAAACTCAGCCCATACCCAGGCTCAGCTGTCCTTTATGTCCTTTGTCTTTTAAAAAGATATTGATGGTAGAAATAATTTGGCTTTTGATAGCTGAAAGCCAACAACAAGAAACGCTGTATAGCAAGTTTCTACTGCCTTTAATCACTAATGTCCTAGTGGGTGTGTACCCTACAGAGAAGGCAGCAATGCCAAGGAGCAGAACTCCCTACAAGGAGCGTGTTTTATAAGGCACTTTTTTAAAAGCCCATTTTGTGAAAGAAACCAGCTGTCTCTTAATTGCTATCTGCACTGTGGTTTCTCATGGGGGTTGAGGAAGGGAGCAGATTAAAGAAAAAGTTTTGAAGGCCACGGGCATGAACATCCAAACTATATGAATTTTAATATATGCTTTAAAAAGGGTTAGGCAATGATGGAAAGATATGACTGCTTCCCTTTCATTTCTCTGTTAAATTAAAATCCCCTTAAAAGTACAGTGGCCACCTCTTTGAAAACATTGCAGGATTTTAAACTTTGGAAAAACTTATCTCTCTCAGTCACAAATTACACAAAAGCCTTCGGCTACAGGAAGCCCAGGCGCTAAGTCAGTGGTACGGCAAAGCTTAACACGTGTCTCTGAAAGGTAGCTGACTTGGAATAAGCACCCTTCCATTTATGAGTGAAGCCACCTAGTTATCTAAATGAAACAGAAAGATGCATGGAATACTCTCCTCACCCCAACTAGATAAAAAGGCTGAGCTTTCAAGATGGTATTCATAGTCTATAATTTAAGAATTTTGAGATTATCAACTACTGCATTTCAAAAAAAAAAAAGTAGTTCCAAATAACATTGTAAATCTCATTACCACTCTATCCAAGCTTCTGAAAAGAAGCGGCAACAGGAATGCATTTAAATAGAGTGTCAAAGAAATGAATCCGCATTTTATTGCTACTATTCATCTTGGCTGGTAAATGGTCTCCATACCATTCTTCATTCATTAAAAATGGTTCATTTCCTTTGGCCTTTATTTATTGCCTAATATTCCTAATGAACTTAATGTAGCAAGTGATGTAATCAGACAAAAGAACTGTAAGAACACTTTTCTGCTACTATAAGCTGATTTAAATCATATTTAATTAGGATTTTAGTTCACCACAAGTCTTAGTTAACTATTCATCACCCACACTGCTGTTTATTCTGAGCATTGTTTTCCTCTCACTGAAGCAGGAGAACGATACTGTCTCTTAGACCGAGTTCTCTTTGCTGAGCACAATGACCTACCAGGCAGGTACCTGACCAGTCCTAGTGAAGGATCAGTCACTGCATGACAGTGATCCTAGATCCTCCATGGCCAAGGACTTCAGAAGTGCTGTCCAAGAGAGAGACATGGGGTGACTGACTGAGAACCGGAGCTGCGGAGAGCCCGGCACAGCTGGGAAGACTCGAGAGGCAGTGGCTTCTGGATAAAAATTGCTAAAAATAGACAATGCATTTTGGTGAGGATGAGAGAATTCTGCTTCCAAAGAGGAAAACTGAGAATACAAAATGGGACGGAATAAGAACTCTGCAGCAAGAAAGTGCCAGGGAATTCAAGAGGAGCAAACCGAGACTGGAGCGCCTGCCTGGAAGGCATGTCGGGCCCAGGACTCTGTTCCAGACCCCAGAGGAGCAGGAGGCCTGCACGGTTTGCTTTGGTCTGTTTTTGCTTTCTGAGGAGAGATGTACATGGTGGGAGCGGTGTTTTGAGAAACATGATTTGGTACTAAACAGTGCAGCTGGAAAAATGACGAGGATTTTGCAATAGCCCGGTCAGAAGGCAATGAGGTCTCGGACCAAGCTGGTCACGGTGAGGTACCAAAATGGGGCCTTTTGGCGAGATCCTGAGAGGAAGAATCGGTGATGAACTGGACAGCCTTTCTGGAGAGGTAAAGGAAAGAGATGTCTAAAAATTGTTAGAAGAGTTTAAAACTGATCTTACTCTGACTCCCACCACGTCTGTCCTTTCGTCCCATCTGCCAGGGCAAAGGGCCACACCACCATTCCTGCACAGTCATCTCAGAGGCGCTTAGCTGAGCATAACTCTCCCCGCGCTGAGCTCCTGCAGCACATATGGCCAGCACGGGCCATATGGCAGCCATCCTGCTCTGTCTTGGATGGTTTCTAAGCAGGTTTTCATATTTCCTTAAGCTCCTTGGAGCAGCAAGCTCTCTGCAGCATGTCTGTAATCACTATGGCCCGATTCCTGGTGCACACCGCACTGCAGGTGCCAGGTAAAGTATTTACAGGAAGAGTCGTGAGAATCGAACACCAGAGGTCCTCAAGTGTTTCAGTAATGGTCAATCCTGGCTGAGTAAATAAAATCTCTATAGTGACCCCAAATGATCATTCTCTGCCCAGAGCTGCTTTCTGATAAAGGTCAAACAAGCTTAAACAAACAGACAAAAATCTCCATTTTATCTGACATTTCAAAAGAAAGCTGAGCATCTCAGCTGCTGAGAATATCTATCTTCCTTATTGAGCTCCATCATCAGACCACCAGGCAGGTGTAACAAGGCTCCTCACAAGTCTCAAAACTGCACTACACTGAGTACTCTCATTTAGTCATCGATGAAAGGAAGTCCTCTTAGGGAGCAGGCCAAAGACCAACCCTCAACCTGCATAAAGGAGTAACTCACTAGGATTCTGTTTACGCAGCGTGCCCGGTAACATAACCTGCCTCATTTACAGAGATAACTTAATGTGGTGCTCACATATTAACAAGCTAATGGGGGCTCAATAGAACCTCCATTCTTCTGACTTAGGCAAATAACATTTTAAGGCTCATTAATGGACAGCAGTAACTTCCCAATGGCCTCGCAAGCATCTTCGGTGTTGAGCTGTTGTCCCAACACTCTCTACATATCTTAGAAGCCAACAGACCTTTAGACTCAAAAAACACTGCTTGTGTCCATTCCAGCATAAACCTGAAAAAGAGAAATCCTGAACTGATACCAAAGAGGATCAGCATGAAAAATGAATAGTAAAAGTTAGTGGCTCCCTAGACAAACCAAGTTTTCTTCTATAGTTTTATTACTCTATGCAAAGTAAAATCATCCAATTAAATAGTGGCTATATCTATGCTTGACTGCAGCGCATATTTCAAAGCATGGCAGACTTAAAAAATAATGAATCCTCTTGCATTTACCCATGTTTTGGGTTGCATTCATCACTGCAGACACTCTGCATTTGACCATCGCAGGGGGAAATGATTCTAGAATACAGTTACTAGAAGACTGCAAAGGGACTAGCCTCCTTCCTCAATGATGCCAATCCCTTGGAGGAAATGAATAAGGAAATAAGCCCCAAAGAGTTGATTAATGGACATTCCTTCCTGAGTGGTTCAGACATCACACCTGCCCGCGTGACCATTACAGATTTTATTAACTTTAAAGCAATGCTATTCAAACAGGTATCAAAATTAAAAATTACATGTTAATGCAATGGAATTCTGGACAAAATATTATTGCTGCCTCTCAGGACACTGAAACAAGCTGAGATAATTGAATTGCAAGGGAAACGGACTCAGCCTTCAGGTGCCATTTAAGGTTCCGAATTTTGCCTTCTAAAACTGCCTTATTTGGTGTAGTAATGTCCAATGGTATGTTCAGAACCAGTTTCCCCCATATTGTGGTGCCCAATGGATTCTACTGATTGCATCCCCCTCCTCCAATGACACCTTCTGAGGCTTCATATCAATGAGGAAGCCCAGGCTGGGCACTTCCTGAGACAGCTCGGGTTCTTTGAGGGTTGGGTCAGGGATGGGGATCCACACAGTGAGACTTGGACCCAGACTCTGCAAAGTGTCCAGAGCTGCAACCTGAAACTATCTGAGAAAAGATATTAACTACAAGAGCAACAAGTGCAGACTGCCAAACACAAGTGAAGGTGATTAGAAAATATACCAAAATCCTTCGTTTGCAGTTTTCTTCAGAGCTATTTTTGTTTCTGAAAATAAAAGCAATTTCCTATTTTCTGAATTTAACTACCTTCTCCCTTACATGCCACTTCCCCTGCCCAAGCCTTCAAGTATCTACCCATGAGACAGAAAGAGGCCCAGCAGTGCCGGTTCAGCAAGCTCGCCACCGCATTGAGGGTGTGATGGTTGGCTGTTCACGTGAGCAGTGAACCAACCATCCCAAACAGGGCGGTTGCCTCCAGGTCATTTTCGGAAAGCCACTCTCCGAAGGCGAGAGTGTGTATGTGACTGTCTGTGAGCTGGGGGAACAACAGGAAAGCAGTGACAAAGTCCAGCACGTAAACACAGAACGTCATGTTTGAATATGGTCACCCTATTTTACCATGTAAGTACCAAGGCCACATTCTGAATGTCCCTAGGATACATCTATGACCTCAAGGGGGACACTGGGTTATTTTGACCCTTGATAAACGCTCTTCTCTTGCTTCTTTACTTCTGCAGCTGTAGCAGCTTGGTGGGCGGCAGAGTCATCCACCAGGGCTCTTCTTTTTACTCGAAATGTGCCCCTCAGCCTCCCAAATTCCTGAGAGTTTCCACCCTCAGATCTTTCTTTGTTTAGTCAGTCCCCATGGACCCAAATGCCCTTCTCCTCTCCTTCCCTTCTTCACACACACAACTGTCCTAGAGGCTGCTCAGGGCCCCGCCCCCAGGCAACGGCACTGCCTTCCCACTCTGCTTTTGTGAGCATTTGCCATTTTGCCCCTTAATCATTTACTACCTTTGTTGTTATTCCACATCTTCATGCAACTGTATATTGCATCCTTGATGCGATCGTAAGATGCCTGAGGGCAGCAAATTGAAAACTCCTGGCCAGGTTTTAGTTGTTGGGAAAAGATCAAGCAAAGTCTGAAGATGCGCCAGGACCTGTGGCTCTCCTTGCACGCTGTGTGGGATCCCACAACACAACAGTGAAAGATCAGAGGGAGAGAAAACAGGCCAACTGGCAGAAACGTGACTTCAGCGGAAGCTGGAGAGAGCCTTGGAGAGGCGCTGGAGTTCCAGGGCAGGTTTCCAGAGAATCACAATGCTAATGCATGCTTCTTGTGGACATAGTTAATTTCGGAGCTCGTATCTTAGAGGAAATGAACAAACCTCTGTGGTTTGTGCCTACAGCTGGGGAAGAAGTTAGAAAGCAACCACTTTGCTACACTGTGATGAGTTTAATACATTTTTCCTTCTCTTCCCTTCAATTACACTTCAGGAAAGTCTTGGGTCTCTTTTCAAGAGAACCAGGAGAAGCAAATGACAGAGAAAAGGGGGGGGCTGGAGGAGTAAGGAATATGAAATTTTGCTAATGTCACAATTTGACCAGGACACTTTCACATTCCTGTTGCAGGGAAAGGGCCAAGAAACAGTGTTCAGCCCTGGCCCTACCTTCCCGCTTCAAAAGATACAAATGCAAACAGTATCTTTAAGAATTCAAATAAGCTGGGACTTTTCATTATCCCAGTTTTGATATTCCCATTATACTCAAAAGATGATCCTAGTAGATCATATCAAACTAGGACGGTTCAATTCGGGCATTTAAAAGATGTTTGCATTTATAATTGTGAAATCATCGTTGACCTAAATACAACGGCAAATGTAATCAATCGGTACATGTTTCTTCACATATTTTGGTTTTGGGGGTGTTTTACTGCCTCCATTTCACCACATGCAACATTAAGTATGAGGAGGAAAAAGAACACTGGAATTATCTTCTGGACAGTGGGCCCCCTGTAGTGCAGACTCCGCCCACCCCCCCCCACCAGGTGAGTGTTCTAGGAACCCATCTGCATCAGTGTACCAGGTGGCTCTGTTGTGAGACCCTGCATGCGGCTTCAGTGCGCTTTTTTCTCTGAAGACTCAACACGTTTGCCCATTTTATGATGGGTGATTTACAGCACACCTGCCTGAACTGCACTGCGTGCTTAGCAGCTGTTGACCAAAAACTGGCATGACCCCAGGCCCCTTATTCACCCAGTCTTGCCCTGAGTGATTTTTTTGTTTCCCTGATTTAAAAAAAAAGTCCTCAAAGGGAAACGTTTTGCTGATGTTGAAGAGTTGAAACAAAAAATGGCAGAAGCACTACAAGGCATCAAAATCGATGAGTTCAAAAACTGTTTTGAGCAGTGGGAAAAACTGTCTCAACAGGTGTATTGCATTGGATGGAGAGTACTTTAAAGGTAACTGAAGTTGAAACATGCAAGAATAAATACACACTTTTTAATAAATAAATTATGTTTTGGGGGGTCCCTCCTCATATGTCTAACTTTCAAAGCAGCAAATATAATTATTCTTTTTGTCAATGGAAATTTTGGGTAAAAATAATCACCAATATGAATCTTGCTGTTATAGGTTGTTAAATTCAAATGAATATAAATGCTATTCTCTCAAAAATTCCTTTTTAATTTGAGGCGTAAATGGGCCTTTGCCCTCGCCTTCAAGGTTTGCCTTTAATATTCTCTGAAAGATAGATTACATTATTATCTTAGGAAAGTCTGCTGAAAATCATTGAATTTTTGGATCTTAGAAGCTGAAGATATTTCTTGTATGGCAAAGTATATCAATGCTTGTCACTGACACAGAGATTGAATTTTTAAGGCATCTTTGGAGCAAAAGAAACGAAACAAATTTTACCTTGGCATTCATTTTAAAGCAAAACACCTAAATAAATCAGACCTGACTAAGAACAGACCTGGGCTTTGGCTGGATTCAGTTACACACAGAGTTGGCAAATCTGCAGCCATAATCAACAGGCAGACGGCAGCCGTCCTCAGCTCATCTTCCTGGGACGTGTCACAGGCGGGGGGGGGCTTTCAGACACACCAGAGCTGGGGCCACAGTGGAGCCGGAGTCGTCGAACACGTCAGGAGGCCGCAGAGCGTTTTTCTCATCATGGGCTTTCTATTCTAGATTCAGCCTTCCCAATACCATTGTCCTTTAACGGCCACACACAGCGATGGTGGAAGCATGCGGTTTCCGAAACAATGTTTCCTGCCACGCACGCATTTCACGGATCCCGTCTGTGTGGGACTCACAGCAATCCCATGCGGCGTTGCTGTGTCACCCACTTCGCAGATGAGAAAACATACCGAGAAAAACCACTTTCCCAAGGTTATGAGAACAGTCCATGTGGCAGAGGAAGTATTTCAACCAGTAAGTGAGGAAAAGCTTATGAAAAAAGGGGTAGGTGAGAAATCATGGGACTCAGCAGCACACTTAGATCCCATTCACCATACCTTGTTTCTGTTGTTCAAGTTTGAGTATCAGGAGACTTGAGGCGTTCATCTCCTATCCTCGAGTTCAGATGCATGAAAAATGTAGTTTTCTTTCCTTTTATAAAACTCAGTAGTAACAATAACAGCAAACACTTACAAAGCTCTTATTTTGTGCCCGGATGCATTCTTAACACATTATTATTATGCCCATTTTGCAAGGGGGAAACTGAGGTACAGGGAGGCTCATTTACCCACTGTGGTGTGGCTAATAAGTAGAGAAGTGGGGATTTTGAGTGGAAATAATCAGGCCCCAGAGTCTGTTTTTTTCAGCCACCACACATCAATACAACTCCTTGGATCCAACTTCCTTAAACATCCGTGTTTATTGTATTTCTCATTGTCTTGGTGGGGCCACAGGCTACCTGGGGAGGTCCTCTGGGGCTTGTTAACACTTCCATAAAACGCTGGCGTGCACGGAAATCGTCCTGTTCCTCTGCACCTTACACGCACAGACGTGCTGGGAGGTTGCCTCAGGCCCACCTTGAGGACATTATCTTAAAGTCATTGCTCCCTGGGGGTGTGCTGCTCCCTGAGTTCTCCCTAAAGAATGAGATACGTCCCAAATCAATCCAAGGACCTTCTGTGGCCCCATCCCTAATCCCGAGCCTAGGTGGCAGAAGGGCTCAGAGCCCCTTCTCAGGAACATATTAGCATCTGACCTTTTCTTTGTTTCCTCCCGCACCCAGGGGGATCTTATTTTCAGGCGCTACTCTTCATGAATTTAATATCCAAGCTCAATCTGTATCAGGTGTTGGTGGGACAAATAGGAAGACAAAACTTGAAATACTCTCTGCCTTCATGAACATTTCAGCAAAGGCAGATAAGTCTCGGCCACCATCCAGTTTGTTAAGCCATGGAATTACCATGGGACCTGGTATGGCACCCTGTTGTCACCTACACATCTGGACACCTCGGAATCCAGGACAGAACTTTGATGTGACTCCTGCCTCTGCAGAAAACTGAGAAGAACAAAGAAATATATAGGAAGGAACCAAGTCCTGGGAGGTTAATCACTCAAAGACTCTCAAATGCACTCCAATTCTGAAGCATTTTCCACAAAGCAGGAGTGATATTGTATTTCTACCTGAAAGCCAAGAGCAGGCTAAAAGGCTGGAAATATGCACTGGGAATATACCTGACATTATTGTTTCCTTTGAAGAATATTTTTTTAAAATATTTGAACCAAAAGATCTTTAGGTTTCAAGGATTCCTTTGAGGAATCCTCTATATCAGTGCATGCTTTCATGTACAGGTACCACCATCACGTGTAGCAATCTGTCTTCTTTGATCCAAAGCAATAATGGAATTCTTGAAGTATTTATGTTTATCCATTAGAAATTAAACCCTGGCTGGCGTAGCTCAGTGGTTTGAGCGCGGGCCTGCAAACCAAAGGGTTGTAGGTTCGATGCCCAGTCAGGGCACATGCCTGGGTTGCAGGCCAGCTCCCCAGTAGGGGGCGCACAAGAGGCAACCACACATTGATGTTTCTCTCCCACTCTCCTTCCCCTTTCTCTAAAAATAAATAAATAAAAATCTTTATAGAAATTAGTCAAACAATGATCTACAGTTTGAGAGCAAAGTTGTTCCTGTAACAAAATCCTTAGCAAGAGTTAAGCAGTTAAAAGAACTTTAACATACTGCATAATACAATAACTTACAATAGATATTTTTCTAAAATTATTTTCTCATCTTGATTTATGAGTCTTAGATATGCCATTTTTACACATAGAAGCCTTCTTGAGCATATCACTTTATCCTAGCCTCAGGCTAATTAACTGATATTTCATTCCTTAGAGTCACAGGGATAAGCAGACCACTTACTTCTATCCTTTTTTAAAAAAATCACTAAACATCTGAATCTTAGAATACCCACTCTGGCAACAGTGGGGAAGTTACTTTCCTCAATGAGCTTTAGCATCCTCCTTTGTAAAATTGCCTATTAAAAGTACTCAAAATGCTCACGGAATTACTTTAGGTAAAATAAAATATAGATACCAACTTCTTAGCATACCGTCTAGCACATATTATGGCTCTTGAAATGGAGAACTAACGCGTGTGTGCGCGCGCACACACACACACACAGGTACACAATTCACATGGAACAGTGACACAAGGAAAACTAAATCTACTATTTTTTTTCTGATGTAGCCACCTAAGGATCTACCTTCTAGGCCAATGGAGAGGCCAAGCTTAAAAGTCAACTGTGATAGGCCCTGGCCAGGCGGCTCAGTTGGTTGGAGTGCCATCCGGACCCACTAAGGGTGGGGGTTCAATCTCTGGTCGAGACACATACAGGAAGCAACCAGTGAACGCTTGGATAGGTGGAGCAAAGGATAGGTGTTTCTCTCTCTCTTTCCCATTTCCCCTCTCTCTCTAAACTCAATACAAAGTAAATTCAGCTACTAAATATTCAAGTAGAGACACCACAGAGGCTTCTGGGCTGCCACGGTGATGACGGTGATGCGAGCACTATCCAAGCTCTTACCTGTACCCTGTGATGAATGACTGAAATTTACCTGTTTCACAAAAGAGGAAGCAGAGGCTCTGAGTGTTCAGATAACTTGCCATCATCATATAGATGGTGTATGGTGTAGTCAGGATTGGAACCCAGGCAATTCACGCCCTCCACTTTCATGAAACAAAACGCTGCTTCTAACTGGCCCACTGTCTAGTGCTCTGGGTGATAGAGGCGTCAGTTGACTGAGACGAAAACTGAGACAGTCTCCTGCTATTGGCTCTGAGGATGGAGGCTGTCATGGGCTCCCCTCAGTAAGTCTGACGTGACTTCCCTCCAACCACCTAAGGTTGCTTGGAGAAGTGACTCAGGCGACTATGTGTTCAGTGTAACAGAACAAGGCGTGCTTTCAACACGCAGAAAGGGCTGGACCTGAGTCTGCACCAGCTTCAAAAACATCTTCAGAATGTCTGGTATGGTTGCATGCTTTGCATTTTCCACTTACCACTACTCATCTCGCAGTGCTTTCAGGTGGGCACCCATGGCTTTTCACTTTTCACGTGGTTTTGGTTGAAGAACTACTTTCAAAAAATGTTAAAAAGAATGAATATCAAAAAAGGTACCTTAAACATCCTTACTATCACAGGTAGGGAAAAAGGCATTAACCATTGCTTATCTATTTACTTAATTTGTATTATCAACATTCTTAAATCAAGCAAAGTAGAAAGATTCTGTACACGTGCAATTTGCAGCTTCCATTTATTGAGGCCCTACTATGTGTCAAAGTTATTTTTATTCCTCACAGCCACTTTTTGAGTTAAATACTATCACTTTCCCTTTCACAGACAAAGGATACTGAGGCTCCAGAAGATTGAGTAACTCAAGCAAGGCCATAGAGCTTGTTCAGAACCAGAGGCGGGGCTGGAACTCAGTTCTATCTAAATTCAAGGACTTCACAGTATCTTTCTTATCACATCAAGCTGCTTCAGTGAGATGCTAGAAAATTAAGAAAGTGAGCAAGCTTGAGACAAATGAGGATTTGAATGAAAAAAGGAAGTGTGACTCCCATGCTTGGACCCTGCAGGTTTCTGAGCACATTACTCCAACACACACTGCTCACACTTAGGACAAGGGTCAGGGACCCAGGGTTTCAAGCCCTGAGTGGGAGCAGGGGCCAGTGCTGGGCTTGATTTTCCTGGGGAATCGTGGTCTTGAGTTTGGGAAGACAGACAGCTCACACTGGAAAAAGAAGCAGGTTCTGTGAGGCACGAAACCCCACATACCACTCCAGGCCTGTAGTGCACAGTAGGGGAAAAGCAGACACAGGTCCGCACCCACCCCCAGTGGCTTCTACCTCCGGGCAGCAATATCCAATCTGTGTTCCAATTCATGGGTGCTCATCCTGTGAACTCGAGGTTGAAAAGCATACCTGCTATGTTCTATATTAAACAAATCCTTAAATGCAGCAGGTGGCCAGAGGTACTTCTTCTAGGAGCAGCCTGGGTTATTTCTCTACTTCCATCTATTTAACTGCCTTTAATCCTTCTTGATCTTCTTCTTCCCATCCCAGCAGAGGGAGGAGGGGAGGGAATGGAAAAGTGCACACGTTGGTGAGCAGGGATATCCCCAGGCCTGGCCTGCCAGGAGATGACAGCAATGGGATCACATTTCCGATAGACGTATCTGAGAGTCCAACTCGCTGGGGCACATCTCTGAGCCTGGCCCCTCTCTCCTCACAGTGCCCTGACCAGTAGCCACAGGCCCCTCTCAAATGCTGCAGGCTAAGGTGTCATTCTCCACCCAGACGCATTTCCTACAGTGCACGCTGGCGGAGATGTCACGTAAATGAAGTATAGATCAGTTGAAGGGTAACTTGTAAGTGTGACAGGGTGCAGAAGATGGAACGGATGGTTTGTGAAGAAAGATGTGGAAAATCAGCGTTTGATTAGGGAAAAACAGGGACCAGAATGATAAACGAGTGCCATCAGCTCTTTTTACTTTTAATATTGAAGTGGGAAGAAGGACTTAGATCAATGCCCCCATCAGTGATTAATTCTTCTCTCTCTTCTCAAAATAAAACTAACTAGCTAAATGAAGTGATAGGAAAAAAAAAAACAATTACAATAACAGCAATAAAAATCCCAGCCTTCCTTGGGCACCTGTCTCTCTGAGGACAGTTCCAAACAGAGGCCCTGTCAGTCCCACTTTTATGAGCAGATAAAAATTCTGTGATAATTAACAAAATCTACCTGCATCAATATGTAGAAACTGCTACAAATCTTAATTAAAATGAATGTACCGACTCTAAATGCACTATTATGGGGAATTCTTCATTATAGGACAAATCTAATCTTTAGTACAGCCTAAGTAGAAACCAAGAGTAATGAGGGTTTGTTTGTTTTTTTAATAAAATGATAACGTGATTTAAGGCATCCTAATGTAGGTTGTCCCCATCTGAAAAAGAACCATGTTCCAAAAAGGCTCTGTGCAATAATATTTTCTCTCAGCAATGTGGCCTAAATGTGGGTAGGATGCAATAGCTGTGCAGTAGTAGTAATTAAACCCAAAGCAATTCAGATAGGAAATATTTTTTTTAATTCTCTTAAAAGTAGGGAGTTTAAGGACATAGACAGAGAATTCATTTTGAGATGGTCTTCAGTTACAGCGCCCCCCCCCCCCTTATTCATCCTAGACTCAGCAGCTTTCTTAATGCTCTTTGAAGACCCCATGCTTATTTTTGCCACTGGGTCTTAATACTTGCTGCTCCATCATTCGGGAACACATTTCCAAGGGAGTTCTCAATATCCACACCCTTCTGATTTTCAAGGCCTTATGGCCTTCCCTGTGAGTACCTGAGGGATCCCACCTACTCCAGTCAGCATCTGTATTACCACCCTGGGTCACTGTCTTCACAGTCTGTATGAATGACTATAGTATTTACTTTTCACTTGACTCGCTTGTTTACCACCTGTCTCCTCCATTCATACATAAGTTGTGTGCAAAAAGGAGATGCTGTCTTCTTTATAATAGTGATTATTTAATTCTTCTTATTTTTTTACTGCTGAAAGAACCCTGAAGGGATTATTGTGTTGATAGATGCTTTCCAAAGATTCATTATTTTTATTTTTATGACTTGGCTATTTACTCTAATATAATTTCTACATTTCTCTAATGCTTCAATTCTAAACTGCTGGCTATCCATTTAATAAAAGAACCAGGCTGAGAACCATCCCCTTGACATTTATTGATCAACACTAACATGACTTGGCTCCTCAAAAACAAAATAGCAGTGGCCAAGGATGGAAAGAGAGAGGTAGAAAAAAGTAGGTTAAAGCTGTCCGTGCAAGTATCAACAGAAAAGAGAGTATAATGTTGTCTCAACGAATTGCACATCTAGTAAAAGGCATTAAAGTGGAGATCGGTGGACGGAAGCAGAATCTCTCGAAAGGAAGGCTCTGCAGATGACAAACTAAATACTGCCACAGGCCTCCAAGGAGCACTACTGACAAAGTGCAGAGTTGATATTAAAAATGTATTTTAGCCCTGGTCGGGTGGCTCAGTTGGTTGGAGCATCATCCCATACACCGAAAGTTTGCGGGTTCAACCTTTGGTCTGGACACATACCTATTGATGCTCTCATGTCCATGTATCTCTCTCTCTCTCTCTCTCTCTCTCTCTCTCTCTCTCTCTCTCTCATTTTCCCTCTCTCTAGAATCAATAAACATAATCTCAGATAACGATTAAAAATGTATTTTATATTAAGTAGGAAAAACCATGCTAAAGAGAAGCAAAGAGCAATAAGAATAACATTTATTGAAAATCTATCATGAACCAGGGACTTCGCTGTTTTTGTAATTAATTCTTACAGTAATCTTTTTTCTCTCATCCTCACCAGATGACATTTTTAATTGCTTTTTAAAGAGAGGAAGGGAAAGAGAGAAACATCAAAGCAAGAGAAGCATCTATTGGTTGCTTCCCATATACACTCAGATTGGGGATCCAACCGGCAACCTACAGAAATACCAGGAATCAGACCCTCGACCTTTTAGTTACAGGATAACACTCCAACCAACTGAGCTACACTGGCCAGGATAATTCTTACAACAATCGTTTGAAGTTCAAATTATATTATCCTTATTTTTCCAACTGAGGAAACTAAAACTTAAAGTTAAATAATTTATTTACTTTTTGTTTTTAAAGATTTTACTTATTTATTTTTAAACAGAGGGGAAAGGAGGGAAAAAGAGAGGAAAAGAAACATCAATGTGTGGCTGCCCCTGGGGACCTGGCCTGCAACCCAGGTATGCGCCCTGACTGGGAATCGAACCGGCAACTCTTTGGCTCACAGGCTGGTGCTCAATCCACTGAGCCACACCAGCCAGGGCTCAAAGTTAAATAATTTAAACCAGAAAACAATTCTGAGTTTTGGATCCAGTTTTGAACCAAAGTTTGTCTAGGATTATTTTCTGCCTATGACATTTCCCCAGAAAGAACACATATTAGCTAGATGTTTATACACATAAACAGGAACATCAAAATTTACAAAACAAATAAGGAGCAAGTTTGAGTAGCTATTGTTTAAAAAAAAACTTTTGTTTAATAAAATTGGTGTGAAATATAATAAAAACTAGTTATTCCAGGGCCTGTAATAGTGGTTTTGATTACTTACAGAAAGATTTTGCACTGTGGCTGTACTCTCCAACTGTCTTTGGTAATAATTGTCAGAGTCGGAGGTTTGGAAATAAGTAGATTCTGTTAGTAAGTTCCAGGAACCACACCCCTGTCCTTTCCTATTTTCATGATAAGTGAACAAATGAAACAGCTGAAAATTTACATCCATAGGATCCACAGTAGGAAAAAGAAAAGATCTAATAGAGAATTTTCCTATGTTAACTTACTGCTTCCAGCATCATAGATCTGCCTGATTTTGATGCCCCATGTCCTACCCATGGCTGGCATGCTGCCCTCTCGTAGATGGAGCCTAGATGGGTCAATGAAGAAAAAAGGAAGTGACTTTTCTCCCCTCTCTCTGTCCACAGGAATTGCAGTATCTGGTGTAAGAGTCAGAAGTGAGCAGGTGATAGATCAAACCTAAAAAAGGAGCTATGGGCATTTTATTTGATCTCCTCTAAATCTAAAAATGTGTGCTTAGAAACGAAGCTCCCTGGATTTCAGTGTTCTGAGCTCTGTTTTATTTTTCCTGTTTACTTAGTTGTGTATCATTTATTCTCATGCTTTACCCTGCAAAATAAGTGCAACTCAAGCTCTTTCAAAGAAACCAGGATCTAAGCGAATACATCATTTTGACAGTGGAAAATGACAAAACATCTTTCAGAATCTCTCCATACTTGGCTGATAAATGAGCCACATCAACTACAAATTCTAATACCGAGCAAAGACTAGTGAAAACAAGTGAGCCCATTCAAAATATAGCAAGGACGATAGCCAGGGTGTTTGATGGTTAGATAAGAAAAAAGATTGATTCTTCGTCGATTTGTAAAAAAAAATGAGTGAAATGGAAAATGAGTTACACTGCAACTTGAAGCTCTCTGCTAATTACTTATTTACCAAAGCAGCACTACAAAACAATGATTACGCAGCCTTTATTTCTAAATTAATTTCTAATTGCTTGTTTTTTTTTTTTTCTAAAACAGGCAGTATGAGCAATTTAAATTCACAGGAATTAACAAAGCATCCATATGATGCACATAAAACCAATTCAAGCTACCCCCCTTGGCTCTGAACATTTTATTTTTACCTAGAAGAATCTTTAAAATAACTAGTAATGATTTTTATAGAATTAGAGTGAGGTCTTAAAATATAAATGTAAATATGAGAGTACAAATGAGTTTCTAAAGTTGAATTATAAAATTGATAAAATAATCAGAAATCTCAGTAATAACCCCTGTAATTTTAGAGGGAACGAATCACTAGAAGCATAATTTTTGCAATTACAGGGCTTTGGGGATGAAAATACATCATTGAGGTAGGCACTGATGTTTCTAATCAGTATTATACCCCTCCTGCTTTCCTGGGCATTTAAAAAAAAAATAGACGAGGCTATGACCAATTCTGGTGCAAGGAATACAAGTAAAATAAGAACATCATTTCAGGACCAAGGTGGTGCGTAGCCTCTACGGGATTCTCCTGGCCCACTTTATCGGCCAGACGAATGTGAAAGCCCAGGTTTTTGAGATTGTGGCATCGCCATGTTGAATGAGCCTGGTAGGAAAAGCTACCCAGGGAGACTCCAGGATCTGCAGACCATTTTTTTGTTTGTTTGTTTGTTTGTTTTGCTTTGTTTTTGTAAGGGAGAAATAAGCTTCTATCATTAATCCTTCAAAATTCGGTGTGTTTGTTATTGCAGCACAACCTCTTGTCTCCTTGGTAACTGCTATTGTGCATTTAAAGCTCTGCTATCTGGTTTCAGACATGGGGCCTACCTTTGTGAGCTCTCTAGATTCCTAAAAGTTGCAGATAAAATAGTTCAAGTAAATTGAATAAAAATGTCCTATTTGTCTGTCATATTTGAGATGCTTTCCCCTGATTTCTGATACAGCTTCAGTTTGTAATAACAAATAAATCCTAGGATTTTATCTTACTCCATGGAAGATATTTCATTGTAGTTTTTTTTTAGAATATGAATTCTTTATTGAGTCAAATGGCCATAAACAGATAATATAGAATAATAAGACTTACTGGGTCTAAAAGATCCGAAAATTATTAAGAAAAAAAGAAAATACAAATCTAAAAAAATACAGGTAATTTCTCCCTTAAAAATTGGAAGGTGCACAGTAAGCTTGGAGTCCTGGACACCTGGAGATGGAGAAGGACTCAGGGGTTATCAAGCGCCTCATTTTGAGCTGCAGATGAAGAAGACATGCAGGCTCAGATTAATTTACACGACTTCTTCTGTTTCCTACTTAAGTTTCTACTGAGGAAAAGGATTTGCTTTTACATTGTTGAACAGCATCTGCCCAACCTCTCTTGTTTGTATGAGTCACCAGTAATTAATATTTAAATACGTAGTCTGGAACTTATGAGTGTATGGGGCCTTAAACCACGTTATCTCTGATTTCATCTTAGTTTTTCTCAAATACTTATAATCATTTTTCCTCTTCTGGTTTTATTATTTCCTTTTGTCTTGTCATACCTTAGTTTCATTATTAACCCACTTTAAATGTTTCCTGTAATAAGGTAGTTATAAATAAAGTAACAAATAAAATTAAATAATTTTAAAGGCCCCTTCCAATTCTGACACTCTTTTTTTAGGAACTAAGGGGGCTAAAGATTTTATGTAGCAAGTTTAACTGTAATTTATTTGCTCAATTGCATGAGTTGCCGCAAAGCAAGTGGTCAATCAATGAGTGTTTCGTCCTGTATGAGGGCACCCTGAGGTGCTGACATTCCAAATCCCACATATCCACTCATCAGGCTTTTCTAGAAGATGTTACTTTCATCCAAGATACATCCCTTAGTGCTATATCAAAAAATAGTCAATAATGAATAAGTGAGAAGAATCTAAAACAGACTCCTGGGTTCAAAATGATGATCTCTGCCATTTACAGAATCTGACCTTGAGTAAATTATTTCAACTTTGTAAGCATCAGTTTCCTCATGTGACAAAGGAACATAACGATAGAGTATTCCTATTTGGGAAGCATCAGTATTAAATGAGATAAGAGACAAACTATTTAGAATGGTGCCTGGCACTGCTCAATAACTGTTAGCATTTTTTTTTTGTTGGTAGATGATTATGAGGCACCATGAAAAGATGGGAGGAGTGAGTGACACCAAATTAATAGCTTCTTACAACAGGAAAAAGCCAGAGGCATTTTCTCCAACTGCTCCCCAGTAGCTGCCAACCTTTGCAGCACTTGTTATCAACTGAGCAGGAAAGACCTGGGAGCAAACACCAAATCTGAAAACTAACTCTTGTCTTCCCTAACATCCCACTTCCGCTTAACTAGACCGGTATCAAATTGCCTGTTGTTGCTGAGCCAAAACATAAAAGGCACCTAGTTACTGAGGCTTGGATGCTTGAGGTTCAGGACTATTGGTAGGGGCTGGGAGGCACTGTCGCTTGGCGATAGCCATCACAGTACAGACCCCTGCCAGAGAACAATGTTGCCCTCCTAACGCAGGTCAGATGCAAACTTCTGACTATCGGAGATGATAGGTGAACTACACCCAAATTGCTGATTAATCACAAAACCCCATCAGAGGAAATGGGAAGGTTAACAGGTGCCTAAGAGTCCAGGATGACCTGACAATCGAGGCTGGGCGCCTTCCCCACAGCTCTGACTCAGGAAACCTATGCAAGGCGTGCATACGGTCAAAATGCATGATCTGTCCACCCCAGCATCACCACTGAGGAATAAATACAAATAAATTCCCTGCAACAGCAACGAAAATCCTTTTCTTCCAGGAAAAAAGTCTCAGTGGTATAAACCATATCCTACACAACCTCCAATGAAGACCCGTCCATACAGAACACAGACTCCAAGGGGACAATGCATTTTTTGCTTGGGGCCGGAATCACTGCATCCTCACACCATTATTTCAGCTGAGGACACCCTGCATTAATGCCTTCAGCCCTCTGCCCTCACCCAAGGCTGAGCACCTACCTCGGTGCCCAGTAAAGACCTGTGGATGAATTGAATGGGGCTGGGAAGGATACTGTTTCTTCTGGCTAGATAGGTTTTCACATCCAAGACTGGCGAAGCTTACTGAGCCTGAAAGCACAGAGAATTCAAAAGAAAAAGAAAAAGAAAAGAAAAACAATGTAGGAAACTATAAGTAATTTTAAGATTTTGGGGAAAGGGGGTTATATTGCTGTTTACAACAGAAAAAATATCCTACTTTTTTTCTAATAGGTGTATGTTTATAACATCATGAGTAGTAATGCACATAGTTAAACATATGTTTAACATTGGAAGAAAAATATTTTCTACAAAAATAAAGTAATTCCAAATCAAAATTTCTAGTTAACAGTATTGTTAGGAATAGGCAAGCTAAATGGGCACTATTGACTGCTCGGGCGGAGCAATTTTGGTTGGGGTGCTTCCTCCACACTGAAGGCTCTTTGGCAGCACCCCTGGTCTCGAACCACTGGATTCCAGTACCAACCCTCCCCTCCATTTTCAAAACCAAAAATGCTTCCAGACACTGCTAAATATCCTTGGGGTGCAAAATCGACCCTGGGTCTAGAATACAATTCCATCATTCATAGCAAAGAAGAGCAAGAAGTGGTGTGTGTGTGTGCGTGTGTGTGTGTGTGTGTGAGAATGCATGCATGTCACTCATGCATTAGTAGGTTCAAATAAACCATGAGAACCAGTCACACAATCAAAAGTTTGCTCAGAATGCAAGCCACGGTGTACCTAGTGCATCACAGAACTACAAGGCTGTGTGCTCTTTCCTTCAAGAGGGCAGGGGTGATTGCTCTCTGCGCTGCCCTTACAGGCCCCAAGGGCAGACGAACTGGCCGAACGTGTGCACCTTCCTACAAGTGAGCACTGTCACCGCACCAAGGGATGAGCAGGCTCTCTTGCACTGTGCTTTTTCCCTTTTTGAAACAATTTACTAAACCTCTCAGAACTTTACTACCTGTGAACCAAGGCTAACACACCTCCCAGGGTCATTGTGTGGTTAAAATGTAACAACATGATAGTGGCTGATACAAAAGCACTTGATAAATGCTTATAAAATCTAAGGGGGAGGAATGGTAATAGCAAAAATACAATAAAAAGTAAAATTATTTCCAATTTTATGATTAAGACTAGAGGAGTATAGAAATCCAAAATAAAATAAAATAAAATAAAATAAAATACACAAAGAACAAAATGAAAAAAGCGTTTATCCACTGGCGAAGCAACTTTTGAACGTGTGGCTAAGAAAAGGCTGGGAGGCACGTGTGCTGCCAGAGCGAGAGGAGCCCTCTGAGAGGAAAGACACAAGGGACTCTCATCTCAGCCCAGGGGACGGGAGGTCGGCGGTGCAGAGTTGTGCTGTGATTCACTGCTCAGGTACAGGAGTCTGTGGTTTAATTCTTGCTCAGCCACCATTCATCTCCTGTTCAATTGGCCTGAATTTATCCTCACAGCTTAGTGAAGAGCAGCAAGCAAAATGCCTTTTTATACCAGAGATAGGCGTTAATTATATTTATGTGAAATTGTTAGGAAAACAGGCTCCCGGTTGAGAAAGGCTCACAAAGTTTGGCTCTCACCCATCGGAAGAGTGAGCAATGATGTAGTGACCCACAGTGACTCCGGCTATGAAGAAACAGCTGAAGAGCAGGCTGCAGTGGGTGACACTGGGGCTGTAGCCCCCCGGCTCTGGGTCTATTTCAAACTTACCGTGTAGCCTTAGCCAAGTCACTTCTTACCTCTCCGTTTACTTCAGGCGATTACTGTGTGCTGTCTCCCTCAGGAAGGGTGTTGTAGGGTGAGAAAATAAGACGTCTCTTCAACGCTCTTCCTCATTCAGTCTGCTCCAGGCACACCGGCCTCCTAGCCAGTCCTGAACACACTGGGCCCCAGGGCCTTCGCACCTGCTGCTCCCTCTGCCTTGCCTGATGCTCCTTCTTCCAGATATCTGCTTAAAAAGCCATTCCAGGGACACCTTTGGAGCTAGCCGATGCTAAATGTCAGCCTTGTGATACCTCATATGCTCAGTTCGACTCTTCCCAGCTCAACTTCCCTGTAGGATTTTCACCATGGAACATTGCAGATGTTTTACCTCTTTATAGTTTTACCATCTATTTCCCACACTGAAAAAGAAACTCCCCAACAGTAGGAACTTCTGTCTATTTGTTCAGCTTTTGCCTAAAGGAGTGACTGATACACAGTAGGTCTTCAATTAAAATCTGCTTAAAAATATATGTGAATGTGAGTCTAACGGCATGAAGCAGAAAAAAAAATTGTAACTTCCTCCAACTTCAAACTCCCCTTTGGCTGTGAATTCTGCTGAGAAATAATGTTGAAGGCTGGAAAGTTCAAGAATGTTCTTTAAGTGCGGGCAGTTTGAGATTTGGTTAGAGGTGAGAAAGTACTTTGTTAGTAGAAAGAGCCAAGGTCCAGCAATATGGTCAAGTTCTATGTCTTCAGCCACAAAAAAAAAAAAAAAAAAAAAAAAAAAAAAGCAGTGCCTGAAATAAGAATGTGCTGATTTTTTTCCTCTGAACTCTATGAATTCCACATGAATCTGTTTGTTTCTATGGAGCAATCAGCACTTGTATTTATCTTCTTCACACAAGAAGCAGGCGGTGTCTTTAACTTGTGTTTTCATTTTATATTCACAGCAGGTTTCTATTATTACCCCCATTTTACAGATTGAAAAACTGATTTTAAAATTTAAACAAAAGCCTCTCTAAAGGAATTCCCCATGGATAGAGCTCTGTAAGTATGTTTTTAATTTATTTTTACCTGAGTAAATCCTACCTCTCTGTTAACGGGCTTGGGAGTTTTTTCCAATAAATCTCCGTTCTGCCACTTTCATGCCCTCTGGCTTCTCATGCTACTTACTTCATCCGGGTGAGCCTTCGGGTTTGCTTCTCCAAGTGGAAGTGATGAAAACACCAAAACCTGCAGCTTTGCAGATACCCCAGAGGTAGCTCTTGGCCTCCCCTGACCTTTCAGCCACCTCTGGCCATTCCCTCAAGTCCACCTTCCCTGCAGAAGACCCATCAGCCCACGGGCCAGCCCTGCTTTGCCTGTGCAGCCCACAGAGTACTAGTCAAACCCTGATTTCAATGGGACTAGGAAAACAAACAAAAAAATTAAAGGGACAAAGACACATTAAAATATCTGAATTTGAAAGAAAATGCCCAAAACATCAGAAAGACAGCAATCTTTTTAGCATTACATGGAAAGAAAAATAGAGAATTTATTTCAGGGCAATGGAAAAAAATAGATTTTTTTTTCTCTTTTGAATGAAGCTGCCACGTGGTCTCTCTTCCTCTCTCAATGGAAATTTGAAATGGGAAAAGTTTCCCGAATAAATTTAGATCAGTCATGAGTTCACACAATTTTGACATCATAACTCTTGTCATGTTACCATGCCAACAGGCAGTGAGGCGCTAACAGCTCTCCGAAGATGTGGAAATTTCGGGCTTAGATGCCATTCAGCTCTCCCCGGGGTGAACACTACCAATATCGCCAGCTGTAAACAACAAGGGCTGTCAGGGGACCCTCGCTCCCCCTCTCCCTTGTGTTTGCCAGAGAGCACCGGAAATACGGGATCTAATTTGGAAAAAAACTGAACATCCACTTCCCTAAATGGAAGCCCTGCATGTAATAAAAAGTTACGTGAATCTTGACTGCTGCTCTTGAAACAAGCCACCAAGCTACCCAGACACCCCCAGCTCCTACTGCACGTGTAACATAAGCCCAGCACACCCAATTTTTACTCCTGCGGTTGCACCCAGAGATAAGGATGCACACACGTTTGAGTGCTGCAGCCTCAACTGTGAAAACATACACGTCACAGCGACTAAAATAAAGGGGCACCCGTGGCGGAAGTCAGAATGGAAAGTGCTGCGGCCACTGTCGCTCTTAGACTTGCCCACTCATCCCTGTTTCTCCTCAGCTGGATTGGGTTGGTTTTTGGTTTCTGTTTGAACTTCTGGGATTATCAGGGACTGTTATAGAGCAAAAGCAGACACTGTACCGTCTCTGTCTCAGTTGCAGTGCCCAATCGAAGGTAATAAAACTTATACCACATGGATTCCTTGATAATAGCAAAAAAAAACAATAAAAAGTATTTTGCTGTCTTTGTGCGGTAGTCTCTCAATTGGAACCATCGCTGTGAGCCATGCCTGCTAGGAGGCACGTCCTTGTGCCATTCCCCCGAATCTGGCCAGGCCCGAGCCTTGCTCTGACCTAAGGATGCTACGGAGGTCACGCTGGGCCAGCGCGGAGCCTGTGCCTCCCCTGCCTGCGTGCTGCAGGAAGCCCGGCCCGGTCCCGAAGAGAGGCCGCGTGGAGAAGCAGCGAGGACCCCGACAACAGCGCCGGCTGAGAACAGAGCCCGCGGCCGCAGCCAGCCGCCGGAGGGCACCCCAGGGCCCAGCAGAGCCCCCCCACTGACAGGCAGGCGAGCGCTCCCTGCCAAATGCTGTCCAAACTCCAGAGCTCTAAGGAAATGAAATGCTGGTGGTCTCAAGCCATAAACTTTGGGGACAGTTTGCTCCATAACACTATGGTATCGAAAGCAAGTGAGCGTATTTATTAAAGAAAAATACACTGCAGCTCTTCAGGAAGACAAACGCGAGTTCAAATCCCTCTGACCGCCCTTGGCTGCGATGCAGGACAAAGCACTAAGGCCCCATTTCCCACCTCTAAAAGGAAGGGAGGACCGAAGCACCAAACTCACAGGGGGTTGAAAGGAGTCAATGAGGTCATCCACGTAAAGTACTTAATACAACACCAATCTTTTTTCTAAATGTATTTTAATTGTTGTTCTTGTACAGTTTTCTGTCTTTTATTCCCATCCCAGCCCATCCCCCAGCCCTCCCCACCTCCCTCCCATTTCCACCCCCCCTAGTTTTTGTCCATGTGTCCTTTATACTTGTTCCTGTAAACCCCTCCCACTTTCCCCTGAAATTCCCTCCCATCTCCCCTCTGGTGACTGTCAGCCTGTTCTCAATTTCAGTGTCTTTGGTTATATTTTGCTTGTTTGTTTGTTTTAACACAACACTAATCTTAAGACAAGCATGCAACTAATACTAGCTATTATTAATATGGATTTTCTAGGCATTGTGGAGATAACAAAGATTCCCTCTTGAGAAAAATGCCACTTCAGACAGGAAATAAAAATACGTAAAACAATTAAAAACAGCATAGGAAGCTACGATGCTATTAATGATGACATTACTTTATACGTGTGTCTTGAGGAAGGGAGAAGAGATGAGGCCAAAGAAAGTACATTTCTGAGTGGAAAGTCAGGGGACTATGTCTGTGGATCTGCTTTTGAGTTATAAAAGGTGCTGAACGAAGGCACAGAGGAGTGAGAGCCACGCCTGCTGTCCTCACTAGTGAGGCCTGAGCCCGCGGATGATAATGAAGCCTGGGGTCAGACCGGCCAAGCTCCCTGGCACTTGCACATCCCTCCTAACAGAAGAAATGGAATTCGCAGGCCAGTGTTTCCAAGCCATCTAATCAGTTACACGACGGAAGCCGTTTGCGTACATGTCCATGCTAAATTGGTAGGATCCATGAACGAAGGCCAAGAAGTTCCACAGATGCATTGATGTTGGAAAGGAATAATGTTGCTAAATTGCAGCACCACCTCAAGGCCCGTCTCCGAGCCACGATTTCTGCCACACTCCCAGGTCTCCCCCTCCCGGTGCGACTTTCAATTTTTTTAGCTGCTTACACCTGGATTTCACATTTAGCTTTCATCAAAGGATGGAAAGATGTCAAATTGCTTTCCTCACAGTAATTTACTAGAGCCCTCAACCCTCCGGTATGGTCAGCCGCCTATTATTATTGTACCTAATACCTGGCAGAGTGCAATTCCTAGAGAAACTCTCCCAGGTGCAAATGGACGTGGCGATGCTTAAAAGAGATTCCGTGGATCCAGGCATCAGCCAGCCCAGTAGGTGGCAACAGTGGGCACCCTGGGCCACCCAGGCACAGTGGAGATTAAGAGGTTGAGTATTTATTGACTATATTACACTACTTACCCTAGAAGGCCAGAAACATTTCTAATTATATTCCAGAAGAAATATAGGTACTTAAATACAATAAGTATAGATAGAATTTCTTCCCCAAGTCACTTGTGGAAACAAGGTCTCCAGCACTCTCCTGTGGGCGGGGTGCAAACACACTCATGATCCAGCAAGGCGCCGCTGGTGCAGTTGTGAAGCTTCTTGATTGTTGGGGGAGACTTTTCTCCTGTGTCCCTCATCGCCCTTCTCTCATTTCCTGCAGCCCCTTCTCCCGCCTGATGTCTGATTTCCTTATCTCTAGAACATGCTTCTCAGAGGCCAGTCTTCCTTCACCAAGTCCCAAGAAAGGATTTAAGTCATGGGGGCCAAACCCTATGCTATGCCTAAGAATATGTACTAAAAAAAGAAATAGCATATTTAGCATATTTGCTAAAGAAAGCCAAACTGTTCAGAAACTCAAATGAAGTGAGAGTTGAACATCAGCCACTTTCATAGGTGGTGGGATTATTCTTTGTTCTCTTTCAAATTATACCATCTATTAAGTTACTTCTACCTACCCTGAAGTTAATTCTTGCTCATGCCTGATAAATGCACTTAATGAGAGCGAGCGAGCAAGAGAGAGAGAAAGAGAGAAACATTTTTGGCATGGTATAATCTTCGAAACCACAAAGCCAGACAGTATCTTGCACTGAGTTTTAAAACTTGAAAGCTGTTCCAGTTTCATTGTACAAAGATGAATATTGCACTTGCAATGATCACTTGCAAAGAACGAAAGGAAAAAGCAACCCAAGGAAGGCAGAGAGGGTAAGAGATCACAGAGAGGTGGGATCCCAAAAGCTCCGAGCTCCGGGTCACAGTGCGGAGGCTTTAAGCTAGAGAACCAACAAAGTATCCTCATCTGTCTCTAGGAGGTCTCCTTAAACTTCCACTTCCAGGCAATTCACTTTGGAAGCATTTCTATGTCTGGAATAAGGATGTGAAAAGGAGGGTACAAGAGACCTGTAATTTACTTTTGACTCCTTCTTTTTGACAGCATTATTAAAATGCAGTGGTGAAAAGACCGGTCTCTCTTTAGCCACTTCCTTATGCAAAGCGCTTACTCAATTAGCAAAATCAACAACAAATGCATGCAATGCACTGCCCCTGAATTTCAGAGTTATCTTTAGAGCATGCTGCTCACAAACTAGGCAGGGGGATGGCTGGCTTAGTGCGCTGTCCCCAAAATATTGAGCTCCAGCTACGGCCAGCTGCCCAGTGTGCCTTGGTCACATCAGAATTTTATTCTGTTAATTTCATGGCTTAATGTGTGAATTTAGCTTTTGTTGGTGGAACTGTACAAGGAAAGCCACGATAATTCAGTCATTAGACCGGGTCCCTCAAGTC
>PVKU01002181.1:227517-242893 GCA_004027475.1 Anoura caudifer
CCTCCCCCCCTCCCCCGAAGGCAGGGCTCTCCGCACTGTGCGGAAAACCTGTACATGCCAGGCTGCTGGAAAGCAGGACCAGGGCTTTGGCAGGACGAACAAGGACAGAAGAATGGCCTCCTTGCTTTTTCAAGAAAAAAGACACAATGTGTGGTAGATAAATCCAGGCAGGGAAGAAACATCCAGTTCCACTAGAGCCATGTACCAATATTGCAAGAAGGTAAAATCCAAGGGCATTCGCCTAGGGGGTGAGACATGGGCACTTTGGGAGAGCCAGGCGGTGACAAGGCTTAGTGACAAGTGTAGGTCGAGTTGTCTTGGGAAGGTTGATTGGGAGCTGAGCTGCCAGGATCTCTGTGTCAAGGGAAGAATCTAGACAAGTGAAAAGCACCCGCAGTCCTGGAGGATGGAGAAACAAGAGACCGAGGGAGAATGCAGCCAGACAAACAGAACTGATCTCATCCAACCACGTTCAAACTGGGGGGTATTGGGGAAGCTGCTGTTTAACTGTGTCAGACAAAGCTGACTGTCAAACAAAGGTCTGTAATCTGACTGCAATTCCTTGGGTCAGAGCACTTGAATTGTTAAATCCAAAAGCCCTGCCACGACCTGATGCTGTGCGAGGCTGGGCTGTGAGTGGCCCCAAAGAGATCAGGCAAAGAGAAGCTGGCTAATGACATTCGGGATCGGACAGGGGCAAGGAAGGGAGTCAGAGCCTAAAAGAAGGATGGACGCGCCAGGTAGGCCCCGGGGCAACCCTTGCATCTCCCCAGACAGAGACCAGTGTGTGCTGGGACCAGGCGAGATGATGCCCCGTCACCCGGCAGAACGGACAGCTGGCACTTAAGGCCTTTCCTGTCGTTGCGCAGGCGTTAAATTTTGAATTATTTTTTCAATTTAAAACTGTGTTACTCATTACTTCATTTTTTCATTTAAGATACAGTCACGTTTCAAGGAATCTAGTAATGCTCTTTCTCTGGGGTAAGCGGCAGGGAACAAAGTCCCTGTCCATACGCACCACACGTTTTCCCAGGGGTGTTACAAACAGCGGTGCCCAGGTTCTGAAGCTAAAACTGAGCAGCATGACCCTAGATGGGCAAGTAATATAAAGAAACTCTGTTTGGGGTGTTCTTAAAATGTTTTAAATAATTTTATTGGTGCTAGAGAGACAGAGGGAGAGGGAGATGGATGTGAGAGAAACATTGATCAGTCAGTTGCCTGCAGTATGTGCTCTGACCAGGGATTGAACCCGCAACCTAGGTATGTGCCCTGACTGGGTACAGAACCTGCAGCCTTTTGGTGTACAGGACAATGCTCCAACCAACTGAGTCACTCTGGCCAGGAAAATTCACATAACATAAAATTCACCATTTTAAAATAGACAATTCAGTGGCATTTAGCACATTCACGATGTTGTACAACCATCGCTTTCACCGGGTTCCAAAACACTGTTACCACTCCAAACGGAAACCGAGCACCCACTGCTCCCACTGCTCCCCTCTCCCCAGGACCTGGTAACCACCAACCTGCACTCCGACTCCACGGATCTACCTTCTGTGCACATGTAACAGAAAGGACTCATACAACGCACAACCTTTTTGCGTTTCGTTTCTTTTACTTAGCATGCTGCTTGCAAAGTTCACCCACATTCTAGAACATACCAGTTCATCCCTTCATAATAGCTGAACAATATCCTATTGCATAGATGAACCACAGTCTGTTATCTATTCACTTGTTGATGGGCATCTGTATTATTTCCACCTTTTGGCTATTGCAAACAGTGCTTTTATGAACAGGTATGTAGATGTATTTGTTCGAGTGCCTGTTTTCAGTTCTTTTGGGTATATATCTTGGAAGGAAATTGCTGGGTGGTACAGTAATTTTATGTTTAACTTTTTAGGTAATTCCTCAGAACACTGGGATTGTTTGTCATTATGGGATAAACTGGCTCATTTTGATTGATCCATCACAGGAAGGCATTGAGATTTTATTGTGGAGGGTTTGGAAAGAAAAAAACATGTGCTTTCATGTGCATTTGCTAAAGGTCATCCTAGCTGCTTTCTGGAGACCAACAGCCACGAGGCAGGAGAGAAAGCAGCGAGACCAATGAGAAGCCTAGCAGCTCAGGGGGCGACACTGGTGGTGCCGGTGAACAGGACCAGACTGGAATGTTCTGAAGGAAGAGTCTACAGGACGCACTGACGGACTGTGTGCAATGTGCGAGGCAAAGGGAGGTGCGGTTTGGTAGCTAACAAACTGGGCGGCTGGCGGTGTGTGCGCCAAAATGGGGATGACCGGGGACAGCCAGTTTGAGAGGAAATGGGCTTGACTGGAGAAAACAATTCTGTTTTAGCCATACACAGTTTAAGCTGCCTGTTAGACAACCTTCTAGAGATTTCCAATGGGCAGTGTCTCACTCCCCCCATCCCCCCCCACACACACTCCCAGAGAAGTCAGGGCTGGAGTTATACACTTGGGAATCCTCAATGGACAGGAGGCATTTAAAGCCTTGGGTGGGGGAAATTGAAGGGATATGCTAAGAAATGAATGTAGAGGGAGAAGATTCTGCCACTCCAACATCTAGCAGTCAGGAGCAGAAGAAGCTCCAGGGAAGTGATTTTATTGGGAAAAGAAAAAAAATACAGGAGGGTGTGATGTCTCAGGAGGAAGGAAGAGAGGGAGGAGGAAGGGAGGGGCAGAGGGAGGGAGGGAGTTTCAATAATCGGTAATAGTCTCCTGGCTGGAATGCAGCTAAAAGTCAAAAGAGATACATGCTGAATCTGCAAGATGGAGGTCATTGCTGCTTTGAAAAGAGCAATTTCTAGGAAGTTACAGAACTAAAATAATTTTGATTTATTCCCCTTTCCTTCCTCCCTCCCTCCCTCCCTCTTCCTTTCCTTCCTTCCATAAATACAGGTATGTCATTTTTCTGAGGGCTGTTAGGGTTAACGATGTGGGTGTAAAGATTCCAACACCATGTGTAGAAGATAAAAGTAAAAAGGACACAACCACCAATTACTAGCAAAATAAATAACTACCCAGTCTAAAAAAATAAAAATAAAATACATGCCCTTTTAAATATGATCCTGGATCTCAATAATGATTTGAAAATAACTCATTATAGAAAAACTATTGGTTTGCTAATACCTCTTTTGAATATGAAAGACAGCAAATATTATGTGCCTAGAATTCCTTGGGCAAGAAAAAAAATGTGTGTATAACCTCATTACCTATCGCCATTAATTATTTTATTTGTATATGTCTCAAGAACCAGCATCTTCATTATTAAAACTTATAAGTAGGTTTCAATAGACGACGTATAGCAGGAACATCTACCATAAACGAGTGTCCCAACAGTGTAAAGCCATTAATTAAGACGATCAAGTCATGTTCAATGTGTTGAATTCACAAGGTGGAGTTCAGATAAAATACTGAAGTTGTAGAAAATGGTATAGACTTTTTAATCATGAGAGAAATCTGACCCGCATACTCCATGTAACACCCCCAAGGGACAGTTTAGCATATGCCAAGACATGCTCCGTATCACACAGCCTGGCCGAAACACTGCCTGCCACTCAGCTTGAGCTGTCTTCCGTGGGTGCCCGTCCGGGATGGGGCACAGGCAGCGCTTACCATTTACACGCCAGAAGATCACGAGCAGACAGGCAAGTGAAAAGGACTCCCCAAGGACTGCCTTGCGCAGAGGAAAAAATTCTTGGAATTAACAATGCTTTCAAACACCATTCAAGCTCAGGGATTTGATTCTGCCGATATCTAAAAGTCATACTTAAATGGAATTTTATTTCCAGTCAAGTGTCCTCTCCCACTTAGTATGGCTTGCTGAGCTCAAACACTGGCAACCCACCCTGGCCCAGCGGCTCAGTTGGCTGCAGCACCGTCCCGGGCACTGAAAGGCTGCAGGTTTGATCCCCAGTCACGGCACATACTTGGGCTGAGAGCTTCGGTCAGGGTGTGTACGAGAGGCAACAGATCCCTGCTTCTCCTATCAATGTCTCTCTCCCTTTCTTTAAAAGGAATGACTATGTCCTCAGGTGAGTATTAAACAAATGTTGGCAACACACCCACACAGGAAATAAGTGGCACAGTGTCACTTATTTTAGATTAGAGAGACCAGAATAAAGAGCTCCTTGGGCCACCATGTGGGCTTCGCATCTCCAATCCTTGCCTTTTCTGAGACTGATTAGGTAAAATGAATGGAGAGATGAGGCTGCAGGGCAGTGGGGGGAGGGGGGATGGCCCAGTGTGAACAGGGTGATCTCACGGGAAATCCCTCTGCATTACAAGACTATTTACCATCTACAATGTTCCCCCAATAATTTTCTTTTTAAAAATTTATTGTTGTTCAAGTACAGTTGTCTCCATTTCCCCCACACCCATCCCCACCACCCACCCTTTATCCTAACTAACCCCTTTGGCTTTGTCCATCTGTCATTAACTTTCGTTGTTTATCTATCTGCATCACCTGAAAAATTACCTTCACTTTCTCAAATGTATTCTTTAGTAGAAAGTCATGAAATAATTCACGTCTTTCATAGACTAGAACCCACAAAGATTTGCATTATTAGAGCAAAAGGAAGATTTTGATAATATTTTCAAAAAAATTTGTAAATAATTTTTTTTCTTATGGCTTGTTAAAAGGGGAAAAATAATGCACTTTACTGAATATGAACTTTTTCGAACCTGGTCTTGGATGTTGCTCAGCCACCAATAAATAGAAGCAATAATGTAAAGACCTTATGTAAGACCAATAATGTAAGGGAAGGATCTTAAAGTCTATGAGCCTCACTTCGTTGTCTCATCTGAAAAATGAGCTAACGATGCCCGACTCAGGGTCATTGTATAGATTAGATGAAATGACTGTGAAGATCTCGGCCCGTAAAAGAAGTTCAGGCCACATTAATTTCCTTTCCCCCTTCAATGAGATAAAACTAATTTAAGTGAGAAAAGAACAGAAGATAAGGGACAAATCAAGAGGTGGGATTCCTGAGATTAACCAACCAGCCACATCCTGCCTGCAGAGCGTGCAGTCCTAGGCAATGGAACCGCAGCACCCAGGGTATTTGTAACCGGTTTGATGCTCAATTCTGCTCCATCCGAAGGCTTTTCCTCACCTTTCTGGAACCACCATCACCGAGAAAGGTTTAGACAGGGGTATCTCTAGACAGAAACAGAATAGAAACAGGGCCAGACATCAGGCAGGAAGATCAGTGCGCTTGCTGATCAAATTCTTAATGGTCCTCCTGGCAGGGATTTAGCTGCACTTTGCATGTCATGTAGCAATTTCTGTGGGCTAAGGTAAGATGCTTTAGTGCGGCCTCGATCACAAAAGAAGGGGGCACTTCACAGCAAGGTAACTCGTTAGCCCGCCGTTTTGCTGGCGTAATGTAACTGAGCTGGCAGGTGTGGCACGTATCCCGTGGCCCGCGTTGCAGCCATGGCCATTTCTTCGGGTAGTAACGACAGCTCTGCCCACGGGCCGTGAAAGTGACCTTCTGAAGTAAGAGTGACAAAGGGCTCCTAGTAGCTGAGGTACATTTTGTGGTGTCATTTTTAAAAAGCTGTGATAAATTAGTGATATCCAGCAAGGCACCCAAAGTGGGATGAAGCAGCCCACACGAATTACACTATAACCCCAGGGTTGGGCACCCTTCTGTGCTGGGCTAACCTAGTCTGTGGTCCTCGAATTAGCCCCCCACCAGCATCACCCTCGTCTGATATGGAAACGTGCACCACTGGTCGGCCGGATGTGGACACGTGACCACGCCACTTACGCAAGGATGGTAGACCTACCACATAAATGAGCACATATATGCCTTAAGAAAAACGTGGGACTGTGGGGCATTTTATTTCCAAAATTAAATTGGATATTATCAGATATTCATTGAGAATACGAGATTTTACGCATTATGGGAAATATAAAATCTGTGCGAATTAATGCACTGTAGGCGCAGTCAAACCTCTACCGGTGGGCGCCAGCATGACCTGCAATCACACGCATCAGACCACAAGAGGGCGCCACGAGTCAGAACTCAACAGCTCTTTGACACTATTCCTGGCAACGCACTGGTCTTCAACTGTGTTGGGGGTTAATAGTATATTTAACAAGCAATACGAAGTGCCTAAAACAAAAAAAGGAACCACATCTGTGGTTATTGACCAATTAATGCACCTCAGTTTTTGACAAACAGGAAAACAACGTAGACAGTTTGAATCTAGATTCCAAAAAATGAAAGGTGCAACTTTACAAGAAAGTGACTCTTCTGGAGCACGGTTTTGCTCTAAGGCCTCAAGTGGCTTCAGAATTGCTTTTCTTACCCTCCAGAAACAGACCAACACGTGGTTACTGTGAGTCTACTTCCCATTCTATTTCCCCACATATGAGACGGTACTCATGCGGACCTTTAACAGCTGCTGAGACTCCAGGTCAGCGATTTGAACTAAGTAAAAATTTGCCAACTGGCCAGGGAAAACCCTACTTTAGTCCCATCTGTGTCAACGCACAAGAATGGCAACAGGGAAGCTTTAAGGTAGATCTGGCCTGCCTATTCCCCAACGTACATATTGTTGTCGAGCCCTTGCCATTGACACCAGAAATCTCACTTTGCCTGGATGGATCTCGGAGCTCCTTACCGGGATGATCCTCTGCTGTGCTTGACTGGAAATGCATTGCCCTGCCTCGGGCCTTGCGTACCATGGCGCAGGCGCTGCAAGGGGCCCGGCTGGGGCCGAGGGAGACCCAGGCAGCGTAAACCGAGGCTCGCACACCGAGAGCCAGCATAGCCCAGTGCCCAGCCCGAGCAGCTCAGAAAATTCCTTACTGGCACATAATAGTGCAGCATGCCATAACGAGCCTGCAGCTCCTCACTTTTTAAAGCCTTTCTATTTTAAAAATGTATCTTGAGATTTGCAAACAGATTTTCCTATCCAACTCTACTCCGTAATAAAATATGTGGACAATCTAATTCATGCAAGAAAAACATCTGAGTTCTATTAAAAAGGTATGGAGTTGATTTTCCATTTCCAAAGATCTTTCTTTTGAGGCTGGCATGGCCATGTAAAGGGCACTGCATCACCCAGTGATTACTGAATTGGGAGCTCCTGCAAATACATGCTTGTTCTTTACACACAGCAGGCTGTAATTCACCCTCACGGGCCAGCGAAACGACTCCTACTGCTAAGAGTTCAAAGTAGAGTCCTTGCTTATTGCTCTAGTCAAACAATTTCATTTCTATCAGTTGGTGGTTGTACTTCAGATTTTATGGATCCAATGGGTCTAGTGAAATTTTATTACCCTGCAATACAACACGATGAAAAAAGCGCTGCGAAAAAAATCGATATAATGTTTAAGGTCTTTGTTACCTTTATAACCTCCAGTGTTCTTTTACATATAAACTAATAAATCAACCTTTTAACAGAAGATGCATTCTTCAGTACTTGCTCAATACTAGGTGCTAGGTCCGATAATAAAAACTATCAAGAAGTAGCAAATGGTTTTGCCTCCTGAACAAGTGCAGTTGAAGTAGAATCAATTGCAAGACAAGGATATTATTATTTTCAGGTATCTTCTAGTTAGCACATAGTAATCAGTTGTTACCAAATGAAAATAGTAACTTAAAAAATTAGAGCTGTTTTATAAACTACATTGCGTGTGCCTGAATTTGCAAACGCATGCAAATTAAATTAAACATTTCAAACATCAGTTCCTCGTTCTGGCCACTTCTCAACAGCATGACATATACTCCTTGTAACTTTATAGCTGAGTCAGCAGAACCGCAAGGCACTCTTTCCCACAACCTTCAAGAGAATGGCTCTTTCTTACGTCAAGATATTGAAAATATGACTTGAGTAGCTAGTCTCTGGTGGGTTTTAAGAAGTAGTGATGAAGATGCTAAGCATTAAAATAAAACTAAAATTAAATTATTCTACTCATTTCAATGACGAATATATCTTTTCCCATAAACCTCTTTGACCTGGCACGCTCCAAGGATTGGTAATCTAAACTTGGAAACTTTTCAATATGAATTAGCATCATGTAGCCAATTTGAATATTCTGCATTAAATTAAATTAAATGAGAAACAGATTTGGGAAAGCAGTTCACCTATTTATTATGAACAGAGCTTTATAGCTTACCATATAACATAGTAAGTACCATTCAGTGGTTAAGACAAATTGATATGGACCTTAATCCAACCAAGTGCCTAGAAGAAAATACAAGGCTTTCTCCAGAAGGAAAAAATACGGTCCAGCAGAAAGAACAAATCTCCCTGGCTTCCACTTGTTTAAATGGCTTAGAAGAGGTCACAAGACCCCTAATGTCCAAAATGAAGATGCACAGCCAAGTTAAGTGCTACCCTCATTGCACTGCTAAAAGGGCAGCTAATTGTATACCTGATGGCCACTAATAAATGGAGTTGTTTGCTTGCGCAAACTCCCAAAGGATTGTCTCTTTCAGGGGTCCTGCATTTCCATATGAAAGCAAACCAAAAAAAAATGGCTTAAGATGAAAATTTCTTCCCCTGCAATAACTAAACTGTCTGGTCTAATAATTAAATCAACATTAAGACAGATTAACAAGAGAAAATAACTAAGTTTAATTGCATATGCACACATGGGAATCTCACACACTTGACAGTCAGAGACCCCACAGACGTGGGAGATCCCACGACAGAAAGTTAAAATAAGGTACATGTGACATTCGGAGCTCAGGATGAGGTATGGTGCCCGGGGCTTCAGGAAGAAGGCAGATCATTTGCAGGATGGTAAGAGCATATGTTCAGTAATTAGAAGTTTGACCTGCCGTATACGTAGGTCATAAAAAAATTATTTCTGGTAAGCACCCTTATCATAGGCAAAGCCCAAATTTAAATTCTTCAAGGGAGAGGTAAAAGACTCTTGCCACTCTACAGGGCCTTGAGAGCCTTCAGCTTAAAATAATCAACATGCCAACGCAGCACGTCTTAGGAAGGGCTCCTCCCCACCGGAGTCAAACAATAATTAATTCATGACATGGTGTCTTTTTCTTCTTTGAGTAAATTATCAGGCTATAGCATGGTGATGCAGTTGGGTCAATTCACAAATAGTGCTGGGTAATGCATCCATGTTCATTGGGAGAGAAGTGCCATATCAAATCTTTGGTCTTTTATCAGGTTCCTGACACGGCCGATATCTGCACTAGCAATGTGGTTACTGTGCTGAGCAAAACTATCCGTGAGTACATCTTACACAGAGAGACACCACACTGGATAATGAAACAAGACTGAAGATATCCTCAGCATCCTGGAATGAGGAGACAAATTCCGTGACAAGAAAGAGAAAAATGAGATCAACGTTTCACACAAATTATATTCATCTTCTCTTGCACTGTAATGAATTACCACGAACTCAGTGGCTTATAACAACCAAAGTTTATCATCTTACATTTCTGTAGGGCAAAAGTTTGACAAAGGTCTCACTGGACTAAAGTCAAATGTCAACGTGCCAACCTTACTTCCTGGACGTTCTACGGGGGAAACCTACTGCTTTGGACCATGCGATCCAAAGGGGAGCGAGGCGCCGTCTCGCACGTTCCCACGGAATCCTGGTGCGTGGGCACCATCTGGAGACCTCCACTCTCGCAGACGGCTGGCAGGAAGTGGGGATGGGTAGCGGGTGGTCCCACTGGCTGCTAGAAGAGGGAAGGAGACTCCTGCGAGAGCAACCTTGTGTGAGAGCTCACGGGACACCCCCAGGCACACTGGAGGGAGTTGAAACCCTGAGCGAGTGGGTGAGGGCCAGCATCAGACGTATCTTAAATGCTCCTGTTACTGCAGCCTTCTCTGCCCTCCGACCAGTGGAATGAGGACGCAGGCCCCATGAAGCACATTGGACTAAATAAAAGGCCGCCCTCTCCCTGTGTTTCAAGATCTTTCCTATTACACTACAAAAGCAGAGCATAAAACCCTTTGCTTGTTCTGACTGTATCTGGCTTCTAAGGTTGCACACATTCAACTACAGTAAGGGAAGGAAGACCTTGGCCCATAGTGAAGGGACGGCTGCAAAACTGGGAGGGGAGCCTTTACCCAGGTGAGGGAATCTAAACATGCTGTGACCCAGATATTTAACACTGCTCCCTACCCTGCAAAACCTGCCGTCGTAAAACCTCTCAGGTACCTGTGACAATGCCTGCTTTAAACTGATGTGCTCAGATTAAGCGCAACTTCCACTTTGGAATTAAATGATGGCTAACATAGGTTTGAAGCAACATCCATGGAAACAACCGGACAGGATTTTTATTTTCAGCTTTTTCAAGGAGAAGGGCATTTCTTCTGAAGTTGATATGCCACCTCTGAAACAGTAGATTTTAAGTTAAATATAAAAAGTGCTTGTTCTCATAAATCTTATAGTCTCCTGAATAACAATGATAGAGAATACAGAGAAGCCACAGGTTCAAATAAAAAAAAAAAAATGGTTGAAAACACAGTTTCTTATTTGCATCTTGGCATAATCACCAGGGACCTTTACTTTTAGACACTTCTGCTCAGAATTTATGAAGCAGGTATGCACAAGGTAGTTGATCCAAGAGTTTTCTTTTTGTTCCATGTGTATTGCCTCTTGAATCTTGCAAGGAAGCAGCACATCAAGGGAAAGCTTGTTGAATCTAATTATGCACTTTGAAGAGCTCAGCTGATCCGGGTAGCAGAAAATTCTGAGTGTCAGTCAGGTGACACGGAAAGCTTTAAACACAGGAAGACCTTTATGTGACAACCACGTCTGTGACATACATGGATAACGGAGAAGGGCGTCAGCAGTGTGTCAAGAAAGAATGGATGTGAGTTAGCAGTCTCGAGTGGGAGAGCTAAATTTAACCCTTTATAATCACAGGACTGAGGGTAAGTCACGTCCCTTTGCTGTTCCGGTTATAAATCAGCACATAGTCTGCTACCTTAAAAGACTCTAGAAGAATGAGAATGGGGAGGTAAAACATGTGGTATTGGACCTCATTCTAACTAGCTAAATCAAATACATGAATAAGCTTTGAATTAGCGATCAACGTTGAAATAATTTCTTCTTTAAAAAGGATTTTATTTATTTATTTTTAGAGAGAGGGAGGGAGAAAGAGAAGGAGAGATACATCAGTGTGTGGTTGCCTCTGGCGGGCACCCTACTGAGGACCTGGCCCCACAACCCAGGCATGTGCCCTGACCAGGAATCGAACCAGTGACCCTTTGCTTCACAGTCCAGCGCTCAATCCACTGAGCCACGCCAGCCAGGGCAAAGTTGAAATAATTTCATGTTGAACAACTCATTCATCACAGCAACCCAAAGAACTAGTTTCTAGTAGTTTCTCGTTTCACAGATAAAGACTCTGAGTCCAAGTCCACACAGCAAGCAGAAGGAAGAACCATGGTCCAGAAGCTGCATCGGACCACAGGGCGGACTCCGCAACCCGGTAATTGATTCTGCCCTGTGTGTAAGCTCCGCTTCCCCAGTCGTCCTAGGCGAAGTGCAGGTTCGAAGGTGAAATGTTGGCAACGTGTGCTACGTGGGCTTTCCTTGCCGATATAAAAGGAAGTACACAACGTGAAGATCAAGTGCAGGTAGAACGAAGATGAAAGTGAAGGACTGGAAAGGGCTGGCCGAACTCAAAGGCACACACTCTCTTATTCATCTCCGTGTCTCTTGCCTGTGATCACAAAGGCAGAGTGAGAGTGTTCAGTCCCTGTTCTTGCAGTGAAAATTACACAAATTATTTTCAATCAAGGCTCAGTGAAGGAAACAGTTTCAGGGAGATGCACCTGGCAGAAGAGGCAGTGAGAAGGGGAAGCCTCGCCTTTCAGGAGGTGAAGGTAGGGGCTAAAGGTCAGCCCAAGGGCCCGGAATGCCTTAAAACCAAATACTATGTCTTGTCTTAACAAAAACTGTGAAGAAAAGGGGCGTCTTCATTTTTTAGGACATTAATTTCACAGGCCTACATCTTGAGTCATCACCAACAAAACAAAACAAAGAACAAAAAAAGATTATTATCAGAAAAACTGTGTTAAGGATTTTAGCTCTTCACGAGTATGCAGTGGAAATGGTACAAGTCCATATGGCTTCAAACACACATTTCGGAGCCAGACGCAACAAAACATTTCTTGGTAGAACTGGGCAATAAATACCTTAATCTTTGTGGAATCTACAGTCTCTGTCTCCGGTACTCAACTCTGCCTTTGCAGTTGAGAAAACAGTCATATACAATATATAAATTTCATTGCAAAAACATGCGTTGGGCTGTAGTTCACTGGCCATGTTCTCAGGTTTCACAGAGTAATGAGAACCCCAGACTCCCAGACCTGGGACATGCCCAGAGTAAGATTAAATGTTGCTCTTACACCACAGGGGGCAAACACGAGGCCGGTGGGCCTAGTCCAGTGGGCGAGTCCAGCCCTCTACCTTGTTTTATCCGGCCTGGCACTTGTTTCTGCCCGATGGCAGTGCCAAGCTCCTTATTTCTAGTTAAGGAATAATTATATTTGTACAGTTCTAAAATTACATTTGGCCCTTTGAAAGCAACTGTGAGGCTGATGTAGCCCCCGATGAAAATGAGTTTGACACCCCCATCTTATATGAATGCTTTATCTTTTATTTCTGGCTAGAAAAATAAAACCAACGCAAAAGTGTCTTTCATAAAACCTTTAACTCAGAGGAAGTAGCCGAAGAATGTGCCTGCATGACCCTTGGGCATGAACGATGGTGTGGAGACCGTGTGAGGCAGTTGGGGGGCCAGGGTGGAGGGGAACAAAGGGAAAAAATTGGGACAACTGTAATAGCATAAATAATCAAATACTGAAAAAAAAATCTTAACTCATTTTTATGACAGCTTTACTGAGATATAATTTATGTAACATACAATTCATATATTTAAAGTGTTTGATTCCATTTTTTTTGTGTATTCACAGTATTCCACAACCCTAACCAGTATGTTTTACCTCCTGTTTGACCATAATCATTCAACACATACTATCTGCCTATTCCTGTGCAAAGTCTTTGTTATTTTGTTTTGCTTTGCTTGTCTGGTTTGGCTTGGACTGACTTGGTAGAAATGTAAGACACAATGTGTGTGAGGCAATCAGCTAACAATACAAGAAGAGACATGGTGGGAATGAGAAGTCAGCTGCGAGGAGGATACAAACCCAACAGCATGGTCCTTACAGAAGGGATGTGAGGAGGATCCGAACCTAGATCTGAATGGGTGACAAGAGGCAGAGCTGTGAGCAAAGGCCTAGAGATGAGAACAGCCGTGGCCTGAAATGAGCAGCTACAGTGTAGCTCTAGGGCGTGTACCCCGACTGCAAAGGCAGTTGTCCGGGGAGGTGGCCCACCATGTTTAAGGTCTCGGGAGACTGAGTTTGGAACTGACAGAGCTGGCATCAGTCTCCTCAGAGGCTAAGTAGTGTCCTAAGACTCTCAGGAAGGTAAAAGAACTAATTAAAAGACTATTTTGGAGGATTGGCTGACAGTTGTGGATAGGATAGTTTGAATAGAAAAACCCAGCAGCCTTTTGGGCACTGATTCTACCTGTGAGAGTAAATGCAACAAGTGGACAGAGATCATTAACCCTGGCTCTGCATTAGACTCATCTAGCCCTTCTGAGGGTATGGACCTAACATTGGTATTTTTAAATAAGCTTCAAAGTTGATTATAACATGTGGCTAAGAACTATTTTTATAGGGCAATGGATGTGAGACTTACAGCATGAAACTATAAGTAGTATTCATTGTTTTCTGCCTCTTTTTCTAGAATAGACCCATTAATGAACTAAGAATACCTTAAACATTCTCTGATGTCTTGCATTTTATGGAGTAGCAAACAAAGAATGAGAATGTTGAAGGCAGAGGGGCTGCATAAATTATATAGTATATTTTGGCGTGCTCTTAGAATATCTCCCTAAAACAAATCCTTAAACCCAGGCACGCTGTAGAGATTTTAAATTTTAGACTTACACTACAAATAACTCTGCTTGCTCGCTCTGAGTCCCAGTCAAGGCACAGCCCAAACACCTGTGTGTGTCGGGTAAATGTTAATGAATTCTGTCAACAACAGATTACCTTACATGGCTAAATTACTCCATGCCATTATCTGCACCAGCCATCTGCAAACCTAATCCTCTCTGTGTACTAAAATCCCAAGTGCCTGCTAACTATTTTTATTTTACATTCCTGCATAAATCTGTTAAGCTCAATATGTTACTGCAAATTCTCAAAAATCAAAGGCAATCTGCTGGCCTATAAAACACTGGTTACTGAAAATCGAAGGGTATAATAGGATAGCAATTCAACCAGTCAGTAAGCAATCTTTATTGGGATGGGGCTGAATCTCGAGCTCACTGAACCCCGGAGCCAAGGCCTGTGGTAAAATAAGATGCGTTCCTTCAATACACCAGCATGGACTTGGGCCCACTGATGTATTTCCTATCTAATAAAAATCTGAACAGTTGGCCTGATTGGATTTTAAGTGATGCAGATTTGAAAATCAAATAGGCAAACTCCCTTTAGACTTTATCTATTTAGACTGTAATTGTCAAGAACTACAAATTACATTTACCACACTATTGAATTCCCCAGAGATTCAATATGAAATTTACAAAAAGGGGCAGATATTTGCAGGTGTGTTTTTTTTCTGTTCATAATAAATACAATTTTCTCTGGCATAGGATGCCTTCTCCTGATGTTGCTACATTTTCCTTAATACAACCAGTAAATCATGTTTGCTTTCACAAAATCTTTATTGATCACAAGTTATAATGCTAATCCTTACTTGTAATGGCAAGTTATATTTTAGCTGAGATTAAATTTTCCTTTACTTAGTAATTATAAAGCACATATTTGCTTTTCTATTTACATTTTCAGTCGTATAATTATGTCTTGAAGAGACACCTAGGAATCTATTCTCTGAAAATACTTCAATAAAAGTTTAGAAAAAGTCAATCCTACAATTATAGTTAATACTTCAAAAAACATCTGGCTCATAATATTCAAATAACCATTAAAGTATGAAAAAATAAAACTTCAGCATCTGAAAGTCCTGTTTTTTTTAGCATTCTCAGGTACTTCAGAAGTTAACCCATCTCCTCCTTCTTTCTTAATGATCGCTCTTACCCTGAAATCTGAATAAACAGCAGTTCTGGACATTAAAACGGTCCTCCATGTAACACACACAGGCTAATGCTTTCTGCATAGAGCAATCAGTCTAAAACCTTTCTCTTCCATCTGAGGTATTTTCAAACATGAAAAAGTTTACACACTTATAGAGGCAATAAACCCACCCATAATGTTCCCTTATCAAACCTAAACTAGGTCTTGGGGGTCATAATAATTGTGCAGTTTACAATCTGAA
>PVKU01002182.1:0-57231 GCA_004027475.1 Anoura caudifer
ACCTTACAGGCAAGAAGGGGCTGGAAAGAGGTATTCCAAGTCATGAAAATCAAAGGCCTACATCCAAGATTGCTCTATCCAGCAAAGCTGTCATTTAGAATGGAAGGGAAGATAAAGTGCTTCTCAGATAAGGTCAAGTTAAAGGAGTTCATCATCACCAAGCCCTTATTATATGAAATGTTAAAGGGACTTATCTAAGGAAAAGAAAATAAAAAATATGAACAGTAAAAAGACAGCAAACTCACAGGTATTAACAACCAGACCTAAAACAAAAGCCAACTAAGCAAACCACTACAACAGGAGCAGAAACACAGAAATGGAGATCACATGGAGGGTTAGCAATAGGGGAGTGGGAAGAGGAGAGAGGGGGACAAACTACATAGAACAAGTAACACAGATGGTGGGTAGAAAATAGACAGGGGGAGGGCAAGAATAGTATGGGAAATGTAGAAGCTAAAGAACTTATGACACATGGGCATGAACTAAAGGAGGGAATGTGGGTGGGAGGGGGTATGCAGGGTGGAGGGTAATGAAGGGGGGGAAATGGGACAACTGTAATAGCATAACCAATAAAATATAATTTAAAAAAAGAAAAGAAAAGTCAAATTCTTGGGCAAGATTGACTCAGCTGCCTTGAGCTTGGGTTTCAGGGCACCTTGACTGGCAACTCCACCTAGGCTGCTCCAAACAGAGGAGCGGGGATTTCTCCAAGGGGTTATCAGGAAAAGAAAAATGACGTATTAGTGGACAATAAAACAATAGATGCCATTTGCCCTACCTTTGGTCAGGCTGCCTCTTCTTGCTGAAACGCCCTTCCCTACTGAAGACCCTACTCAACCTCTGAGGCCTGCTCAGACGTCCCCTCCTCCAGGAAGCCTTCCCTAACCCAAACACATACACTCACTAGCTGCTGAGTTAGGCATCCCACATTCTCCAGGGTTCCCTTCTCTTACTGTCCTGAAAACACTGGAGAGTAACTATCTGAGTGTCTGACTTCCTTGAGGAAAGAAACAATTTATCATTTAATCTTTTATCCTTAGCACCTAGCACATGGTGGACACTGAACAGATGGACCAGTGAATGAATTGATTACTTTATAGAATCTGAACTATCCTGACTTTAAGTTATACCTATATCTTTATATATAGAGAAGGAATCAATTATAAGTGTATTGATCCAATAAGCATCGTATTCAAGGCAATATCAATATAAATCTCTTAAAAGATTTGTTGAGCTTTTGGGACATAGATTATAAATATCTGTTTATTTTATAATGAACAGCTCATTTTTCCTCTGCCATCTTCTGATGCTCAGAGGTACATATGGAGTGAAGGTAATCACCGTCATTCTCCTAAGGCAGGGAATAAATAGGGAGGTGTGCTATGTCCCTAAGTAGCACTGATATATTAGCATCCTGAGGATTATTTTATATTCTGGCCTGCAGAGTACCTAATCCAAGGCAGACAGTAGGTAAACACACCAGAAGGAATAAAGCAAATCTGAACAACTCACCTCAAATAGCCGCTGATACCTCAGTGTGCATTCCCAGTTAAGGTCTAATTCATCATGTATCCATCAATCATGGGTGCCTCTTGGTCAGCGAGACCTGCATTGCTCCTGTGTGCTGCAGTCTTGGGCAATGTTGAAAGAACTGGTGAGTGGCTAAGGAGAACTGAGGTAGGGACTAGTAGACAAATTGGATCCTCCTCACCCTTCTGTCTGGCCTTCCCAGGCAGGATAAGCATGTTTTCATCCTAGTCCACTGATTTGGTTAATAGCCAGCTCAACAGAGCTGGGAAACCCTGGGCATGGCCTCAATCACCTAGGTCAAGTCTGCTTTTCCTCTAGATTTTGCCTTTGTGCAAACAGAAAAAGGTACTGCCTACTATCTGTGCAGATTAGAAACAAGACTCTTCCTCAGACACCTGAATTAGCAAAAGATGCCCACTCTGGTAGGATGCAACCCCATAACGGGTGCAGTCCTGTGCCAGGGGACAGTGCCTGAGGAGCAATTTTGGCCCCTTCTCCCCTCGACTAGCACCCTTCTGAAGTAAAGGGACTGCACATCCCTGTATGGCATCCACGCCCTAGATGAGCCTGTTTCTCCAGCAAAGACGAGAACATAATATGGAACCAAACCAGGTATTTCAAATACAGGAGGTACTGTAGGAAATAAATAGACCTCTTCACATTATCTAACTGGAGAACTAATTGGAAAAGCCACAGGAAGGACAGGTTCAGCATCTTTCCCATTTGCTTTTTTTAAGATTTTTTTATTGTTGTTCTATTACAGTTGTCCCAATTCTTCCTTCTTTGCTCTCCTCTGCCCACCCCACTCTGGCTCCCACAGTCAATCCCCACACTGTTGTCCATGTCCGTGGGCCATTCATACATGTTCTTTGTCTAGTCTCTTTCCCTTCTTTCCACCATTATTCCCCTCCCCCCTCCCTTCTGGTCACTGTCAGTCTCTCCATGTTTCCATACCTGTGGTTCTATTTTGTTCATTAGATTATTTTGTTCATTAGATTTGTCTTATAGGTGAGGTTATATGGTATTTGTCTTTTACCACCTGGCTTCTTTCATTTAGCATAGTGTTCTCCAGTTCCATCCATGCTGTTGTGAATGGTAGGAGCTCCTTCTTTCTTTCTGCTGCATAGTATTCCATTGTATGAAATGTACCACAGTTTTTTGATCCACTCATCCACTGATGGGCACTTAGGCTGTTTCCAGCACTTGGCTATTGTAAATAGCACTGCTATGAACATAGAAGTGCATAAGTTCTTCTGGTTTTTTTAAATTTTAAAATGCCAAACATACAGAAAAGTATAAACATCTGTGCATGTACTATCACTCACCTAGATTTAACAATAGCATTTTGTCATATTTGGTTCAAATCTTCTTTAGCCCTCCCACCCCAGACTACTGCCATCCCCTTTCCCTTCTTCCAGCTCCAAACTCTCCCCCAGTGGATATCTGTTTTACTCATGCTTGTGTTTGGTAATTTCACTATGTATTTTGTACAAATGACATGTACATGTTTTTAAAAATATGTATGATTTAGAGGTACATATACAATAAATACATAAGCTACATATATCATATTTAATATATAACATAATAGACAATGTAGCATATTATTTATATATATAATCCTGATATAAAGTTTGGTAATTTTCACACTTTTATCTAAATGGTAATGCCATTTGAGTTATATGAATTACCATGAATTAACATGAATGGTAATTCATATAACTCAAATCCTTCTACAGTTTGCTGTTTCTACTCCACAATTACCTTTCAAAGATTGATCCATATTAGTGCATGTAGCTCTCTCTCATTCATTGTCACTGCTGTATAGATTGCACTATGTGACTAATTCACAATTGATTTGTCTATCTTTTCATTGATGGGCATTTAAATTATTTCCAATTTTTTTCCTTTACAAATAATGATGCAAGGAATATTCCTGTGCCCATCACTTTGTATATGTGTGTAAGAGATTCTCTAGGTCATATGCCTAGAGGTAGAATTGCTGGATGTTTTGATAGATAGTGGCAATGTGCTCTGTAGAGTAGTCTTAACAATTTATACTTTCACCAGCAATGTGCAAGAATGCTTGTTTCCCCACAGCCTTGCCAAAACTAGCTTCATCAGATACTGTCACTCGGCCAGCCACAGAGGTGTAAAATGGTATCATACAATGGCTTTAATTTGAATTTCCCTTGATATTAATGAGTTTGAGCGTCTTTCTTTTTCTGTGACTGTTCAGCTCGTATTGTTTGTCCATGTTTTTAGATTGTCTTTCCTTATTGATTTTTAGAAATTAAAAAATAAATTTCATTAAGAATTCTTTGTTGGTTGTAGGCCTTATAAATAGCTTCTTTCAGTCTTCAGCTTGTATTTTAACTTTGTTTATGTGTCTTTATTGGTACAGAAGAGTAATATTTCAGTTTAATCATATTTTAAAACTTCTCTTTAGGTGTATGCCTTGTAGACATAGTTCTCTATATTTAAAAAATCCGTATTTTTTAAAAAGAAAAAAAATCCTCTTTTTCTCCTCAAGCTTTTAAAGCTTCCTTCTCATATGTTGGTCTTAATTACATCTGGAATTTACTTGTATATATAGTGTGAGGTAGGGAATTTTTTTCCCACAGCCAACTATCTCAGCAATTGAAGAGTTCTTACCTTTTAGCAGGTAAATGCCCATGGATTCATGAGTGTGTTTCTGAAACTATTCCATTAGTCTGTCTGTCTCTCCCTGCTCCAATACCAAACCCTTTCATTATTTTCAGAAAAGGCAGCTCTTACTCATACCAGAAATGACATCATTCTTTGTGTGAGATGTGAACACCTCCAGGAAGGGCAATTCTCTAAATCAACGACAGTGTATTCTGCATATCTTGCTTAGATTCCTTCAAATCAGTCAGTACAGTAAGAGACAGTCAGAGGGAACTCCAGAGCACACGAGGCTTCCAAGAAAGAGAGAAGGAGATAAACCTGAATAGAAGGCTCTCAGGCAAGAAGCAGAAAAACAATACATTCAATTAATTTTTTCTGGGTTTGGCCCTGAATATAAATATATTTGCTCAGAAACATGATATTTTGATATATAAATGTGTCCCCACAGCATTCACTACCAATTCTTATCATAAAAGCATAACCAGAATCAGGGCTTACATTTATTGAAATGTGGGCTGAACACTTGCTACTCACTACTTGATTGAATACAATAACATGGGTAATGTCCTTGAAATATACATAAGAAAATCTAAACTCAGAGAGGGAAGTGACTCTTCCAAGGTCACACAGTCTGGTTAGTGGCAAAACTCAGCTTACAATCCTTGCTGCTCGGTTATGCTGCTCTCCCTGTTGGACATGTAAAATGGGATTATCTACTTTTGAGGGGAGACAGTGAATCTTATTTTACCATTACGTCCTTAACCCAAGCATTGTGTTAGTCACACAATAGGCTCTCAGTCAATATTTGTAGACAAGAATGAATAGATGCATGTTGGCTGTGGGGTCTGTGGTTTCTGAGTCATGAAAGCCAGCAGTGGTTTACTTAGTAGGTTGAGAGAAGAAATCTTCACCTTACTTCCTCTCAAAGCCATGCCAAGCCTCTTTTCTTCTTACCCTCAAATGATGAACAGCTGAGTTTTGAACAGATAGCAATGTACTTCTTTCTATAGATCCCAGGAAAGTACAAACAGAGTTGAGAATGGGGCAGGGGCACACAAAGGCCAGTTCCTGCCACACTCCCAGTTTGGACATTTGCTTCCAGCCTCTAGAAACAATCTTGCTATTTCCCAGATATTTCAGCATCACTGGCTTTGCTTCTCACCAGAAGCAACACAGCTCTGCCTCCTCATGAAGCTGTGTGCTAAATCTGAAAAGTAGCTGGCAGCTCAACCCCACAAATGCCGCTGCTGCTACAGTGGGGAATCCCAGCCAGCCCAGAGGCCCCTGTTGCTGAGTGGAGTTCCCCGACATGAGAAGTGAGTGGGCCATGGAACTCATTGGTCTCTGGGGGACCATTGGCACCATGACATCTCCCCTGTGTAATTGCTTTTTTGGGGGGGCATCTGCAAGGGGTGTTGGTTATAGTGTGCTGGGAACTGGTTTTGGCAGGCACAGAATAAACGGATTGATCAATGATGGCTCCGTAGCATGTGGGCTTCTATCTACAATTTCCATGGACAAGCCAGTTCACCATCTCTGAATCTGAATTGAGCTCAGCTTCAGATCCTACTCAGGCCCTACATGGTGGCCCCTGTTCCAGCCAGGAAGCTTTCATTCTGAAATAGAAAGTGCTTCAATGTTAACCTCTTTGTGCCAGGAACTCCCAGCTGCTGTCATGATCGTTCAGCTGGATTCCACCATTGACTCACAATTCCCTGGAAGCGCTGTACTTTCTGACGGCTCCTCTGCTTTGCGGCTCCCACATCAGCCCTTAGCACCAGCTGGCTGGTCCTAGTCTCGGGCCCCACACTCCTTGCAGCAGGGACTTCCACCTCCATCCATGTGCACCACTGCCTTGATCCTCCACGTGACTTGACAGGCAATCCCACAACCTAGGAAAGACCCCTTGTTTTCAACAGTCCGTCAACCATTTGACAAATATTTCTTGAATACCTACTATGTTCTAGGAACTCTTCTAGGTATTACAACAATAAACAGGTAAAAGTCCCTGCCCTCAAAGACTGGCATTCCAGGGAGAAGGCAAGAAAATCTACAAATAAGTAAAGAATTATTTAACATATGATTTAGTAGCAATGAGCAGGACCATAAAAAATAAAATAAGCTTAGAGAATAGGGAGTAACATCGTTGGGGAGGGGTGTCATTTCAAATAAAGGGGTCAAGGGAGGAAGTAACATCTGAAGGAGACCTGGATGAATGAGGAAGAAAACCATGTGGAGATCTAGGGGGGAGGACACAACTGGCAAAGGTGCCAAGGTGTAAATGAACTTGGCGACATGGAGGAACAGAAGGTAGGCAGGGTGGCTGGAAGAGACTGAGAGAGGAATTGCGGAGTGGAGTAGAGGCCAAAGAGACAGGCGCAGGCCAGATCAAAGGTCTTGTGTATACCTGAGGCTGTGGTGAGGCATTTTGATTAGACTCCAAGTGTGTTGGAAAGCCTTTCAAGGGTTTGAAGCAGGGGAATTATATGAAGTGATTCATCTTTTTAAAATGTGTGGAGGACAGATTGCGGGGAGCCAGATAGGAATCTATGACAGCAGACCAAAGGAAAGATGGCAGTGGGGCTGAGGAGATGTAGTCATATCAGCATATATTCTGTCTGATAAGCTGGCTGGAGAATGTGAGGGCAAGCGGAGTCAAAGACGACCCCTAGGGCTTTTCCCAGTACTGACCTAGTTCAGAGGTACGAAATGAGAAAACAAGCGCATGAAACGTGCCCCTCATCACCTCCTCCCTGTGAAGGCCAAGCCTGTTGGCCCACTAGACCTCAGCCTAAATTCCCAAACCCTCAACTGGCATCTAACCCAAATTATAGACTTAATCATGGGAAAAAGTGAAAAGTTTCAAGCATATATACTCCTTGTAAGCTGACATCTCCACTGCAAAATTGTTTTGGGGGGGGAACATCTGCAAGGGGGTTTGGTTATGCTGGGAGCTGGTTTTAGGAAGCACAGGTCTCTCTCCAGGCTCCGCAGAATTAAGTGGATGGATCGATGATGGCTTCATAGCAGGTGGGCCTCTCTCTACAATTTCCTTGGATAAACCAGTTCACCATTTCTGAATCTGAATCAAACTCAACTTCTGATCCTACTCAGGCCCTACATGGTGGCCCCTGTTCCAGCCTAAAGTATCCAGGCAGCTTTCCATCTGAGATATAAAGTGTCTCAATGTTAACTTCTTTGTGCTAGGAACTCACAGCACTTGTAAACTGATCCAGTGACAGTAAACTCCAAGGAGGGCAGGACTAGGGGTTCCTGAAGCCAGTCCAGGGCCCCTGAACACCCAGAAACTACATTTTGATGATGTATTAAAGCAGAAAAAGGCCATTGCTAAGCCTGGCAAACATGTGGCAACTTATATCACCTCCCTCCAAGTCCAAACCCATGAACCCACTGCTAATCTACAATGTCATTTGTATTCATTGAGACTAGACGCTGCCTCACACTCCTCCTATCAATACAACACTTCATTCAGTCACTATCAATCATAGTCGGACTGACAGATGATTGGCACTCTGACTCCTGATTTATCGTAATGGTTTAGTTCTTCAAGATCAGACACATCCTTAGGTAGCCCGTGACAGTCTCTTATTTGGAATCACTTTCAGCCACGTTATGAATGGAACAGGGAAATAAATGTATTGTCATGTTTTGGCAAAGTTCATCTCTCATGCCAGTGTTAATCATACCCACACACATTCAGGCATCCAGTGCCTTCCGTTGTCACCAACTACACCACTGTGCTGTCCCTAACAAGTCTGCCATTCTTGAGTGACTCTGTAGGTCTCACACCTTTGCTTACGTCCTTCTGAAGCAGGACTCCCATTTCCCCATTCTCCCTGCAGTTGAAACCAAGTGGCAATAGGTTAATCACACCGAGGTGTCAACCAGCTGATATGTAATGCCCATTTCCCACAAAATGATGCCTGAAACCAGTAAAATGGATCAGTCTGTAATACCCTTAAGGTGTCGTGCTAATAATGGGAGTTTCTGGGATTGTGCCAGAACTTCTGGGAGTAAAGGTATGGCAGGTCTGGGGGAGGAGGGGCATTTAGCACTTTTACAAGCATTACACTGGATAGGCAAGAGTTCGGGTGACTTGCCATCACCACTGCGGTAGAGAGCCGGTCCTTTCTGCTCATGCCCAAAATAAAGGAAGTCCTGCCAAGAACCATTTTTAACAATCTTTGGAGCAGAAGAAAAATAACGTGCTATCTTGATTCTTCCAAAACTCTTACTAATTCTGCACACATAATATCTTAACGTCTAAGCATTACTTGGGATTGATTTCATCCACACCAAACTACAGGATGAAGAGGTTCAAAAGGGAAATTTCTTAACTGTGTACAGTCCTCTGACCACATCCTTCCCAGAAAGGAGGGGCTGAGCTGTGGGTCACTGCTCAAAGCATCTAAATGCACAAGGCTTTTTTTTTTTTTGGTTGTTTATTTTATTTGGGGCTATGGACTTGGACTTTTGAGAAAATTCTCTGTCACCATTATCAAGACAATCTTACACTTTGGGGAGTTTAACTAACCCCACCCACACGAATAGAATGACTCACCCCAGAGGGGTCTGAGTTGGTGTCTGGTAAGGCAGTGAAATTAAACAGCTGCTTTAAAAAGCAATGTCCTAAATTATCCCTGCAGCAACTGCCTCTAGGAAGAAAGGCCCAGAGAGAAGGCATCCAGATACTATTTCACAGATATATCAAAGTCCCGGCAGAAAATAAATAATGGCACACTCAAATTGTGTAATAAGAGAAGAGTTTATGATAAAGAGACTCTTTTCAGAGAAATGGTCAGGGAATGGGGAAATAAGAACTAGTGTGGCATCTAGGGCTAGCAGTAGCCGGTGCTCCCCTCATTATCTCTGGGCCTGAGAGGCAATGGAGAAGAGCTGTTTCTAAATACAGAGAATTGTGAGGAGGGGTCCCTGACAGAGGCAGGAGATATAACAGTATTGGGACCCAGACAGCTCACACCGTCCCCACAGGAAGCAATTAGGGGAAGAAATACCCTAATTTCATTCCAATTTGATCGCCAAATCTCCTGCTGGTGTCTCCAACTGACCAATTCCAACAGGAAGCCCAGGGCAAGTCCACAGGTCAGCCTACCGGGGTGCAGAGCTAGGTAAAGAAGGATGGACACTGGGTCTAGAGGGAAATTAGCAGACATACAGCAGATAAGATACGTTTGTATATATTCAAGTAACTCAAGTCCAAGAAAATTAAGGTATCTCTTTAAGTCTTCCCCAGCTCTAAAATTCTATAACTTTCAATATATTCTTTTAGATAACTTGATATTTTTCTTTCCAGATTGCCCAAGTACTCTCTTAAAAGAATGTGTCTAAACCCAGAGTGGGAAATGGGCTTTATCTCACATGTCAGTTCGATCAATGGGTCGCACCTGCCCTCACTGTTGAGTTGAGGATTGGGAGGCCCCACTGGGCTCAGCAGGAGTAAGCGCAGTGTTGATGAGAAATGCCCACCAGGGACTCATCCGCAAGTGTGAGGGTAGTATATCTAGCGAACCAAGGCAAAAGTAAGAATTGAGATAATTATTCATGTAATCTGGCTCAAAATAAATTTATCCAAAATATTCCTTCTAAGGGAGTGTATGCTTATGTGTTTGTGTATAACTTCAATTTACCTGCTTTGTTGAGGACAAAAAACAACATTTTTTATGATTATAGCATACACCATATCATGACAGTTTTGCCTCAGTTGGTTGGTGCCTCATATTGTACACGAAGAGGTTTTGGTTTGAAGTTTCCCTCCCCGCCTTATTTCCTCTCTAAAATCAATAAACATATCCTTGGGTGAGGATTAAAAAAAAATCAGTCATTTTGTAAGATCAGCAATGGCATTTGGACATTTTAAGTATTCAATAGACACATATTGGATAGCACAAATATAGAACAGTTCCATCACTGCAGAAAGGTCTGGAAGGTGATGTTCTAGATCCCCAGGTTGGACACAATGAAAATGATGTGTCTGTAAACATCACATAGGCATTTAAATAATCCTGTTAAGTACCAGGCAACAAGCTGAGCGCTTTATAAACATTATTTCATTTAATGATTTGTGTGTGTGCGCGCGTGGGCACGCGCTAAGAATGCTTAAGATCTACTCTAGGAAACTTCAAGTGTACAATATGGTATTGTACACTTGAAATTAACTATAGTCATCATTCTATATATTATCATCCTCAGAATTTATCCTTCTTAGAACCAAAAATTTTACCGTTAGACTTATATCTCCCTATTTCACCCTGCCCCAGTCCCTGGCAAGCACTATTCTCTCCATTTATACGAGATTAGCTTTTTGTCTTGTTTTGTTTTGTTTTAAATTCCACATATAAGTGATGTCATACAATATTTGTCTTTATTTGTTTGGTTTATCTCACTTAACATAATGCCATCCAGATTTATCCATAATCTCCTTTTTATGGCTGAATAATAGTCCATTGTGTGTGTGTATTATAAATACAGTACATCTTCTTTATCCATTCATCTATTGACAGGCACATAGGTTATTTCCATATTTTAGCTATTGTGGATAATGCTGCAATGAACATGGGCATGCAGTTACATCTCTTCAAGGTCCTAATTTCGTCTTCTTTGGATATATACCCAAGGTTGAGATTGCTGGATAACATGATAGTTTCATTTTAAATCTTTTGAGGAATCTCTATACTGTTTTCCATGGCTGCTGCATCAATTTACCTTCCCACCAACAGTGCACCCGAGTTCCCTTTTCTTGACATCCTCGCTAATGTTAGTTATCTCTTATTTTTTTGATAATAGTCATTGTAACAAGTATAAGGTGATATCTGTCATGGTTTTGATTTGCATTTCCTTGATGATTAATGATGTTAAGCACCTTTTCCTGCACCTATTAACCATTTGTATTTCTTTTTTGGAAAATGTCTAGTAAGGCCCTTTACCCAGTATCACTTTTAATCTTCACAATTATCCTGTGAGAGAGGAATTATCACTCTCATGTTATAAACAGGCCAAGAGAGGCAAAATAATTTGTCCCACAACCACAAGGCAGTAATTAAAAGTGCTCATATTCAAAACTAGATCTTTCTGACATTATAGCTCACATGCTTTACCATTATATCCACACCTACAATGAAAGAGCAAATCTATTGCATAATTTACTTGGTGTTGAGTATTTTTAAGTATTTTATTGATTATGCTATTACAGTTTTACCAATTTTTTCTACCCTTTAACCATCCTCTACCCTGCAACCCCTGCCCTCCAGCATTCTTCCCCCTTTAGTTCATGATCATGGGTTATGCATATAAGTTTTTTAGCTTCTCTGTTTCCTATAGTATTCTTAACCTCCCCTGTCTATTTTATGCCTACCAATTATGCTTCTTATTCCCTGTACCTTTTCTACCCCCATTCTCACCCTTCCCCTCCCCACTGTAACCCTCCTTGTGATCTCCATTTCTCTGGTTCCGTTCCTGTTCTTGTTTGCTTAGTTTTTGTTTATTAGGTTTAGTTGTTGATAGTTATTAGTTGGCTGTCATTTTACTGTTCATAGTTTTTTATCATCTTCTATTTCTTAGATAAGTCCCTTATACATTTCATAAAATAAGGACTTGGTGATGATGAACTCCTTTAACTTTACCTTATCAGGGAAGCACTTTATCTGCCCTTCAATTCTAAATGATAGCTTTGCTGGATAGACTGATCTTGGATGTAGGTCCTGGCCTTCCATGAGTTGGAATACTTCTTTCCAGCTCCTTCTTGCCTATAAGGCAAGAAACAAGGGTTTCTTTTGAGAAATCAACTGATAGTCTTTTGGCACTCCTTTGTAGGTAACTCTCTCCTTTCCTCTTGCTGCTTTTAAAATCCTCTCTTTATATTTAATCTTGGGTAACTTAATTATGATGTGCCTTGGTGTGTTCCTCCTTGGATCCAATTTCTTTGGGATTCTCTGAGCTTCCTGGACTTCTTGGAAGTCTATTTCCTTTGCCAGATTGGGGAAGTTTTCCTTCACTATTTGTTCAAATAAGTTTTCAATTTCTTTCTATTCCTCTTCTTCTGGCACCCCTATGATTTGGATGTTGGAGTGTTTGAAGTTGTTTCAGAAGTTCCTAAGCCTCTCTTCATTTCTTTGCATTCTTGTTTCTTCATTCTGTTCTGGTTGGATGCTTATTTCTTCCTTTTGTTCCAAATCATTGATTTGAGTACCAATTTCCTTCCTTTCACTGTTGGTTCCCTATATATTTTGCTTTATTTCACTTTGGGTAGCCTTCATTTCTTCCTCCATTTTGTGACCACATTCAACCATTTCTGTGAGCATCCTGATTACCACTGTTTTGAACTATGCATCTGATAGGTTGGTGATCTCTTTATTGCTTAGTTCTATTTTGGGAGCTTTGATCTGTTCTTTCATTTGGGCTGGATTTCTTTGTCTTGGTACACCTGCTATTTTGTAAGGGAGTGGAGCCTTAGGTATTCACCAGGGTAGGGCAACCCTCTTTGCTGTGAGTTGTAGCACTGCCTGTGGGGAAGGGGTCAGAGAGGGAACAATGCCACTCAGTTGCTCCACTCTAGCCCCGATTTCCAACGAACTCTCCTGTGAGACTAGGAGTTTCTCCAGCCTTTGCAACCCCCACAGTATTTTACAGCTAGAGGTTTTGAATCTTTAATTTCCCATTCAGCCATCCTCACCTTGCCTACACAATCCACCACCTTGCCACACATCCTGTCCTCTCAGCTGCTCATCTCCTATCTCTGCCCCTCCTACCAGTCTGAACAAAAATTTTTTTTTAACTCGTTGGTTGTCCATGAAGTTAGATATCCTGGCAGTTTTGGTTGTATATTGTTTTTAAATTAGTTGTTATCCTTCTTTTGGTTGTGTGAGAAGGCAAAGAATTTCTACCTATGCCTCCATCCTGGCCAGAACTCTGGTTTTGAGTTTTTAACACCTGTGACTCCCTAGAGATATTAACTAAGTTGAAATACAATTTGTTTTCAAAACCAGAATATTTCCTTACATAATACATTGTTCAAATGTATGATAAAGCTAAGTATGAGATATCCTTAAACTAACCTTTTCTCCATCTTTAGTATTACAAATATGAATAATGAGCAAACAAAGAATTGTTGTAATTCTTGTTCCATCTGTATCAGTAAGGGTCCCATTAAAAACAAATGGCACACTCAAACTGAGTGACTGAGGAGAGTCAATGAAGTGATAACTATCAAGGCATAGACAACACCAAGTAGGACAAGTACATACCCCATGTTAAGCAAGACAGAGGACCATTTCTACCTGAATCCTGCAGTAGGAAAGGAACAAGTGACAGGAGCATTTATTAGGACCGGAGAGGGCAGTTGTATGGAAAAGGCACCTGATGGAAGCTGTGGCACTTTGTAGAGGATGCAGTGAACTTAGAGTGACCCAGCAGGAATAGAGCCACCTCACCCACCATTGAGACAGCCCATACAGTGTAGCTTCCTGGGTACCCAGCAAGATGGAGAAGGATGGAGAAGAATAATACAGAGGAGATACCATGCATATTATGTTAGAGTTGTGTGGGAAAAAAATCTACAGGTATTTCACATGAAGTTGACGTTGACAGAGATAGGCTGACTAACAACAGACTTCTTTGCATCACAAAGAGTCACTTATGGCCAGATAGATCTTCAGGGTAGAAGAAATGCCCAACCTCAGGCCCAGGCAGGCCGCAGGTCTCTTCCTATTACCAGTTCAAGTACAGTGACTGAATGTTGGACTTCAATATGGGATTTCTTTTACATCATGGCAAAGGACATGGAAACTATATTAGGGGGCTAACCTGAAGCAAACAGGAACTTACCAAGAACATATGCTTGATTATAAAGTCTGCTAGGCTAGTGGCCCAAAAACTGGCAGTTAGGAGTTGCAGTATTGAGAACAAGGCTCATTGGGTGGTCTTAATTCCAGGGCCACGTCTCTGGGGCTGCTGAATTTAGTTTTGGAGACTAATTTTTTATAATTTTTAAAAAGCTTTTATTTATTTATTTTTAGAGAGAAGAAAGGGGAGGGAGAAAGAGAGGAAGAGAAACACTAATGTGTGGATGCCTCTAGTGCACCCTCCACCAGGGACCAGCCTGCAACCCAGGAACATGCCCCGACAAAGAACCAAACCAGCAACCCCTTGGTTCACAGGCCCATGCTCAATTCACTAAGCCACACCAGCCAGGGCTGGAGACTAACTTCTGAGTCACTATATTTCAAGTGTCCACTACATCCCAGATACGGCATACCAATCACCCAGCTCCTCCCATTATTCCTGGCCATACTACTTCCTTTGCTTTAGTTATGACTTGGCACATGCTACTTCCTCTTCCTGTTCCCCACTCCCCGTCCTGGTAAACTCTTACCCTTACTTCAAAACCCACCTTGGAGATTACATCCTCTGGGAAACCTTTCAAGTGTATACCCTGAAGGCTGAGGGACTCCCTCCCTGAGATCCCTGCAACAATTACTCTGCTTATTCTGCTGTTACAACAACTTCAGAATACAGTGAAATGAATCTACTTACATATCTGTTTCCTCATGTAAACTAGTGCTTACCCTAGAAAAGGTTGGTTTTCATTAAATTTTAGTTCAGGAAATGTATTTTTTGAAAGGCAATGTTTAAATGCTATGGGACTATGGGAATAATGATAATGTTAGAGAGAGGGAGATAAACAAATACTAAGTAAAGTCCTTGGTCCCTGACCTCAAAAGGGGTAATCAGAAAAAATACAGGATACCCAGTTACAATTGAATTTCAGATAAGCGACAAATAATTTTTAATATAACTTAAAATATATATCTCAGGTAAATAAATTCAAATATTGCTGGGACACACATACATTAAAATTTTTTTATCTGACATTCAAATTTAATTGAGCATCTTGTATTTTAATTTGTTAAATCTTAAAATCCTATTCAAAGGACTGATCCTCCAGCTGATGAAACAAGATGTGACTATGGGCCATTAGCACTACAAGGCAGAGCATGCCAAGAACAGCGTGGCAGTTAGGGAGTGCTAGGGGAGGCCCTGGTGGCACCAAGCAAGAATAAGCTCTCCCTTATTTTTCAGTACAGAAGAAAAGGAGAGAAGCCATGTTTCCTGGTTCCTCCTGGCATAAACCAGTCAACATGGCTTCTCTCTGGCTACCCCAGTGTGCAGAAGAATGGAAAGCTTGAAAGAGAAGATCTGGGTTTAAGTCGCACACAGACCACCATCCAGCTGTGTGGCTTTCAGAAATCACTAACCTTCCCTAAGTGTCATTTTCTTTTCTGTAACTGAAAAAGTCAAAACTGACTTTTTTTTAAAAAGGGAGGAGGGAGTTCTTTTATGTAATTAGGAACTCATACAGGATGCGCTCTGAGAAAAATTAGAATCTTCCTGTAGTTTCATCCACTGTCCCACCCCTTTCTGCCTCCCATCACTGACAGAGAATGGCCAGTAGGCATGAGCCAAAAGATTAATGCTTATCCCATGCCTCATTTCCCAGAATCTCCTATATCAAGGGTCAGCAAGTTTTTTCTGTAAAGGGCCCTACAGTAAATATTTTAGGCTTTTCAGGCCATCTAATTTACAAATCATAAACTATTTTAGGCTTTTTGAGTTTCTGTTGCAACCACTCAACCCTTCCAGTGTAGCGTGAAGGCAGCCAAAGATAATATGTAAAAGATGAGTGTGGCTGTGTTTCCATACAACTGTATTTATGGACATGAAGCTGACTGTCATATAATTTTCATGTATCGTGAGATATTATTCTTCTTTTCATTTTTAAAAATCTTATAAAATGCAAATAACCATTCTTAGCTCAAAGGCCACAAGAGAAAAGACAACAGGACAGATGTGACCCTCAGCTGTGGTTTACCCACCCCTGTTCTATATGACTGAATTGTTAACCACTGATACACTCTCCACCCTGGAGGGGTGGCCCGTCTCCTACTATTCGTACTTGAGAACAAAGTTAGGAAAAGAGCTGGTCTGAGTTCTTCCCTCTGAATCCAAAGAAATTACCTCACTACTTCCTGTGCCATCCTTTGTCTGTTTAAAAGAAGACCCAGGGTGAGGGGGCATTATATTTAGCAAGCTGCTAAATAAAGTCATTGAGAAATACAAATGAGGTAAATAAGGACAGACCATGAGCAGGGATGGTTCAAGTGTTGAGTAATCTTGAAAATCATATGGCAAGGGAAATAGAGAAATCAAAATGTTTTTCTTATATATTTTCCACCACGATTATTTTACTTCATGGAAAGCAGAGTAATGTGTGAGGTCATTTTTCCTTCACACAATTCACTTTCAAGTAGTTAAAATAAAAAAGGGAAGTTTTTCTCAACAGAGAAGTGCCAATGCCTGAAGGGAACATTTCTCATGAAGGCCCTTTCTGTCCTTCCCCACCCCGGCCCTCTCTTTCTACACTTCTCTCCACTCCCTTCTCAGCTGCTCTCAGCACATCCCACTTCTCCCAGTTATAGAGTGCCCATCTCTGCTCTCTTTACCTGCAGGACTGGGGCGCTAACAAGTACCAAGTACATTACAAAGCCAGGAACCCAACAACACAGTGCTTAGAAACCATTGTTTTGATAATATCAGAAAGGTAAAAAAATGAAAAAAAATCCTTAAAACTTATAAAAGCAAATAGTGCCAGGTATACAGTGATACAGAAAACCCAAGCAGAAAGAAGGTGCTTGTTTCAATAACTCAGGAATTTTTTGTTGGTAAGACATGGCAATCAACTTTAGCAACAATTCTAGAGAGTTTAGAAAAAGGTCCCTCCAGATGACATGAGGGGGAAAGATCATGTTTTGATCAAAGTAGAAAGCATCCACCAGAACTGAATGATAATTGGGGATAATTATAGTCAAGTACAGGGGTTCCGGAATACTGGTGTCTACCCAGCACGTTACAGCAAATTTTAAGATAAATTTTAAACACTTGGAAAGTGGTGTTTTTATTTCTTGGCTGACGAATCTTTCACAGACAATCTCAGTGTAGTTACAGAGTATTTTAGTTCAACCAAGTTCAAATAAACTAAGAAGGGGCATGTTCCATAAGGTTTCATTCCCTCTCAGGTGCTTAAGCAAGTGCCTTCAGAGGAGCATGGTGGAGAACAAAAGGGATCGCCCCAATTCAGGCCTGGTGTTGCCCCTTTCAAGCCAAGCGAATGTAAGTGCATGAAAACTCCTTGATCTTACTTCCTTCATTGGTACAAGGGGGATAGCGCTCTGTCCTACTCACAAGCAACTCTGTTGTGAAGCTCAAACAACATGATATGTAAACAAGGCTTTGCAAATTATAAAGACAGAAGTGCTTCCTATGATTATGGTTGTTATTGAAGAAGGAATGGTTGCTTGGGTTAATTGCTAAGCCATTGAAGAGCTGCTTCAGTTAGTTGAATAGATGACTTGTAAGTGTTAATCAGCACATGTCTTGGTTGCCACTTTAGGCCTGGTGAGTCAGAGCCCAAGAGCACGAGGCCCAGGTCATGGGCCCCATGGGACCAGCTCATCTGACTTGGACAGCAGGAGCTTCTGAGCTAAAGAAATCTGGACCTGAATCCCAACTCTGCCCCTTACTCACTAGGCAAGCCCCTTATCCTATCCAAGCCTCAGTTTCCCCACCCCTAAAATTGGGACATTAATACTACCTATAGGGTTGTTGTGAGGCTGAGAGATAACACATAATCCCTGGTACATAGTAGGTTTTTCATAAGTAGGAACAAATACCGTAAAGGGAAGAGGTAATGGCTTTAACCCTTATAAGCTACTTTGTAAATGCATGTGGAGACTGATTATGTGAACAATCTGCTCAAATCTATTCCTATGTCTTGAAAAAGAAATCCAAAACACATGGCCACTGATGATGGGATTTGCATCTAAAAAAATGACAGCACATTATATACCAATTTCTTCCCATTACATTTCTTATTATAATACAGTCCCTGAGACACACCAAAGAAAATTTTGGTAATTTGACCTAAACTGGCCACATAACTGCCCCACGCTTGAAAGTGTCGATCTTCCCCTGCCCCAGCCCTGCCCTTCTATCTACTGTAGTGAGTTCTTTCCAAACTTCTGTCTCACTTTGCCTCTACATTCAACCCAACCCCCTAGATGAACTGGGCATCTCACTATTTCCCAATGTCACTCTCTGCCTGGAAAACATGACACTGCCTTAAGTCAGGCATACTGGAAACAGGTAATGAGACACTAAGATTTAGTGTGGGGGCCTTATTGGGAAGCTTGTGGGAAGATCTGAGAGGGAGAGAGGGATGCAGGATTGGGCAAAGACAGAAGATGAACCACAATGCCTCCTAAACTGAGGTTTCAGCTGATCCCATGTGAAGCTCTGGAGCTGAGATGACCCTTCAGGGATGTCATAAATTGTGTCTAGGAGCTATGCACTCTACCCTATATTGACCAGTCATTGGAGGTGGACTTCTCCCCGGGAGGGCGCTTACCCTTTGGCAACGAGAAGTTCTCTGAGAGGGACTCAACTGAGATCCATCAGGAACTAACCCTCCCTGCAGCTGGGCCATGTGTGTCTCCTCCAGGAGGGCACCTGGGAAGTACTCCACCACATTCACTACCTTAATTTCCAAACCACTCTCCAGACCTCCAGGCCCATACTCACCACTGCATCACCACAAAGCCCATTCTGACCCTGTATTCTCTCCCTCTTCATACTTGAGATATGGGTACCACACCTATAAGACACTTTCAGATGCCTCTTATATTGCCACTGAGTTCAGAGGTCACAAAGCTCAAAATATGCATTATTTGGTACCACTTCTCAAAATTCCAGTGAATATAGAGAATGAGAAATTCATACTCCCTTAAACATAAGCAGTGATGCATGTTCTTACAGCTAAAATTTCCAAGACCTCAGCATATTTAAACATACTTAATACTTTTTAGCTTGGTTCCTCATTTTGTTTATAGGAAAGAATATTTCATGGGTAATGATACAATTCTATTCTTACACAATATCCATTGGGGTTTTCGTTTCCTTTATTTGCTGAATAATTTTTCTTTATAAAGTATTCTCTTGAAAATATAACAAGAAGTACTATATACTGAAAGAAAAGTCAGACTAGACAAGCAGGGCCAAATTAACAAGAAGTCTTCTAAGTTACACAAAATTACACAAAAGTATCAGTCATAAAAAATATAGTTGTAGGAAAAAAACAGCCTTCAAAATGAGTACACCTATCCAGCTCCCTTATGAAGAGGAGAAATAAGTATTAATGTCACAGTAGTGTCATCATTTCACATATTGAAATAATTTATTGAATCAAAAACATGAAAATGATGGCTTTGCAATAAATAGGTTACATGAATGAAAAACTTGAGTAAATGCCAAATTCTTCCACCAAATGGAAGAGATACATGCGTGAAGCACATATACACACATATATATGTATGTATATGTTTATCATATTTAGAAAACATGAAATAAAATAAATTATGCATTTTACATGTAAATATATACCATTTGTGTGTTAGAGGAACACACACAGATGCACATGTTTCCCGAACAAACACAGCTGTCGTCTGTTGGGAAATGGCACCACTTCACACTGACAGAGCACTGCAAAGTGAAGGGCTAAAATGTCTTCAACCCTAAGTCAGCATTATGGCCTTCTACATAGGGCGCCCCCCTGCCCCGCAATGCTCCCAAATCTATAACACAACATGCAGTGCCACCCTTAGACCTAGGCAAGCAGCCCACCCTCATCCACACATGAGGTTACCTGTGCTTTGAAGGTCTTGCGCACATTTTCTAAGGCTTCCTTGGGTGCCTGGGATCAACCAGAGCTAGCAGTGTCTTCCAGGTTGGGCACCTCCATCCCAGCCCTGGACTTGCATGGGCCCTGGCTCCCACTTATGCTTTGCTTTTTGGGGAACTCTACAACCTTCTGCCCCAGGGTGGTGTTGACCAGATGCCCCAAGAAACCCCTAACCTCACACCTCTTGGTTGTCTGGGATCTGTGGTTAGAACCTGCTCCAGGAGGTTGGCCTGGCGAATGGGTCACTCCCACTGGCCAGCATGGCGTTTCTTTACAGAGGATTGGGCCACCAGAACAGTGCCGACATACTGATTTTGGGTCATTCGCTCACGAAGGGTTCAATGTCCACTTTTGGGCTTGAGCCTGGTCTTTGTGGGCCTGTCCGAGATCTCAGTGCAGGGCCGCCTCTAGTTACCTTGTGTGATTCCCACCCTCATTACTGGCTTGGGGGTGGCCATCATACTCTCACCTGCTACTTGTCACATGTCAGACAGACCTCAAGAGTGATCTCACTTACCTCCTCCAAGGTTTTTGGAGACTGTTACTGCACAATGCAAATGGCCACAGCCCTTGGAACACATTTCCCCTCATCTCTGACCAATGTGGTGACATTGTATTTTCCCAGGTTGGTATTTTTGTGGGAGTGGGACCAATCTTCTCACTGGGCCCACGGGACCCTCTCCTATCATCAACATGAAAGAGATCACTAGAGATTCAGTGAAGTCTTTGGATACAGCCCAAAGCATTCAAAAGCACACATGGTTGAAAAAATGTGTTATTCTACATTTGTATTATAAACTTGCAAACATTAAATTTTACATGAACAAAAATGAATTATTGTTCCCATATTTTTGCATACTCTGGGTAAAAACTGTGTTCATAGTCATCAGCAAAGAAGCACAATAACAATCTTTAAGAGTCCATGGAAGCCAATATTCTTAAGGAGAATAATATTCATAAGAAGAACTTCAAGGAGAATGAAGTACCATGAGTAATAATATGGCCAGGACTAAAGAGATGGTTTTTAGAGAGGTGAAGAGGTAAGAAAATCTATTCATAAAGCTTCAATACAAGCAGACTCTAAAGAACGGTGGCATTGCAAATAACATATATCCCACTTTTTTCCTATGGGAGATGTTAAGTTACCCAGGAATAGTGTGCCTTTTACAAAAAAGGAGACAGGCAGTTCCTGCCCCTAACAGGAAGAGATGACTACTAGGCACCATGTGGAGTCTCCACATGCACTGACTGGACAATGAACAAATACATTAGTATCACTCCTTTGCCCATTATTCTAAATCTTCATTGATAAATGACTATACTACACATGGACCCATTAGTATTATGATTTTTAACCAAATTGGTCCTATAGATGCAGCTCTGCAAAAAAATATTTCCCCAGGGCCCTGCATAGCCTAGAGGTGGCCCTGATCCTATGTGAGTTTAAAACAGTCACACCAAAACCTAGAGATACTGAATGAACAATAACTTTTAACAAGCCTGTTTTCAGTGCAGAAAATTCTCTGAACATTTTTGAGATTGTGATAAATATCACTATTAGTCACTCAATGATACTTTGTTGCAATCCAATGGAATGTCTTCCAAAGGAATTTTTGAAATATATATATAGAGAGAGACTCTTAAAATTAAAATAAATGTTGAGACCATTTTCCTTGCCCTATGTCAGTCTTTTTCTTACCTATTTTTGTTATCCATTATTTGAAATGAAGATTCTTTAATTGTTTTAAATTTCAAATAAAGGTATTTCATATTTCAAGACAATCTAGTATAACACTGACCCAGGATGCTTACTACATCTGACCCAGCTTCTTCACTTTCTCCTTTTCTCCCTCTCACCTTGAAGTAGTCTGAAACCCAAAAGAACAATGAAAATATTTCCTTTTCATAACCTCCATCACCCTGTTTAATCACCCATTCCAGGGTCCAACAGTTGCCACACTGCTTTCTCATGTGGCTTCCTCCTTGATCTGATGAACATAACTGTGGATTGACTGTTCATGTCTCTTGGGTCCTAACCAGAGACATCCAATAACCCCATCCTAGTCTATCCAGGCAAATAAAACATTTTTAAGGGGCAAGTCACTTTTCAATAAAGTCCATACATTACACCTTGTATCTGCTGCTTTCAAATATAGGCTCAAAATATTTCTTAAAACTTTAAAAATGTCATTCCCCAAAATGCTAATAAACCCCTTCCTGAAAAATATTTAAGCCCCTTTGATTAACTCTGTGAGAAGCTATGAACATCAGTCTGTTTCCTTTCTAGTGCTTTTGTTTTGGTTTTTACTCTTCTCCCAGTTATTTTCCTATTTGAAATTAAGCTCTCCTGATTTTAACCCGTGTGAAAGAAACATATTATTCATCTTCGCATCTGTTGTGGGGTGTGTTGACAGATTTTCTCAAACCCTACAAACAAGAAAGGCCAAGTTCCACTACACCCGGCTATAAGTCCAACTCCACCGCGGGCACACGCCATCACGGAACCCTTCTTCCCACTCCCTGAAATTGCAGAGCACTCTCCCCTTAGACTGCCCAGGTTAATGCCTGATGGCTTTAGAGGCTTTGTGGTGCACTTGACACCTAGATGTGAGAAGTGAAGCCAGAATACTGTGATTCACACTGTAGTATTTATGAATTTTACATGCTAAAAAACTGGAGCTCTCTTTTATTCACTGTAAAGGAACTTAAATTCGTTTACAAACTGATACTGGACAACTTAAGCTTGACCAAATCTTTAGTCACTGGTTCATTCTAGTTTCCTTGGGAGGAAATCACCTGTCCAGGATGCTTTCTTCCATTTTCTTTCTCCTTATCTCTTCTGGGGTCATCTAAGTTGGGGGAGGGGCTTTGAAGTCATCAGTAAGTTTAATACTCAAAATATTTAACAAGCAATGGAGTGCAGGCACCAACCAATCAGAACAGACACCAACGGACACAACTGCTAGAGCCTTGCTAGTTAGTACCACACGACGACAATCCCGGCCATCAGCATCCATTCACACTGACTTCCAGTGAAATCCGTTCTTTATCCTTGGGACCTATCACTATGGTATCTGTGGTCAAAACACCTGAATCCTGCTCTGTTCTCAGGCTGAAGGTCATGAAGATGATTCCAGAGACTGTTGAATCATTTAACACCTAGACACAGGAGACAAAAAGTAGACTGTCATGATTCACATTTGTAGCAGTTACAAATTTTACATATTAGAACAGTAAACGCAAAAGGCCACTCTTACACACACATCTCAGGGGGATGAGAAATTTCTGACTCCCTGTCAACTCCTGGAGCTTCAGGCATCTGTGGTGCTGCGTTAGGCTTTCTCTGCCTAGATCTTCCTGTTTGTTCCCTCTTACACTTTGCTGCTGTAGAGGCCTGCTGGGATGGCAGACTTTCCTACAAGAATTGCTCTCTTTCTCCTGTTTGACCCTGAAAACAACTTCCGCAGTAGGTGAAGGTGATGTCACCATCCTCATTTTACAACCGTTGAAATTCATGCCCAGAAAGATTGGGTTTCATGTAGGATCACATAGCTAATAAGTGATGAGCTAGAACAAATACAAATCCAGGTATTCTGATTTCAAATCCCATTCTCTTTTCACCAAAGCACAATGGCATCCCTAATTAAATGTACATAGATTTGGGAGCTGTGACAATTCCCCTGTGAGACCACTCCCATTCACACACAAAAATTTTTTTTAAATGCTACTACTCACGTGTTTCTTCTATTATTCTTTTAGCAAAGAGGAGACGCATTCAAAACTCAACCTTTTTGAGTGAAGCAAATGGAGTCGTAACAGATAGATTGTGGGCAAATTTGAAGCATACCACTTTCAGACCTCATCTCTTTGATCACTCTCACAATCCAGCCACTGCATTCTTTTTCTCATCCCACTGGCTGTCTGGATGCAGAGGAACCAGTGGAGAAGACAAGCTGGAAGGAGTGAGGGTCCCTGAATGAATGTATGGAGCAGCAATGGCCTGGGACCTGTATGAAAAAGAAACTTTTACTATGACAGCCACTGACAGACACACTGGGACTCTCTCGTTGCACTAGCAATTTATCCTGACTAATATAAAAAGGAGGGAAACCATATTTTACTCTCTAGAATACAGTGACACCAAATATTTTAAACAATAAAGAGATGAAGGAAATTGTCTTCAGATTTTAGTGCTCTCTTATACTTGACAGTGAAAAATGTTAATGACCAAGTTCAGGAAAGATCCAGGATGGGCAAGTTTCACAAATACACACACACACACACACACAATTTTGTTTTATATTTACAATACATAATTTTACATCAATATTTTTGGATAGGGTGGATTTATGATTTTAAAGAACAGAAACATATAATTGGGGAGGTCTTAAAGAGCACAAATTATAGGTACAAAAATAAATATTTATTGAGAATGAGAAAATTACAATAATTCAAAATTTTAAAAGCTGACAAACACCATAAGCATCACAAAATCAAAAGAAGATAATATGTTTATAATTATCTTCTTACTTTTTTTGGCTGCATACTCTTTTATTACCCTTGCTATGACTTTATATTGTTTTAATAGAGAAGATAGAAATATAAATGTCTTTCTTCTAACATAGTTGGTAAAAATTTGTGTTTTTTATTGATGGTAACATCATGTGCATATTTATGATTACTGTCAACTCTGGGAAAATCTCTGTCAAGTTTCTGCCAAATATGACCTGTAAGGCTTAGAAGAATTATTCAGGGACTGGCTTTCAACTCTGTAGAGCATTTCAACCTTGTTCCTCCTTTTCAGTCCACATGCTTCCAGTGCTGGAGGCCATCAGCTGCATTAACATCACGACAGAACCTCTGTCCTGAATCTCTGTGTTGTGATGTCAGGTGAGTTGGCACAAAGGGCAACAGAAATTTTTGAAAGGTGTGCATATATGGAGATAACTAGCCGTAACTCAGAAAGGACTGAAAATCATACCAATATATCCCACTAAAACTACACTAAGTGTATCCCCAATTGTACTGTCTCTAAGTCATATTTTTTAAATAAATAAAAACCATGGCTTCCCCCCTGACACCTGACATGAGAAATGTAACATGAGAAGAAATGAGAAAGTTGAAGAGGAAAGAGTGAGCTTAAGTGTTATAATTAAAATTTCTCGAAACTTTCCTTAGAGGTTAATGTTTTAATAAACCTCAGGCTGATGTCCAAAACTAGCATGACTCATGCCTTTGAGGGGTTAAACACTCCATTCCCCAATTGCAAACATCATTCAGGAAATCCTCAATCAGCTTCATGACCACATCTGTTGAAACTAAACTTTTGTAATGCTTTCTTTAGGTAAAATAAAATAAAAATCTCTTTTTGAAGTGGGTCTAATCATGTCCCAGGTATCTCTGTCATTGCAATACTGTTAGTCTAGCAGTTACAATAAATGCTGTCATAACTCACAGGAGGCAAGACCGTGCATCAAGGTGCTAAAGACAGACATGACCTATTGTCACATGAAGGTTGCGAAGCAGTCATATTAGCTAAAATATGACCCTCTGAACTTTTTAATTACTTAAGTAATTAAAGATGGGTTTGCAACTACCAAAGTGGATTAGAAGTTAGAAGTTGGGTTGAATTAATCTGAGAAAGCTCCTTGGGGGAGATGTAAAATTCGGGGCAGAATGGGACAGGGGTTAAGTTTCACGAGGACATGGATTTTGTCCACTGTATTCACTGCTATCTCCAGTGCCCTTAATACTACTCAGAACAATAAAGGGATCAATTAACATTTTTGACTTGGGAGGAGGGAGGGAGAAGGAAGGAAGGGAGGAATAAGGAAAGAGGGGAAGGAAGGGAGATAGGAGAAGGAAGAGTGGTGACTGGAGGGGGAGGGAGGAAGGAAACAAGAGAAGGGAAAGGAGGAGATGGGGAAAGGAAGGAAGGAGAGTGGGGGTAAGAAATGAGGAGAGGGGAGGAGGTTGACAGGAAGGAAAAGAATGAGAGGAGGGAGGGATGGAGAGAGGGAGGAAAAGAGAAAGAAGACCTTCGCCTTAGGTATATCACAAATCAGTGTGTCTCAGGTTTCTCTCCTATAAATGAAGATAAAAAACAATCCCTCCCTATGAAGCTGTTGTAAGGATTAGTAGAGCTAACACATGTAAGTCACTTATAAGAGGGCCTGGTACTCAGTACGCTTTAGTTACTATAGCGAATATTTGATCTTCACTTAGTTCCTTTGAGCTAAGGCAACCAACAAGAGACGTTACTGTCAGTGATTGGCACAGAGGGAAGGGGGCTGACTTGAATGATTAAAGGAAAATCTTTCAAGAGGCCTGAAATACCTATTCTAAAAACTTATGATTTCATGGGAGAGTCCAGAAGATTTGGAATTTGATTCTCAGGCAGGATTGAAAGGAGCTGCGTGCCCTGTGAAGTGGCAGGAAGATGCATCTCACGTCTCAAATGGGTAGATGCAATCAATAACATCCTGTCGGGAACTTTCTGTGGTCTCATGTAAATATAGGCTACCTGAATAAAAGATAAAAACTGTCATTTCCTCTCACGTTCTAGCATGATGATTTATCTATTCCTTTGAAAGAATCAAACTAAAGCAAACAATTGCTTAAACTTTCCTCGTTATGTGTCCATTGTGAAATGTAAGGGGAAAAAAATGGTGCAAGATGGTAGAATACATTTAGGACATTTGCAGAGAGGAACACCAGAAAGAATAAGAAATAATTAACTCAGTCCAATGGGAAAGTCATTATAATTACACCTCAAACAACCTATGGGAAAAAGTGTCATGGGCTGTTTAATCAACCCTAAACTGTGGGGGTGACTAGTTATAATTTAGGTGTTTTCCAATTAGCTAATACAAAACAGTAATAAATGGGCAGCTGCATTCTTAACATGATGCTTCCATATACTTAAAGAAAGTTAATGTAGAGTTCTTTTAAAACTTTGAACTTGACTAAGGATGTTTATAAAAATTCTTATTCCTCAAAATTATTATTTATTGTTTATCAAACCCACAATCTTCAAAGAAATTTAGGTTCACAAAGGCAATGTGAAAAATTACTAAGGCAAGAAGTGGGTGCTATTTTAGCATACAGGCAAGCTGTTATGAATGATGAATCCTTTAAATGGGAACAAGGTTGAAGTCCAGGAACAAAAGACAAATTCACAACTGGTCTCCCACCACTTACAACTTGTTCTTACTCTGAAGGGCAGAAGTGTCCTATTCAACACTATCCATGCTGAGAGAGCTTGGTGTTCCAGAGATTCACCCCCCTCCGTGGGAACCCATGGAGAAATGTGAAAACATTTTTTATCCACCTTGAATTTATTTTTGTGTATGGTGGAGAGCATTATGCTAAGTGAAATAAGCCAGGCGGTGAAAGACAAATACCATATGATCTCACCTTTAACAGGAACCTAATCAACAAAACAAACAAACAAGCACAATATAACCAAAGACACTGAAATTGAGAACAGGCCGACAGTCACCAGAGGGGAGAGGGGAGGGAATTTCATGGGAAAAGGGGAAGGGTTTAGAGCAACAGGTATGAAAGACACATGGACAAAAACTAAGGGGGGTGGATATGGGAGGGAAGTGGGGAGGGTTGGGGCAGTGGCCTGGGATGGGAGTAAAAGACAGAAAACTGTATAAGAACAACAATTAAAATAAAAATAAAAAATAAAAAGAAACAAATAAAGAAACGTGAAAACATTCTGGGCAGGCACCTTACTCGGAGCAATGGCTTCCTGCTGGGGCTCAGCCTGAAGGCTCATCTCACCTTGCTGGGCAAAGTGAAAAAAACAAAGGCTGACTGGGTCTGGCTCCGACCTTGGCCTAAGTCCTCCAGAACACAAACATAATCTTAGTGTGACCAAGTATAAGGGTGGGGTTCATACTGTTTTTCCTATGCCTCAGCCTAATTCATGAAAAATCCACATTTCAGCTCATTTGTTTAAGGATTATTTTCAAAGACCTGTTTCTGAAGTAACCAGATACTCTTTCAAAATAATCTGTACTTGTTTATCAAATAGCCCAATATTCATTAAAGATTCAAGTAAAATCATGTCTACTCAAATCTCAATAGCTAATGAGAAAGAAGCATGACCAAAAAAACTTGACCTTTAAAGTCAGACTAATCTAGTATAAGATCTCAACTTATTAGAACTAGGACTTGGAATAAATTACCTGACCTAGACAAAGCTGAATTTCCTCAACTATAAATGGAATTGAGAAGCCTCACCTTATAAGGTAACTGTGAGAAACAGTATATATGCCAAAGAAATAGTAAAAATTCCCATCATCATTGTAGTGATCAACATGAGGATTTTGTGGTAATTCAACAGAGACAGACAGCAGTAGTCTGTCTAAGCTCCACCCCTGAAGGCCCCAAACTTGGTGATACAGTAGAAAAATCAATCAAGTTCGGTGTCCTTATCCTTTAAATATGGGGTCCGGCACAAATAATGCCTCTTTTTATTACAAAATCTTTTATTAAAACATCATGAGCATGGAATTCTGTAACATAACAATATGACACTCAAGCACACCATATGACATTTTAGGTGAAATTCTCAAATTAAAACTATAAATTATTACACACATATTATTACCCTACCAACCACGTTCAAGCAGGCGTTACTTCTGCCAGACCCTGTAGTTCTGATCCTTATATAGTATATAGTTTTAATGTTAAAAATAAAAATGTAGGACTCTTTAAAAATTAAAAGTGCTATATAAAGTAACACTAATATACTTGCTGGTGCTGTTAGAATGGCCCAGACGCCCTTGGTGTTTTTGCTTTGCTGCTTTCTCTGTCCAATTTCCAGTCAACCGCACAGAGAATGAGCTCTATGCTTGTCCAGTTCAATTCCACCAGGGTAGTAGGGGCAGCACCAGAACACCTTTGCTGCCTATATGTTTGATACGACATTCTTCCAAACTGAAATTTGGCCATTCTAGGTAGGATTTGGGGGTTACTGTTGAGTAAAGAATAGGAAGCAATTTCTCCTCCTGGAAACGTTCAGGATGAATCCTCACCTACTGAGCAGGGTTTTAATGATCCGTGACACCCTCCTCATCACCCTTGTGTGTCTTTCCCTTCTCACTAGTCACTGAACTTGCCCACTGCCCCCTGACTCTCTCTGGCCCTTTCTGGTTGCACCTTGTCCTCCCAGCTGGCCAGGATCTGTATTTTAATGATCTTTGACTCTTTCATGTCACTTCCTACTCTTCTCTTCCCATGATATTGGTTGATTAGTTCTAATTTGGATAAATCCTTCTTTTTAACTACTTATTACCTGTCTGAGTTTAGCAAAATAATTGTCCAGCAAAACAATGGAGAAGCCTGAGTGTCTCCGTCTGATGGACAGGATAACACCACTTCATGATGATGATAATAATTATAATCACTAACACTACTGGAAATTTCCAACATTCCGACATCATACTAAGTGCTTTGCAAATGTGACTTCATTTAGTCCTCCCAGTAACCTGATGAGGTGGCTATAACTATCTCTCATATATAGAGATGGAAGTGAAGGAACAGAATAAAGTAACTTAGTCAAGGAATAAAGTAGCCTGCCCAAGTTAACAGGCAATGGAATTAGGATCCTGATCCAAGCCCATACCACCTCAATGTTTAACAATATAATATTTTGTAATAATATTTTGTTCCCATAACAAAGTTTCAAAATTTACTTTGGAATGCTGAAGGCCTTGTTATATAGGCCTATTGCTAATTGTGAGTTCTTGATTTCTGGATTTGTATACACATTTAATTAATCTCTCTGATTTCATGAACCAAGCCCATTTATAATGTGCATTGTCATTTACAGTAATGAAACTGCCCTCATTCATAAATATGCAGTTGCTCCAAATCGTACCGCGGAAGACTTTGCTTCCTGTCGGCAGGGCCAGTTTATCCCTTAGACGCAGGAGGCACAGTGCCTACACCCTGCAAAACTTTTACAAGCCCACACAAAAAATATTTTAACTTCTTTTAAAATACATTAAGAAGAAAGAAAAACTTTCAGGTCACAGGAAATGTTGTGATATATAACATTAATATATTTGTCATTATGACAACCTAGTCATGAATTATGATTATGTGTTTGTTTATTCTTGTGGAGAAAGGTGCCCACGATGGCAAAACTGTCTGGGGCCCCTGAAAGCCCCACAATGGTGCTGCCTGTTGGCTGTGCAGGGCGTGCTGGTGCTCCGTGTTACAGATGTGACTTCTCTTTGCACCCTTCCTGATTAGCTACACAGTCACACTGGCTGCCGCTGCTTCGTGACTTCTGGGTCTCCCCTGTGGATACCACGTGCAACAGAGTTGTGTGGCTTATACAAAGCATGACAGCTGCTCTTTAGCTTAAACAGCACATACCAAAAACCCGGTGTGAGGTGTCAGAAGGTGGTTTCCTTCTCTCCTGCAGCGTGATGAGGAAATGCTGCCGTGCTGGGGCAAAATCACCTGTCTGATGAGGGTATTATGGCCACAAACTGTCTTGCCACGAGAAAACACTCCAGAGCAAAAGGATATTACAGAGAGGAAATAAAACGTGTCATAGCCCTAGCAGAGTAAACTTTCCCCTCCTGGACCTGTTTTGTGTCAATTCTTCCTCCTTCCCATGACCGTATCTTGAGCTCTTTTTAGCAAGCCCAGATTCTAAACGTCAGCCGGAAATACGAAGCTTGAGGCAAGCCTTGGGTAAAGACAAGGACCCCAATTTGAGGAGGAGTGCTGTTTTGACCCCAGCTGGACTGGGGACCCACGGAGACCTGTGGATTTTGACTTGTGTTACATTTGAACTATAATGACCTTTATCCTCAAGTCTGGCTTGTGAGTAATGAGTACAAGTCCTTCTTTCAGCCCCTTGGTTTAAAGAAAGAGGAAGGAAATGGTCCATTGTTTTCTAACCTTGCAGTTTCCTAGTGCAGGATGGAAAATTGAGGATGGCAAGTGAAAACAGCCGGCATCTCTATAGAAGGACATCCGGTGGGGCCGGGCCTATCCTGGAGGGGGCATGTGTTGACTGTGGAGCAATGGGGAACGGGAATAAAAAGAAACTGAAGCAAGTTTCCTCAGCAAACATCTCTGAATACTCAGCACAACCAACACTGGTATACAGACTGTCCATTCTGTGTCTGAAACCCAGGGAAAGGGAACCTCTTCAGGTTTACACAGAGTAGGAAAGTGCAACGGAGGCATTTTCTCCCACTCTGGGAGAGACTTTTGTGTATCCTGAAGAGCTGAAAAGTTGTGTGCGTGATTTTTAAAAATATTCTGTTCTGTTCATCCACCAATTTGGTAAAAAACAGCTCTTAAGTTTGTTCAGCACTATGTGACCTTCATGATTATGCAAGTGATTATGGGGCCTCATTGGAGTTTTCAAAGGGCTTTGTACATGAGGGGCCTTTAAATATGCTACTGTAATAAAAACAAGCTCATAAAAATCCCACACGTTTCACGTAGGCCTTTGATAACCTATCAAAAAATAATGACCTTGAGTAACCAATAGCCTATGCTACATTCAAACCAGTAGCTTGGAGGTAAAAGTTTGTGTATCTTATTAATTCTGGCTAGAGTCTCCCCGGGCCTTAGAGGAAGAGACAACCACACACTTGCTCTGCCCACAGATGAGCAAATTCCATGAGCCATCAGAAATAACCCTTCTTCTCTGGCCACCTTCTTCTCCCAGGTAGGTTTGTCAGCACTCAGGTGACAGGGGCTCCGCCCCCAGTCCTGCCATCTGCGGGATCCTCAGTCCCTTCCTCCATCTGGGCCTCAGCCTCTCTTCTGTAAAACCAGAGGGTTGGCCTAGAATTAGTGGGATTCTGTGTGTGTGCTCAAGCGCTTTGGAGGTGCGGACCACTAAGCAGGGAGGTGCTACCCGCCTCCTCTCCATCCAAGCAGACCCCTACATGTTTTACAAGGAGGGGTCTGAAGTCTCTTTCAGTTGAAAAAAAGAGTTTGAAAACCATCATACTAGATGATCTCTAGGGCACCTTTCATTGCTGACATATTGTGAATCTGTGACTACCAGCATTTTACCCTGGGTGAACTGTCTATAAGCAATTGTTGGAGACTGAGGAATTTTTTAACCCATTAATATCTATTAACAAATTTATAGAAATTATTTCATTCTGTTTAGTAGAACACTGGGTTAGGAAGAAACAGGATGTAGGGTAAATAAATCTTAATATGGAAATTGAGGGAGAAAAGTGGGCAGAAAAATCAGAGAAGAATGAGTGCAGGCCAGGCCTTTCCTGAGGACAGCGGGCCTCAGTGGGCAGCTCGGTGAGCGCAGAGGGTGACGGATGCACCAAGACCCCCAGAGAGAGCACTGGCACCAGCCAGAGCCGCCAGCGTCTTTCGCATATGCCCTCTCATTCAGTCTTCGGGAAGGAGTGTTAACGCTCCGGCTGTAGGAAGGAGCCCAGGTTAAGAAGGCCTAAATCACGGCCCAGGATCATCCAGATAATCAATCCCAGAGTTGGAATCCTGGCACACGGGAAGGGGAGATGTGCCAAATGGGAGGGGAGAAGAGAAGACCAAGCTCTCTGGCCCTCTTTCCCATTTTGTGCCGTCCCGTGCTAAGCTCTGCAGTCAGCCAGACGCGTAACGCCTGCTACCCTTCTACAGCAGCCTGCTGCTGGGGGAAAGGCAGAGGCACAAGTCACCGTCTTTATCTGTACAAAGGTTATGGCTGGTAAGACATGAACATAAATGTGGTAGTGTTAGTGCTGTTCACCCAACACTTCTGTTCTCTGGCCAGAAGGACGTAGTAGGACTGCACTTTTCTGCTGCCTTACAATTGTGTCCATGCTTCTGCCACTGACATTTGAGCTGCCGTGAAGTGTATCCCTTCCAGGTGGAAGCTTTAAAAGCCTGGGCTCAGTCCACTGCTCTGTCTCCCTGGGCCATGATAACTGGCAACATGTCCCAGGGTGGTGGCAGCACCACGGGCCTGGGTTCCCAGGGTGGCCAATGTGGAGCGGAGCCCCAGGCAAACTGATGTGGGCGTGTCTCACAGGGAAAAAATAAATCTTGTTGTTCGAGACACTGAGAGTTTTGGAGTGGTCTCTTACCTCAGCATTACCTGGTTTGTCATCACTAATGTAGTAAATCCCCACCATGGCAGAAGGATGATGAAGCCCGAAGGTTCATGTCACTTGTCACCCACATTGGTTACGTGGTCTGCAGGCTTCCATTATTTAGTTAAGTGGTATAAACACTGATAAAGTCTATCAATGTAATTTATTGTTAATTGAAACTTCTTTCAAAGTTCCTGCATTGCAGACTTATAAATATGGATAGAGACATCTGGTATATTTATTTCTATACCAATTTCTTAAACAGTTACAACAAACGCTGAGGGAAAAGTGAGGGTATAGGGAATGAGAGGACCGCATGAAGCTGCAGCGTGTAGAAGGCACCTCCAGTTTTTCCTTTGCAGAACTACTGCCAGTTTCTTTGACTTACCCCACCAATGGTCATACACTATTTTCAACCAGTTCTCAATTTTAGCCTTACCCTTCTATGATATTCAAAATACCACTGCATTACTCATTACAAATTACAACTCTCTGTTCTGATTTTTGTCCTGCCCATCGAGAAATTCTCTATATCCTAGCTCCCCTCTAAATGAGTGAAGTATCATTAAATAAGTTCACAATCAGCCACCATTTGTGTATTGTTGCCCAGGCTCTTTGCCTTGCGTGAATTTCCTCTCTGAACCTCACAAGGACCCTGTGAAGAAGACATTCTTGTCGAAGACTTTACAAATGAGGAAACTAAGGGGTTTTTTAGGCACAAGTAACTTATCCAAGTCCCATAGTTGGTACCTGGTGGGACCAGGCAGTCCACCTCTGAAGCCCACACACTATCCCAACAGTTCCCAGGCCTCCTGGTTATCTATGTCACTACTGAGGAATGCTCCCTACAAAGCAGCTCAGGCATCTTAGGCCTCAGCTCCCCATTCACACCACCACAGGCAGTCCCCACAGGGTTTGGGGATGGTAAGGTGACGAGCAGCACAGTGCCCCATAGGGCACAGACAGATGGCCAGACAGAGCACATAGGCCACACGCCCCTGAGAACAGACTGTGCAGCTGGAAGCAGCCAGCCAGAGCTCACTGCCCCAGGGCCCTTCTGAAAGAAGGTCTTAAAATAGCATTTGATGATGTGGAGACACACAGGTATTTCATGTGCCTGATCTCCGGAACTCCCTGAATACCACAGAAAATTCAGCAAGGTGGGAAGTCTGGGCCTGGCTCTGTCATTGACTAACTACCTATTTGACTTTAGTTGATGACGATGATGATGATGACGATGATGATGATGATGATGATGATGATGATGATGATGATGATAATAATAAGTAGCACCCTGGCAGGTAGCACTGACATTGGTGCCCAGGGCTACACTCAGCACTTCACATGCATGTTCTTGTTTGATTCACTCTTCCCAAAACTACAAAAAGTAGACATTGTCATTGTCCCGCATTTCAGAGATGACAATGACAAGTGACTTGTCCGAGAATACACAGCACTGTCAGGATTCATTCCAGCCACTTCCTTTCTCTAGGCCTCAGTTTATCTACCTGAACAAGAAGAAGGTTGGGCTTGAGGAACTTCTTCCATTGTCCAGGCTCTTTCACTCCGTTGCAAAGTTCTGTTTTCACCGGCACGAACGTCCAGGGAAAGTGACGTACAATCTGCACCACCTTGAATCCACAGGATACCATTCATGCCACTCTCCCCCTTGTCCAACTTTGTTAGAATTGGTCAGAATAAACCAAACTCTGATCAACACAGATCCTCTTTTTCTGCAGTTCTTAAATATTATTAGAGTGTGCTTAGCAAATTGACTATGAGATTAATCCCAATGACAGAGGTAATAAAGAGAAAAATTAATATTTAAATATATCCTCTTTCCTTGTAATAAAATAATACAGGCCTTTCCTCATCTGCATGGGTGGGTTTATAACATGGGGAAGGGGTTTGAAATTAAGACTAACTTCATCCTCTCTCCACAGTGCTAAGATCACCATTGCCCCTAGGATCAGTTTACTGGTCCAAATTCTAACTGTATTCATGATTTTATATCAACACACCAACTAACAACAATCCCCAAATAATGAACTTTCTCTAGGGCCTTACTGTTTCCTTGATTTAAGCATCTAAGGCCAGATGTCCTCAAACTTTGGGGTCCAACAGAATTACCTGGGGAACTTGCTAAACATGCCAAGTCCATCCTTTGAGAATGATTTTGGGGTCCAGGGTGGAGACCCAGAATCTGCATTCTTAATCCCCTCTCTTGCCCAAAGCAAGTCTGATGCCCATGGTTTGCGAACCACACTTTGAGAAATGTATCCTGTCCTTGTAGTTGATTCATTTACCTTCATTCTCCTCAAGGGAGATATGTACTATTCTTGCCATTTGGCCAGACACAAACCAATAAGGTCAATTTAAATAACCAATTCAATGTTGTTTGCTGGGGAGGTTTTATTGTTTGTTTTTATCAATTTGGGTTTTTTTACATTTATTTTTCAATTACAGTTGATATATGTTAGTTTCAGGGGTATGGCACAGCAATTAGACATCTACACTCCAATGAGTCCGGTACCCATGTGACATCATACATACTTCCTGTAGCGCTACTGACTATGTTCCCCACACCGTACTTTACATCCCTGGGGGACTATTTTTATAACTGGCAATTTGTACTTCTTAATTCTTTCCACCTTTTTCAAGTCAGACTTTTAATTGTGATATACCATTTATGCCCAGTAAGTATTCATGTATGTTAAACAAAACCACTATTTGACTTTTTGCTGGATGGCGAATGAACAAGTTTTTCACTCAGCTGACACACTCTACCACCTGTCTGGGACTCATCACTGTCTTCACACCATTTCACGTGGTTATTCAGTACTGCTTCAAAGTTCAATGTGAGAGTAACACCGTAGGGCAACCATGTAATTTATCATCCAAAATGGGACACTTGTGAAACTAAAAGGAGATGTTATTACTAATTTCACTGAGAGCCCTGGCTGGGTAGCTCAGTTAGTTAGAGCGTTGTCCTGATACACCAAGGTTGCAAGTTTGGGCATGTACAACAATCAATCAATCAATGAATGCATAAATAAGTGGAACAACAAAAATTGATGTTTCTCTCTCTAAAAATCAATTAATAATAATAATTTTGCTAGGACAACAGGCATAAACCAAGACTCTAAGGGGGAACTGGGAGATACGGTTGGTCCTCCCTATTTTCACCAGGTAGAAAGGAGGTCACCAGGAGGCCACCTACTTGCCCAGGACTCCAAAGTGACCTCTCTCCTCAGTGAAGGTCCACAGTACTGGATCAGACACTAACATGGGACTTACAGCTGCCTAGCCACCCAAATGCTTATCATTGTTGCAAGGGCAGGGGCCACATCTGCCTTTTCATCTCCCTCACAGCTTCTGGCCCAGGTGCTCAGCAAGTGTGCCACCTGATGGAAAGGTGACCTGGGTAGCAGAATTCACTGTTTGTGTGACTCTGTGGGCATTCTCCCCCAGCCCTAGGGAGGCCTCGGGTGGTAGGGAAACCCGCTGAACTATAGAGACAGAAAAACTGGGTTTGCTTCCTAGCAGTGTGACCTAAGCGAAGTCACTTAACCTCCCTCAGCCTTAGTTCCCTATATGATAAGGTTGGTAATATTAATCTCATAATTTTGTTAGGAAGATCAAATGAGATGATACATGTTAACCACCTAACAGGGCCTTCTAAGCAATGATAGTTCCTTCCCTCCCCCGTCTGCAGCTCTGGTCCAGCTGCACAGAGAGAGATTACTAGAAAAGGCTGTCATCACACTGCTGTAGGACTACCGCAGCGTAACAAATCACCCCAAACCTAGATGCATGAAGTAACCATTTTATTATGCTCACTGATTCTGTGTGCCAGGAATTTGGCAAGAACACAGTGGGGCCTATTTGCTCTACTGTGACATCTGGGACCTCAGCAAGAAGGACCTGAGGGCTTGAGGTGATTCAACTTCTGGGGCCAGGAATCATCTGGAGGCATTTTTCAATCACGTTTCTGATGGTTGATGCTGGCTGCCACCCAGAGGGCCTGTGAGTGGCCTGGGGCTCCTCACAGGATAGAGACTCCTGACTCCCTAAATGGGGGTGTAGAGCTCCAAAGGCCAATGTCCCAAGAGAACTAAGAGGAAGCTACATGGCTTTTTATGACATAGCCTCAGAAGTCATATGATGCCACTTCCACTATAATCACTGACCAGCTTGAGGAGAACATAGAGTTCACCTCTTGACAGAAGTAAAGTCAAGGTCACTGTGTAATAAGATTGTATGAACTGGAAGAATTCAATTTGGCCACTTATAGAAAATATAATCTACCACATTTACCCTGTAAGTGCACCACATGGTAAAGGCAAATAGTTTTTTAAAAGAGCTCTGACTGGTGTGGCACAGTGGGATGGGCATTTTACCACAAACCGAGAGGATGCTGATTTGATTCGCAGTCAGGGCATGTGCGTTTGCTTAGGGCCAGGTCCCCAGTTGGGGGCATACAAGAGGCAAACAATAGATGTTTGTCTGGCACATCAATGTCTGGCCCTTTCTCTCTCCCTACCTTCCCCTCTCTCTAAAATTAAGTAAATAAAATCTTTTTAAAATGAAGAAGAAAGAAAGAAGACACCACCACACACATTTTGGAATCCTAAAGTGTTCTGTGATCTCCTGAATGTCATAGATAGTCTAGATTTCGGTTGAGCTGGCCAAACCCTTGCCTTTAAGATACTAAGAGGTGGCTTAGCAAAGTATAATTGTGCCCCTATTTTTAGAAAGTGCTTGTTGGTGAAAAATCAATCTTTATTAAGCAGAAGTTTTAGGAGATGAATATTCATATTTGGTGAGTTGTATAAGGAGTTTACTTATATACCAAATAAAATCTTAACCAGGCATTTATGGCCTCTTGTAGTCTGGCCTCTACTTACTGTACCTATTTTATCTCCAGCTACCCTGGGTGGCAGGCCACTCCTAGAATAGACTTGAATTTTTGCCATGATACCTTTGCTTGGGCTACTTTCCTCTTCCTGGAATATTCTTCCATGTACACCTATTAAAATCCTACCTGTCCTTCCATCCCCAGTTTCAGTGTCACCTCCTCTCTGAACACTTTCCTGTTGCCCATGACAGTGATCTCCCATTCAAAACTTCTACAGATCTTCCTTTATGCCACATTCACCTTCCATAAACTTTGTCATTTGTCAAGGCCAACATTGACACTTCACCTCATTCTTTCCCTCTGTCCTAATCCCACCTTTAATGTTGCTAAGAAGAAAGCAAGACTAAAGTGTTTTGTCCATTTGGGAAGTAACTGGGTTCTCAGCTGGGCAGGAAGTATTGGTATCGAGAGGTGGAGAGGAGTCTGAGAGGTGGCGAGGAGTCAAGGTGCCAATGGATGAGCGGGCGGCTGCCCCAGCCAAACCGTCTCTGCCCTCTGTCTCTTGACTTCCTCATCTCTCACTACGCTCTTCTCTCACTACACACATACACACACAACTCAGCATGTAAAAGCATTATCAGTCTCTATGGGGAGTGCTATATTTTTTCATGTTTAAATTATTATTTATCCCAGAAATGTAGAGATCCATTTTTAGGAGGAAATTTGTTTACTCATTGATGCTTTCTTATTTGAAAGAATTTCTTTAATTCTTGGATTCCCATTTTTTTTTTTTGAACTGTAGTCATCTAACTTGCCATGGATACCCAGTACCCACATAATTATACTTTAAATTACATTGATTTAGACTTCAAATTACATTGTGTTTCTTTCTAGTAGACCAAAGGATAGGTAAGTTTGAGCAACAGGTTTCCTACTGAATACAACCATCAAAGGGGAGAAGGCCTCCTCTTTATTATTCTAATATAAATCTGAAGAAGAAAAGTCTCATCAATTCAAGTACAGAAGCACTCTTGTGCTACTTGGACTGACCTTCATGCCATTACTTGTTTCCCCTAATCTTCACTATACTCACCACTTCTAAAATACCATACCTTAAATTTCAGCTAGTCCTTGGTAAAGCCCCTAAATCCGTTTAATTAATTGCTGTTAAATGTTCATGATTTAAGCCACAAATTCACTCTGCGAAATAGCACCCTCCAGAGTGGAGAATCACCTGGAGTCTCTCCTGTCCCTCTTTACCCCATCAGTTCAATGGTCTCTTCTTTTACGTGTAGTCCATTCCAAAACTCCTGCAACTGACTAACAGTTGAGAACAATCATTACTACCTTACCAAAGATAGCAGCACTATTTCAATATAGTAAACGCCACCACTTAAGTAGACATGCCTACTCTACTCTGTTGAAGAGTCGAGAGTAGCCCAATCTACTAATTACCACACATATGGGGACCTCAGCCTGTTTTAATATTAATCTTTCAAGAGATATCAAAGCAAGGTAAGCAAGAAGTGCCATTTCAGCCCTTAGTTTTATGTTGTACAATTCATGTCTCACTTAATCATTCATTCAATATAACTATAAGTATTTCTTGAGTACTTACTCTACCGGATCAAAGACACTATAATCCAACAATTTCCAATATTTAGATTTTACAGACCAGAAAATTCCCAAAATATCTGATGGACTAACAAATGCTACCAACTTTTCTTTTGCTGAGGAAGACTACAATAGGGAGGTCACTGGTTCTCCAGTGAGAGAATGGAACAGAACTGGCCAATGGCACAGAAGTGGCAGGTTAAAGGTAAATGCAAATAAATGGACAAATCCACAGGATGAGGAAAGTTCAAAAAGTAAAGAGCATTCTGTAGACTCAAAGTTAATGTGTTAATAATATTTGAAAGTGGTAATTCACACAAACCCTTCCCCAGGTTACTAAAGCTTTGAAGAGGAACAGCATCACAGTTATAATCACTAGCAGATTCTTTGCCCACGTCCTTCCTTCCCACCAGATTCCCAGAGATGGTCCCACATTGCCCTGCCTAAGGGCTTAGCTCCTGCCATGCTTTGAAGCCAGCTATCTCGTAGACATGAAAAATCTTGCTGAGTAATCCCTAGAAGCCCATTCAAGTCAGCTCTAACTCTAGTTTTGATTACTGGGCTTTCTTTCTTGGTGACCCAGCCTGCACCTTCTAGCCCCATTTCAGTTACTCTCTCTTATATGATTCCTGGTGCCTTCTTTTTGTTCCTTTTCCAGTAGTCTAAGAATCTCCAGATGAACATTATACCCCTAACTCTCAATCCCCATGCCTAGGCTGACTCCTATAGCTAATCATTCCCAGCATCAGCTCCCACCTCAATGAAATGCAATTTGTTGCTTGCTTCCCTTCCTACAGCTGGGAAACCCTTGCTAGGCTCCCTCTGGACTTCCTGCCAGCCATCCTCTCCACCTGCACCTGAAAGTATTGCCTACTACCAGACTTTGCTGATGACACATTCCACCCACCTAAGAAAACTGGCTCCAAAGGATGTGGCAACCTCATAAATAGGGTGCAATATTTTGTGCACGTGTGTGTGTGTGTTTCTTGAGAGAGCACTTAGGACTTTTCAGCTTCTAAGAGTTCCTTCTACAGCTCTGAGAAGGCAAAAGCAAAACCAAAACCACTGCTCTAGTGCAGCGATTTCAACCAGTGTGCCACAAGAATGTTTAAAACATGAGATACCTGGCTATTTAGTCAGGGCACTGGCCTCTTTTCCCTTAGACTGTCAAATTTAAAAAACGACAGCAGCTGACACAATAGCCATCCAGTGTAAGTGAATCAAAATTATACCTATTTTTTGTCAGATTTACAAAAAGTATTTTTGGAGTGCCACAGAAGTTTAGTAATTAGTTTATGTGTGCCATGAGTAAAAAGTTTGAAAATCACTTATCGAGGACCATTTTCCTGACTGGGAAATCTGAATTGTATATTCTAGGCTGGTATTTATTTTTATGCTATAACAAAACCAGTCTTCAATGAGGAAAAGTATTTACCAGGGATCCTCAGTGTTCTGAGAAACCCAGATATCGGTCCAGATTTCCTGTTTCTTTTCTAGCTCACCTCTGGCTCATGTACCATCTTCCATCGGACCATTTTCACATTTCCCTCTGCTGGTCATGCTACCCACTGGCATCTCTATTTTTCAACAAGGTAACACAGTGCTTGGCACATCGTAAGCACTCAACAAAAATGTCAGCTATTCACCTTACTTCTCAATCAGGTAGGGCCTCTTACTTCAGGAAAGTGCAAATTTACATGCCTGTTCTCTCTGGGAAACATTGCCAGTTAAATGCCAAGACATTTCCCCCCAGCACAGATGAACTCCTCCAGATGGGTCTATTGTTCCCACAAGCCTCAGAGCGGTGTAGACCAACAGGAAGGTGCAGGCTGGCCTCAGAGATGATGCCGTAACCCTATGCCACAAATGTGAGGAAGCGAAGGGCAGCCAATGCCTGAATAAAATTGTGAGGTGGTGTGTAAAGTTTGTGGGGTAGGCACTCCCTTCACCCTGGGAGTCTTCCTTCCTCCCTTCCTGTTGTTGCCCTCTTACCCTCTCACCTTGATGAATAATTGCTGAAGTATAAGCTGGCAAATTAGGAGCTGACAATGGTGAAGTATGGGAACTCATTAGCATGCTCAAATTAGACCTCAACCTCAAAGTCTATGCGGAGGTTTTCTCAGATCATCAAGCTGACTCAACAGCCTGCATGGCTTGGGAAGGGGTAGCCACAGTGTCCAGAATGCTGGGCCTGGGGCTTGATGCTGGAACAATCTTCACTTCACCTCTGGGAACTGACTTCACCAAGTGAGTTTTCCCCTGTGTAATGCCATCTGAGTAGCTCTAGCTTCCCATAGTATTTCAGAGACCTCTAAGGACTTTTATCTTCATCCTTCTGCAAAAACCTTAAATGTGTGTATATCTTGCGTTAGAGCTCAATAGAAAGAGTTCCTCTTACACTTTGATTTTTTTCCAATTTTTACTCAATTTCTTTTCATACACACACACACACACACACACACACACACACACACACACATCCATCCCCCAAATACCTCTCTCTTTCCTACCTTGAACTAAGTCTCTCAATTCTTTAAAGAGACAGTAAAATTGGACAGGTACAGACATGGTCCAAATAGTTCTTTTCACATGAGAAAACTCAATCTCAACTTGGAAATATCAAAAAACTATTAAGCAAGTTACCATCCTGGAAATTCTAATCATGAAGCAATTCCTACTGATTTCTGGAAATTTTTTAACCCCATGATGCAGTAAAACATAATGTATTATGTTTTTGTATTTGATAACAACCATGGCATTTAATATTTGCCATCACTCAAAATGGAAGCTTCGTATTTCAATACAATCAAGTGAGTCTAATTTAAATACCAGGGCCTTTTGGAAAACAGAGACTCACCTCTCAATGCAAAGAACAAATATTTGCATTACCTATTTATATTAAAATATGCAGAAATTTCCCAAGTATTCAGCCAACTTATAAATTTTTATAACTTCTTTGAATTGTTAACATTTTTTTTAACACACTGCATTATTTCAGCTTTGTGAAGGGCTCAATAACAATCTTTCTGGTCAGGAAAAAGGAAAGGACATTAGAATAAAGAATGCAGAATAAATAAAAACAAAACAGTACAGCCCGTACATCTACTCACACAAAGACAACTTTCATGGTGAGCTATAAGCAATTATAATAACACAATGTCCTTCATGTTGATTTCAGCAGTGAAAAGAATTTCTCTAGTTATGGAAGACTTTCCTGGCCACATTTCAGAAAAAAAATCCGATTCTATCCCAATCTGACTTCTGTGCAATGCAAGTCATGCACATTTTAAACGCTGATATATAATGCTGCCATTCTTCTACGAACTGTTAACAGCTGTAGAAACTATTATAGCCGGCTTCAAAACATGTCTGTGTAGTCAGTGCTCTCCAGACACTTAGCAATCCCAAAGCTATTCCTGGACTCACTCAGATTGCAATGCGAACACAAAGTTTTGATTTATGCTGGTAATGAAACAACAAACTTCTGATCTTTCCTCTAAATGGCCATTCAGATTACATGAACAGCATGTGCTTCGGGGGAAAGTGGAGGGCAGAATTTACAGAAACAAAAAGGAAGCAAGAAAATAAATGGAGGGGCCACCCACAGTTACCTTAAGGAAAACCCACAGTTGTCAGTATAAAGCACTGTGCTGGAGTTACATCTGGTGGCCACAAAAGACACTTGTGTTCGAGAGAAAGAAATAGAAGCAGAGGATCTGGATGAGGAGGTGACCCAGAGAGAGCATGTGCTGCAAGCAAAAACATGTGCAAAGCTGGTGATGGACATTAACACACCCGAGGTGCCACCCTGGCTATGAACAAAGATGCACAAAGGCCATGAGATTCTCATTTCAACTAAAAGTTCCACTTCACTGAATCATGACCAAAATCCCCTGAAACTGACAAACTCATGCAAGGGAATTTTTTAGTTGTAGCAATCCAACCGCCCCCAAAATCACAATGTCCATTAGAGATCTTCCTTAAGCTATGAAGTTCCCTTATTCCACATTTGCCATCTATAACTCAAATACATGGGGGTGCTTCCCCAGAATGCATTGTTTCGAGCTAACCATCACAAGATGCCACCCAATCCTGCTCCTAAGTTGTTCGTAAAATACAGTGGTACTTTGGTACAAGTCGTTAATTCGTTAGAGAACGCATGAGGAGTGCTGAAACTGACAAGCACCAAGCAAACGCCAAGTGCTAATACATTTTTCTTGTCAAAACGCGACAAGTGTAGGGTTTGATGAGTTCTGAAGCCGATGACTACTGAGGTATTGATATGTAACCAAAATTCAAATAATGTCCACTTACGATGATTAGTGATGTAGCATGAAGAAATTGCCATAGGATATCCATGGCTTCTGCTTTCCAACTTAGAGACCAAGAAGCTGGTAAGTTTGTACCTTCTTAAGATAAGTCATTTGTGTACTTCCCTTCCTGCTGACTGAGATGAAAAAGAAAAGCCACATTATCTATTCACTTCCCCATCACTGAGAACCCTCTCCACATCAACTACAGAAAGGCACCAGAAGAGTAAGAGGCCCAGTCTCTGTCCTGAAGGAATTTCAAAACTAGTTGGGAAAGAAAACATGAGTAGGTATAGAAAAGAGGTCCTAAATCAAGTGGATCCTAAAGTGTGGAGAGTGTAGAATAGAAGAATCTCAGTGAGGTGGAGTTGAAGGGCTGTGGGCAAGTTGTTAGGTTCTCTGAACCCAGAGGCACAGAATAACAAAAATGTTGAGGCAGAGAAGTGACAGGATAGCTGTAATATGTACCTGAGACATTGTTCGCTACTTTGGTACCAGTCAGTATGTATTTAGTTGCAAGTAATGGAATACCCAACTCCAGTCATTTAAACAACAAGGGCATTAAGTTATCTCACATCACCAGAAATTTGAACGTAGGCAGTTCTAAGCTTGGTCTTGTGACTCAGGATCTTTTTATCTTTCTGTTCCACCATTTGCTAATATGAATACTTTCTCCTTGTGCTGGCTATCCCATGTGGTCAAAAGTGCTGCCACAGCACCTGACATAACATTTACGTTCATGGCAGGAAGAAAAGGAAAAGGAGGTCCCAGTAAGCTCCCTGCTAACACCTGTCCCATTGATTAAGAAAACAAAAACTTTCCCAGAAGCCTCATTCCCAGATGATCTCTACTTATTGGCCAGATTGTATCCTATGGATGCAACTAACATCAAGAAATGTGTGTATCTGCCAATGACACTGCTTTGATAAGCTTGGATAATCTTTTTTTCCAATCTATTATGTTTACTTTTACTGAAAAATTTTTCCATTACAATGTCGTCCCCTCACAGACACACACACCCCAGTAATCACCACACTGCTGTCGTGTCTACAAGTCCTTTTTCCTTTTTGTTCAATCCCTCCACCCCCTCACCTCCCCAACCCCCTTAGCTGTCATCCTGCTCTCCAGCTATGAGTCTGTTGGACAATCCTGATTCAGCCCCAGCAGTCAGTAAAATGCCATCAGAAGAAATACAGTTTCACTGGCAAGGATGAAAGTGGGAAGCAGGTGAAAATGGCAGCTGAGTGGTTGATGAATAGTAAGTGCCTTCGTGTTCCCCTGCTTTTATTTTCTACCCTGATAAAAACTGTACTTTCCTTTTATTGTTACAGAGAAACAGAAATATAACTTCTATTTTTCATACACAGTACTTCTATCTTATTTCCAATGATGGTGTGAGATAAAAGTAATCACTTTTCTCTTCCATTGTCATAAAATCATTTTATTAAATGAGATAGTAGGTGTGCTGTTTAAACATGAAGTGCTTGTACAGACAGTATTGGTTGCCCACCCTACAACCATTTGCCCCAGTTCTTTGTTGTTAATTGAACCCTGATCTTGATCGCTCCCCATATGACCACACACTCCAGGAAGATGCCCTTTAAATGTCTAGGTGGGTGATTCTTCCATCTAATCCAATTACTGGTTTCTATTTCCAGAATCAGTAATTGTTTTAGGAATCAGCAACAATGCAACATAATTCTGGACAATGATTTGTGAGTAGAAGTCTGCTAAGGGCCTAAGAGGCAAACTGGGAAACTATCTTTTTCTTCATCTCAAAGGAAATAGGTGATGACTGGAGCATCAGCAGCCATCTTGCAATCATGAGGAGATAAACCTAGGAAAAGGCCAACATGTTGAGAATAGCAAAAGAGAAACTGGGGTCTTAATATCATTGCTGAACCACTACATTAACCAACCCTGAAACTGCCTTATGGTAGGTTTTTATTACGTGAGATAATAAATCTCTCCTTATTTACAAGACTAACAGTTTATTTTCTGTGAGTCCAAACATCCCCACTGACATGATTGTATCCTTATTAGCATCTGTCCCCGGTTCTAGATTTTCATTAATAAGCTTATTTCACCTCCAGCAGCATTGAGATCTTATCAATTTCCAGTTATCTGGAGGACACCAAGCAACTCTTTGATGAACTTGAAGTGATCTATTATCTTATCCCATGCTGCCACATCAGCCTTAGCAAAACCAGATGTTCTGAAGTCCACGTGGTCAGAAACTCCAGCTTCAGCTGTGGTGAAGGAAGGTTTTGAGGCTCTTTGGGTTCACCAGTTAAAGAGTCTCTATTTCCCCTCAGCCACCCACAAGTCGCCTACAGTGAGCCGTCTCACTAATTGTAAGAGAGGCCCATACACTCCACCCAAAGTCACAGGCCAGGAAGCATCAGAAGCTTGAAGAAAAGATCTACGAAAATCATGAAATAGTTTGACATTAAAAAGAGATCTATCTACAAAAATTTGCTATAACTTTAGGTGTTTGTTCTTTTAAACTATGATATAATATGTCTGTGCACAAATTATATGGATAAATGAAAATGCTGTGGACATACAAAAATATATCCAGATACAGATGTACTATAAATTGGAAAAATGGTATTTCATTGTTTACCATAAAGTATCTTTTTATAGAAGAGATTTAAAATGTTGTTAGTTGCAGGGGGAGGGGGAAGGGTGAAGGTAGAAGGGGGTACAGGAGGGATAAATGGTGATTGGAGAACACTGAATAAATGAAAAAATAATAAAACAAAATGTTAAATGTTTAAAATGTCAACGCGCGCGCACACACATATTGTTTTTCCAGAAACAAAGTTGTCATGCCCAGCCTCATGTTTGTTATAAGAAAATCTTGCAAAAGAAAGACATGTATCATCCTTTTTTTAATCTTCACCCAAGGATATGTTTATTGATTTCAGAGAGAGAGGAAGGGAGAGAAACAGAGAGAGAAACATAGTGTGAGAGAAAAACATCAATGGGTTGCCTCCCACAGGCATCCTGACTGGGGATCGGACCCACAGGCTTTTGGTGCATGGGCTAACACTCCATCTGACCGAGCCACCTGGTCGGGGCTCATGTATCATTCTTAATAGGAAGGTAAAATATCTCTCCTGATGGTCAGTGAGTGTGCCTTCTCTGAAGCCCATTTCAGATTGTTTTGGAAATGGCTCTTTGCTTACTCCTTCTTGTGTGAAGCCAGTACCCTAACAGGGCTCTAAATAAATGTTTCCACCTTGGCAGGGGTAAAAGTACACTGCAATTTTTGTCCCGAATTTATCATGCCCACAGAGCTTTAGCAGGACTTTTATTATCAGAAAGACTTAGGCCCAGACTCCCAACTAAATGGGGCAAACCACTTTATTTATATCTTTAGAACCTAGTTTTCTGGGCACTTCTAAAGTTTGTGGTTTTATACATTTACATTTCAAAGCTGGTTTTTAATCCAAAAGCTTTTGAGATCAAATGAGCCTGTTAGAGATACCTGGAATCATGCAGCTAAGGCGGAACAGGTTACCAAGAGAGCTAACTGGGCCCAATCTTTTCGGCGCCATCTTCAGATCCATGGCTGAGGTCAGAACTTATTTAATGAAAAACTGGGTGGAAATTAGACCTCTTCCTAGATATAACAATTGAGTGCTATTTTCTGGACCAGATAAAAGAATGGTCAGTGACTGTAGTTCAAGAAGCTGTGGGGAGAATGGAAAACACCACAGCTGGTTTTTAAACATACATAATAAAACTTTTCAACCTCAAAAGGTTACTAAATAGGTACTTTGAGCAAGTATACATTTATCCTGAGGATACTGTTATTGGTTAAAACATATGGAGAACTCTTTCATCTTTTCCTTCTAAACCTTCAGCAAGTTCTTCAGATATCCTCAATAGTGGTGAATCTTTGCCTGTTAAATGTTCTTTTCATTTCGGGGATGGTGGTGGTTGGGAAGAGTTGACGGGGAGGCTGAAGTAGCCAACAATCTTTTGATGGACAATCCAGTGAGTAACATTGGTTACTAAATTTGCTTAGTGCTGTTTTGTATTCCACATCCTTCTATCAGGAAAGGACAGATCCATTAGACAGAAAATCAGTAAGGACATAACAGAACTCAACAACACATCAATCAACTGGATGTAACGAACACCTATAGACTACTCCACCCAACAGCAGCAAAATACACATTCTTCTCAAGATCACATGCAACAGTCACCAAGACCAATCATATTCCGTGCCATGAAAAGAGAGTCTTAATCTGGTGTGACCTTATCCAGAGGATAATGTTTCATTCCCAGCTCTGGGTTTCAGAAAGGAGCCTTATAAAGTCAGTCAATCCATCCAGAAAAGGTTGGCTAGAACAGGGAGAGCTGGAAGCATGAAGAGGGCTGAAGTATCTGATGTGCTTAGCATGCAGAAGAGAAAACTTAGAAGTTACAGGATGGTTAACTGCCTTCAAATATTTGGACTGAGTCATGAGAAAAGGAGAGATATGTTGTATGTTAAAGGAAGAACTCTGGCTGCACACGGAGGAAAGCAGTTTCATCTCGACATGAAGAACTTTTACCAAGTGCACTATCCAGCCAAGGGATGGCCGCCTCACCCACACGTGGCCAACGATGGGCGCCCCAGCACCACAGTGTGAGATGAAAGCCGGCAGGCCATCGGTCAGGGAGCCCTGAGAGGCAGTCCAGCAGCTGGACACATCAGATGATTTCCTAGAGCCCCTTCCACAGAAAGTTCCCAAGGGGTGTGTCATGGGGTTTTGAGACTGATTTTTCTCTCATGGATCATATAGTATCTCTTTGAAATTTTAAAAACAAATGACCTTATCATCTCCCAAAGATTGTTACCCATGAAATGCCCTTTCACATATGAGAATTAACATCTTTTCCCAATTTCCACACTGCCTCATTCGCTAATTCCCATACCTCCTTCTAAGATATAAAGATAACAGTGAACTTGGTCAGAGTGCCAGCTTCTTGTATTGTTTCCCTATATTTGTCTCCTTCCTGTAATGGTCCCTCTGTGGCTCCTTAGATTCTGCATCTCCTTAATAAGCCACCGGGTTAAAATTGGCCCTTTGCCCAGTGTGGGGTTTCCCCAGTCTAGAGGTGTGAAAAGACACATTACAACCTATGGCACTGGGGAAGTCCCAAGGCCTCTGGAGAAAGCTGGACTATTTTATTTTAAATATTAAAAGATAAGAAGCTTGATGAGTGGGTGTAGAAGAGAGGGGAATTTTCAGTTGCGAAATGGTGACTAGATATTATTTTCACAATAAAAGATCATTTATCTTTATTGACACACATACACCTCTATTTGATCAATTTGCTCTTTTATCAACTGTCCAATATTCTGGCAGCATAAGAGTCGGGTCCAGGGGTACTGGCACTACAACCAGGTTATACATTAGCATCTAGACCAGGCATAAAACTTGTGACTGCTTTTCTAAAATACTGAAGAAATCTTAGGTGCAGGCAATGCCTAAATGTTTATCACATACCAAAGGTCTTGGACAAAGTTTTACGTAAGTTTCATACATTAACATTTCACTGAAAAATGAAAGTGAAATTTTCAATAAATTTTCTCACTTTCTAAGGATTAAAATTTGACACTCCTCATGTAAGTCCTTTTAGTATTTTTTCATAGTAACACCCTCCTTTTAACAGACCACAGGGAAAGAAAAATTTGGGAGAAAGTCCACATCTAGTCAAGACTATGTCTACTTACAGTCCCAGGGCATGGTGCAATGAAGCAGGAACAGCTTGCATGGTCTACAGACCTACCTTGTTCTACCGCACTTTGCTTAATTGACCTTCACAGATATTCCATTTTTTACAAACTGAAGGTCTGTGACAACCCTGCATTGAGCAAGTTTATTGGCACCATTCTTTCAACACCATTTACTCACTTTGTATCTCTTTGTAACATTTTGGTAACTTTTGCAATGTTTTGAACTTCTGCATCATTATTATATTTGTTACAGTAATTGGTGGTCTTTGATGTTATTACTGTAATTGGTTGGGGGTGCACAAATGGTGCCCACATAAGATGGCAAACTAAATTAATAAATGTGTGTTCTGACTGCTCCACCAACCTGCTGTTCCCCATCTCTCTCCCTCTCCTCAGGACTCCCTATTACCTGATACACAACAAGAGTGAAATTAGGTCAGTTAATAACCTACAATGGCCTCTAAGTGTTTGGTGAAAGGAAGAGTCGCACATCTCTCACTTTAAATCAAAAGCTAGAAATTATTGTGATTAGTGAGGAAGGCATCTCAAAAGCCAAAACAGACTGAAAGCTAGAACCTTGCACCAAACAGTTGTAAATGAAAAAAAGAAAGTTCTTGAAGACAATTAAAAGTGCTACTCCAGGGAATGCATAAATGAGATAAGAAAGTGAAACAGCCTCATTGATGAGATGGAGAAAGTTTTAGTGATCTGCACCGAAGATCAAACCAGACACAACATTTTCTTAATTCAAATCCTAACCCAGAGCAAGACCCTGACTCTCTTCAATTCCATAAAGTCTGAGAGAGGTGAGGCAGCTGCAGAAGGAAAGTTGGAAGCTAGCAGAAGTCGGTTCATGAGTTTAGGGGAAGAAGCCAACTCCATAACATAAAAGTACAAGGTAAAGCAGCAAGTGCTGATGTAGAAACTGCAGCAAGTTATCCATAAGACCTAACTAGAATACCTAATGAAGGAGGCTACACTAAACAACATTTTCAATGTAGACAAAAACAGCCTGATATTAGAAGATGCCATCTAGGACTTTCACAGCTAGAAAGAAGTCAATGCCTGCCTTCAAAACTCAAAGGACAGGCTGACTCTTGTTAGGAGATAATGCAGCTGGTGACTTTAAGTTGAAGCCGGTGCTCATTTACCATTCTGAAAATCCCAGGGCCTTGAAGAATTATGTTAAATCTACTCTGCCTGTGCTCTATACCTGGAACAACAAAGCTTGTATGATAGCACATCTATTTACAACCTGCTTTACTGCATATTTTAAACCCACTGTTGAACCCTACTGCCCAGAAAAAAAAAGATTCAAAATATGTCTGCTCATTGACAATGCACCTGATCACCCAAGAGCTCCGATGAAGATGCCCAATGAGATTAATGCTGTTTTCATTCCTTCGAACACAACATCCATCCCACACCTCATGGATCAAGGAGTAATTTTGACTTTCAAGTCTCATTACTTGAAAATGAAGAAATACATTTTATAAGGCTGTAACTGTCATAAATATTGATTCCTCTGATTGGTCTGGGCAAAGTAAATTGAAAACCTTCTGGCAGGAATTCACTATTTAGATGCCTTTAAGAATGTTAGTGCTTCATAAGAAGAGATCTAACTATCGACATTAACAAGTAGTTGGGAAGAAGTTGATTCCAGCCCTTGTGGATGATTTTGAAGGATTTCAAGACTTTAGTGAAGAAAATGCAGATGTGATGAAAACAGCAAGAAAACCAGAATTAGAAGTAGAGCCTAAAGATGTAATTGGATGCTGCAATCTCATTTAACTTTAACAGGTGAGAAGTTGCTTCTTATGGATAAGCAAAGTGGTTTCCTAAGACAGAATCTACTCCTGGCAAAGATGCTGTGAAGATTGTTGACATGACAAGAAGGGATTTAGAATATTTACACAAACTTGGTTGCTAAAGCTGTGGCAGGGTTTGAGAGGATTCACTCCAATTTTGAAAGAAGTTCTGTGAGTAAAATGTCAAACAACATCTCGTGTTACAGAGCAATCATTCATGAAAAAAAGGATCAATTGATGTGGCAAACTTCATTGTTGTCTTATTTTAAGACAAATACCACAGCCACCCCAGCCTTCAACCATCAGTGCCTTGCTCTGTTGGCAGCCAGTAACACTGAGGCAAGAAGATTATGACTCACTGAAGGCTCAGTTGATGGTTAGATGGTTAGCGTCATTTGTTAGCAATAAAGTATTTTTAATTAAGGTACATACATTTATTTTTTAAGTCATAATGCTATTGCACACTTAACAAACTACAGTATAGAGTAAACATAACTTTTATATGCACTGGGTAACCAAACAATTCATGCAAGTTGCTTTACCGCAATATTATTTGCTTCACTATAGTGGTCTGGAACTGAACCTGCAACATCCTCAAGGTATACCTGTACTCAACTGCTCATCAACTGGAATAAAGAACCAGAAGTACCTTATTTAAAAAAAAAAAACTAACATAGGAAAGTTCTTGGTTAAAGAAGTTAGCATAAGGAGATGGAAGAGATGGATGGTTGGAAGATGTTAACTCTAAGCATCTTAGATCCACAGCAAGGGGCTGAACTTTAGAAGCCAGGCAAGGAGAAAGGAATGGGCCCATACTGTGAACACGCAGAGCCCACAGTGTCCTCTGCTGCTCCATACCTATTTGCAGCATGTATAGAAATTGAGCCTACTGATAACAAATTTGTCCACCTGGGACTGCTTTCATTCTTCCTAGGCTATACCAAAGGGATGGAGGGTTCTCTGAGGATGACACACTTAGATGTTCAATAGAAATAAAAAGAATAACACTAGCAGAAGACAGAGGATCTAAAGGATAGGAGGTATGAATTATTGATAAGAATCGTCTTTAGTACACATAAAAATGTATACCCCAAATCTAGTTTAATCAGGTGACCAAGCTTATGCCTGTCTCTGCCAGACATGTTTGACCTAGATCTTAAAATGGCTGGTTCCTTCTCATCCTTTAGATCCAATCCAGCTCAGATGCTACATTCACTGAGAGAATTTCTCTCAGTTTCCAAAGTAAAGTAGTCACCCAGTTACCTGCACTGTTATCTTTATCCTAGTACTCAGGAAATTTTGAAATTATCTTATGCCTTTGTTTTCTTTCTATTCCCCCTTCCAGAATATAAGCTCCATGCAAACAAGAATCTTGCCCATCTTGTCACTAATATATCCTGCACCCATAAAAGAGTATCTAATCCATGGAGTGGCTGTTTAATACATTTGTTGAATGAATGCATGACCGATCAATGGTGGAAAGTTATCAGTTTCTGGTAACTCAGAACTAATAGACTTTCTTGTTTTTAATGGATTTTCTAACAAATTTTCTTGTGAAGAAAGCTTCATTCCCTAATAATACCAGGTAAATGATAAAGCCTGTTGTTCTTGAGATTATCTGAGCAATTTTGAAGAATAAAAAATTCTAAGTACTTGCTATTATTAGAGAATATGAACTACCAGGATATAAATCACAATCATAAAATAAAATTCTCTATTACTTACTGTTTCTGACTGATACACCATTACTTCATTTTTCTTCTGACCCCACCCCATGGAGCTGCTGCACATAAGGACCGTTTCTTTATGTTTTTTATTTTTTCACTTACAGTTTACATTCAACATTATTTTGTATTAGTTTCAGGAATACAGTATAGTGGTTCATCATATATTTCGCTGTTCTCTCCAATATTTCCAGTACCCACCTGCCACCATAGTTATTACATTATTGACTGTATTCCTCATGCTGTACCCTACATCCTCATGACTATATTTTGTAACTACCAATTTGTACTTCTTAATCCCTGCACCTTTTTCACCCATCCCCCCAAACCCCTCAGCTCTGGCAACCATCAGTCTCTTTATGTCAATAGCAACCTGGGAACAGTAAAATCAGTATTTTAAACATCTACCAAGTACTTCACTTTGTACTCTGAGCATCTTTTTCACCACTTTCATTGTGTGAAAGGATTTCTCTTTTACCCACCTCCCACAGAATCTAAGCAGGATCCCAAATCCTACATCTGGAAGCCCCAGAAGCTTGGTACTATATAAATCTATTATTCCACCAACAGTATTTCTTGCCATACCAATGCAATTTTAACATGCTAAAAGAGTCACCTGCTAAAGTGTGCAAATTTCACAACTAGTAAGGAAAACCAAAAAGACTTTTCTTCACAGACACAATAAACATTGCAGTATGAAGTGTATTTTGTGGAATAAATAATTAGAAGCTGGGCACTAAAGGGCCAAAACAAAAATAGAGGCTTTCAGCAAGCTTCCTAAATTCTTTATGATAGACTAAGTCATTACAGGGCACTACAGCTAAATGGAAATTCATTGTCACCAGTCCTGTTCACTTAGGCAGATGATTCTATTTTAGCTTTAGAGCAAAAAAAAAAAACCTGCACCGTTAACTAAAGCCCACATTATATTTTTAAAGTAAAATGTATCAGGTAGGGGCTGGCTGCCTGTTCCTGGTTTTCCACTACAGCGCATGGCCGTGGGCTTCCCCAAGCAGGAGGACAAATGTCTGTGTGGGAGACAGCACACAAGGCTGACCCTGTCAGGGGAGAGGCCATAAGAGGGGAGACACCAGCGTGGTGATTGTTGGAGGGAAGGGGGGTAAAAAGGGACTAAATGGTAATGGAAAAAATGCAATAAAGATTAAATTTTTAAAAAAGACAGACACGTGGGAAAATGCAGGCAGCATTATCAGAAGGTTGGAGAGAGTTCCATTAAGTTTGACTCTGGGCTGTACAACGTGCACTAGGCCAAGCAGAGAAGCGGGTAGCTTTTCCATAGGTGCACAAACGGGAGCACCGGGCTGAGCCCTGGCTCCGTGTTCTTCTGCCTGGAGTCTTCTGCTCAATCCTTTCCATCGATTTGCTCCCAGTTCTTTCATGGAGACCTGGGTCAAGCTGCGCATCCTCAGAGAAGCTTCTTCTAACACATCTTGTGGAGAGTTGAGTTTGATGTGCTTTGTTCGCCCTTACCTGTCTTCATTGATATGTAATAGGTGTGATACAAATCCCTGGAACCTGCTTCTGTTCTCATTCTGGCCCCTGTGTGTCCTCACCGGCAGGGATATATGTTCCCTGTAATTTCTCCACAGAGCTTAGTACAGTATTTTCACGAAAATGGTTATTTAATAAAAGCTGGAAGAATAATTTAGCAAGTTATATTCTCATAGGATTCATTCCTGAAAACCAGTAGGTTCTTGCGTAAGAACTGGAGTTTAGGAAACACTGAAATGTGATAGGAGGAAAAAGGATGAAATACATTAGGCTAAGGAGGAAATGGGAAAGAACTTCTGAGGGTGAGGAAGGACCTCCAGACCAAAGGCACCATTCAAGAGCTGAGCAGAGGAAAGGAAGCGCGGTGGGGGTGGGGTGGGGGGGAACCTCGGAGGAGCAAAGACTCCAGGTCAGGAGAGAACAGTGGCACCAAAATGGAGAGAGGGTTTCTAAAAGAGATGTGCCAAGAGTGAGGTAAAGTGAGTATTTCTGGGAGTGGGGTGTGTAAAGGAGGCACTGAGACAGAAGAAAGGTGGAAAAGGAGGAGGAGACCATAGTCACATAATAACCAAGTTCACTTGCTAGTCACTGAAGAAGTGCAAGGCAAAGTTTGCCCCCCAACTTGCTTTCTTGTCCCAAAAGCAGTTCCCAAACCACACCCACCTCTGATGATGTGTGAGAACTGAAACCTGGTGATTAATGTGCTCGTTTCCATAGTGATACTTTTTGACACCTCACCTAAATCTCTTTTAAGGAAGGACTAAATAGATAATTTCAAAGTCTCTCGGGAAACCAAATTTGTTGTGACTGATCTCAATTCTCCCAGTGCCCACTCCTGGGCATTCTGGAGCAGCCTTCCCAGGGCACTTGACCCAATCAAGTAGAGGGGCCCAGGAGAGCACCCAGCTGCCCTCCGGGACCAAAAGGTCCAGAAAAAATTTGAGACAGAGGGGCCACCTCCTAGGATCCTTTCCAGCTTCAGACAAAACTTGTCCCCAAAGCATAACACACATGGGGCAAGAATGCTCTCTTCTCAGTGAACTTGCGTGTGCAGCCAGGGCCCGGTGCGCTTCCCAAGTGCACCCCTCACTAGGAACCAGAGAGGAGGAGAAGGAACAGTGCCATCACTAATCACAAATTCTGAGGTGGGCTGAGTTCTTTCACAGTTCATTTTAATGCTCCATACCTGATACCCAGAGATCTAAAAGAAGGCTGTTTATCTCCACCTCTTTTCTCTTTTTTTTTTTAATAGAAAAAAAGAAGAAAGCAATTTAGAATCCATTGTTCCACCAATTGGGCAAATTACACATTAAAGCAGCATCTCCGCACCAGATTTTCTTTCCTCCTCTGCAGTGCTGTCCTCACTTCCCCAGAACATTCTCCAATTACCATTTCTTGTGGGAGTGTATTCCAGAATGTGCCCTGCTTGGAAGAGTGCAAAAGGAGTGAGCCGTGTAGTCACCAACATGTGTTAAGATATTCACGGTATCATCCTTGGTTTTGCTAAAAATATTTTAATTAGATGTAGTCTTCACCCTCCTCAAGAAACGCATAACCCAATCCTTGAACTCCCTCTCCCATCTCTGTCCCTATGATGAGGAAATGACCTGTGGGGGCGGTCACTCTCTTAAGATTCCCACATTCTGCCTGAACTCTGGGGCTCTGCCACTTTACCTCTTACAGGTTTGGTGATTGCCTTCATCAGCCCCAGTAAGATCACAGCCTGAGGCAGGAGTTCAAGAAACTAAAGTGTATACGTTCATTTTTTGCAAAATTTTAAAGCAAATATATTTCTATCTAATGTTGTCTTGTAAAATGTGTGCAGGAAGTTTCTTGGTCAACAATTTATTATAATATTTAATATAATGTAGGGAATTGCTCTGAAATCTATGGAGTTTCCAGGTAGCAAACAACCATTTCTTCTGATCTACGATATTTCACAACTGTTCTGTTGGCAATAGCCAGTGATTTCTGCAACATACACCGTGTATGTTTGGAGAAGTACAATCTAAGGATTGCATGGCATGATTCCAACCACCCTAAACAGGTCAGGACAGGTTCGCTTAGTTTGGGTCAGCTGTTTTCATATTCAGTCCCTAGATTTCTCTCGCCTTCTATGTTTGTGATAGTTTATGACTGTCTGAATAAATAGGGGCCAAGGTACCCAACAGTAAGGAATAAAACATATTTTAGTAAGATAATATGAATCCAGAATAATTAAGGATCTTTCCTAGTTAGTATTCCTTTGGAATAATTTAAACTTCAGTGTTGTACCTTGTCTGTAATTACTGTTCTGGGAAATCATGAATATCTCTTAGAATTCATGATTCTAAAGCAAATTATTAAAAAGTGAACACTCATTTAACCATCAATATTAGTATACTATCACTACTATTACCAATAATAAAGTACTATTATTTATCAATAAAAATTGTATGTGAAAGCTTGTGGGAAAATCTGAGTTGAGAAAAGTAAAAACATAATGTTGGATTAGAAAAACTTGGCAAAAGTGGCAAATGTAAAACCTGTCACTCAGGTATACTATTAAGACAAC
>PVKU01002182.1:57331-242789 GCA_004027475.1 Anoura caudifer
AAAAAAAAAAAAAAAAAAAAAAAAAAAAAAAAAAAAAAAAAAAAAAAAAAAAAAAAAAAAGGAGGAACTATCTAGTCCAGTTTGAGGCAAAGAACCTTAAGAAAAAAATGTAGTCAATGCAGAATGTTAACCTAGATAGCCGGAAAGTAAGAACTAGTGAAACAAATATTTCACTTTGATGTTCAGTTAGACTTTTGAAAAGAGTCTAAAAGGAAAAAACAAACACTGAAACCTGGCAAAAGCAACTGAATCTGACCCATTAAAAAATGTGGTCTGAAGGAACTTTTTAGTGCTTTCTGTCTCCCTTCCTTCATTCCTTTTCCCGCACGTAGTGCTTACTTCTCATTCCCCCACCAACTCTCAGTTCCCAAGGTAATTTCTTCTGAGTCCTCTTCCCGAAGGACCTTGTCATAAAAAAGGTAGTTATATGTTCATAACATGCTAGTTTTAAGCTGAAAACTAAAGTTTCAGTTTTAATGTAAAAGGATGCTCCTCTGAGGAATATTTTCATTTTAAGAGGAAAAAAATTCTTAGAGTGTGACCTTCCAGTGCTGCAGCAGGCCCTCTGGAACATTCGGGTGGAATCTGAGAGCAGGAGTGTTCTTCCAGTGCCCCCACACCACTCCAAACTGGAAGTCAGCGAGGCTCTGATTCCTTTGTTTTATTTCTACTAAGACTTCACCTACTAAAGAGTATCTAGACAACCAAGTTAAACACACTTCATCTTCTTTATATTAAAATGATTTTAAAGGAAGAAATTACCAAGGTCTTATTCTATATTATCAACCAGGGCCCCCAGCCTGGGGACTTTCTGTCAGTGTCTGAAGAAAATTATGGTTGTCACAACATGGAGGGGAGGGCAGCAATTGGTGCTACTGTCATCTAGTGGATAGAGGCTGGGAATGTTGCTAGGCATCCTACGAAGCACAGGACAACCCCCGCAATAAAGAATGAGCCAATCCAAAATGTCAATAGTACTGAAGCTGAGAAACCCTGTTTTATATGAACTAACTTCTGTAAGGTCAATATTTGGATGATATAAATACTGGTGTCAATGAAATTACTGTGTCCAGGGTAAGAATAAAAATGACCATAATTTGGAAGGATTTACACTATTTTCTTAATATTTCTGGAACATCTTAATTCTGACTCTAAATTATTTAAATTACTTTTTCAAAACAGTCAATTGAATAAAATGAAGAGGCTTTATATATAGTTCATGTAAGTTACATAGGAAATGAGAGTTTTAATTAAAATTGGCATTTCTGAAACTCTAATTGCTAGTTACTGGAGAAAAAAAGAAAAAATATTTTCAAGATCAGCCAGATGGGAAGCTGCAAGATAAGAAATTATAAGCCAGTGTTCACATTCCAATCAGAATAAAATTGTTTATACATTTTTAATTCTGCTTAAATAGTAAGTAGTGAATTACTTAAATTTAAACTGCTTTTAACTGGCTAATTAACTTTCTAACAAATCTTATTAGTTTATTAGTAGGTACAACAGCATTTTTATAAGAACACACTGTATGTTAAAGGGCTCTATAAATTCTATTGGAATCAGACTGGTTTCTGATATGGCAAATGATAATCTCTTTGTAGATGGAAATCTGCCTGCAGAAATATATTCATTTTTAAAAACCCATGATTGCTTGATATATACTGAAGTATTTCAGTTTACACGACGTATTTCAGTTGCTCCAGAACCAGAGCAACACAAATGTCTTCTTGACATTAACACTTCATAACATTAAGTCATAGGGGCATGACCGCCATGTCTTTGGTAACTCCCGCACTTCCACACCTGAAAGTTCTCTACCCTCCTTTTATTATTCCCCTCCGTTTTTTTATGTTCTCATCTGTGACCACCCCTGCCCCCCGCTCCTGCAAATGGCAGTGGAGGGATGTGAGGAAAAACCACAATGATTCCTTCAGTCATCCATGAGATTGAAAACTGTCTCCAAACAGGGAAAGAGAGCCAAGGGAGGGCTTTCATTTACGGACACTTATCACAAGCCCTTCCAAATGTAAGAACCTTCAAACCACAGTAAGGAAGGCTCTTTTTTGAGGGCACTGCTTTTGGGAGATTTATGGAATAGTATCCTTTTATTCAAGTCTGCTACAAGCCACTGAGAAAGAACAGCAAAATGAGGTACATGTCTTGCTAGTTGCCTAGGTTTGATAAATAAAGCAATCATCAAAATCAAGGAGTGTGTACTGCTTTTAAAAGCCCTATTTATTTCCCATAATACAGCAGCATGATGGCTAAGCAATAAATGGCATTACTTAACATAATCACTTAATGTTGTGCAACCAATGTCAGGTCTCATTGCTTTATCATTTGCATAGCGTTTCTTGATAATAAACTTGATTGTTAGCGGGAAGATATAAATTGTTCACTAGTTAGAGCTGTTAATGAAAGGAACACAAAAGAGAAAAATAGGTTTGAGAAGCCCAAATTCATTGCTAATTGTACATTCTTTATAGGTTGACCAGGACTAATTATGTAATTAAACTATTCTGTGCTCCTTTAGAGAAATTTTTCTGAGCTGCAGTATTGGTTGTCAATTACCCCAGCAGGTCCTGTTGAAATGTATAGTTACTCAAGGCATGTTTTGCTTTTCCTAACAGCAACACATGGCACTCTTGTTGCATGGTAATTTATGCTTAGGAAAAAAAAGCATTTCCTTAAGAAATAATGTAGAAACTTAATAATAATGGTAAAATTATTTTAAACAAGAACTCTTGCTCATTTTATTCAATGATTTATATTTAGGAAATGTGTACACAATATGCTTTAGGTAGAAACAACACAGATGAAAGAGAAATCAAACATCATTGTATGCATACTACTGAGTGTTCTCTTCAAGTGCTGTTTTTAAAAATACATTTAAAAAGTGTCTTTTATGATGCTCTGCAATATTTTACAGCATTAAATTATATTGATTTCATATAATTACAATACAAAAATTCACATTTTTTTGAAAAGCTGGGAGGAAAGTAGTAAATCATCCAGACTAAATTCTTCACTTTATAAATAAGGGGACTGAGGTTCCAAGAAGTGAAATGACTTACCCAAAGTCACATGGCAGGTGGTGTAGAATCAAAATGAGAATTTGCATCTGTTCAAGTCCATTGTTCTTTCTTCCTTCATTCCTGCTATCCCACTTTTAAATTTCACTGTCATTTATCACACTTTCTCTAAAGTGCTATCTATAACAGAGCATTGCATGGACAAGATTTTCAGTTTCTGGTTTTTCTCAAAAGAAGACTTTGATTAGCAGCATTTCACTCTTCCAGGAAAAACATGTAATACGGTACCTATTTATTTCAAGTCTGTCAAATGCCCCAGAATATATTCTGAGGTATACACTCAAGGGAGCAGGTTAAAGGGAACCCACAGGAAGGGAGAACATATCTACCAACAACACATCAGACAAAGGTTTAATCTCCAAAATATATAAAGAACTTATAGGACTCAACACCAAGAAAACAAACAATCCCATAAAAAAAAAAAGGGCAAAGGACCTGAATACATACTTCTCCAAGGAGGACACACAGAGGACCCACAGACATATGAAGAAATGCTCAACATCACTAGTCATCAGAGAGATGAAAATTAAAGCCACAATGAGTTATCACCACACACCTGCCAAGATGGTTATCATCAATAAATCAACAAACAACAAGTGCTGGCGAGGAGGTGAAGAAAAGGGAACCCTAGTGCACTGTTGGTAGGAATGCAAATTGGTGCAGCCACTCTGGAAAACAGTATGGAATTTCCTCAAAAAAATAAAAATAAAAATTGAACTGCCTTTGGACCCAGCAATTCTACTGCTAGGAATATATCCTAAGAAAACCTAAACACGGATTTGAAAGAATATATGCACCCCTATCTTCATAGAAGTGTTATTTACAATAGCCAAGATTTGGAATCAGCCTAAGTGCCCATCAGTAAATGAGTGTATAAAAAAACTGTGGTACATTTACACAATGGAATACTGTGCACCAGAAAGAAAGCAGGAATCCTTACCTTTTGTGTCAGCATACATGGAACTGAAGACTATTATGCTAAGTGAAATAAGCTGGGTTGTGAAAGACAAATACCATATAATCTCACTTATAAGTGGAACCTAATGAACAAAATTAATGAGCAAAATAGAACCAGATGCATGGAAACATGCAACAGACTGATAGCTGTAAGAGAAGAGGGGGGAGGTGGAGACTGGTTGAAAGATTGTGAAGGGAATATATGTGCATGACCCATGAACTTGGACAAGTGTGTGGGGATTGACTGTGGGAGTAGGGGGTGCTGGGTGAGGTGGGTAAGGGGGGAAAATTGAGACAACTGCAATAGCACAAACAATAAACTATTTAAATTTAATAAAAGGGGGCAGGTTAAAAAAACAAGGTATTATTTGCCCTGTCCAACTAAAAAGGAAAATATGATAAACTTATGGTAGATTTATTAATTAGAGTGTTTGAACAATTAAGTTGCATCCTACTATTTTGTTCCTGGGGAGGTTGATCCTAAATTGATAGACCATTAAACATCAAGCAATATTTACTAAGCATCCACTGAGAAAGACATTTCCCAAGAGACTACAATTTCATTCTGAAGAGTTCTGCCCATCTTCACTTCCTGTGATCCTAGGGTATGGTGTCTGTTCTCTGCAAGGAGTCAGAACTCTGGAAGCTTCCCCTGACCCTTCTGTAGTCACTCTTCAGGCAAACACCAGCAATGAACATACAGTTCTTTTCTGCCAAATTAGAAAAGATGATTTTCCCTTTCACTACCTCTTAAAGATGAACATCAACTGTTTCACCACTTGTGATTCAACTCCATTAATTAAAATAAATATAAAGTAAAAATCTCTTTCCACCAAGAGGAAAAGGACAGATGGGGAAGTGGAGGAGGTGGAGATAGCTGATGTCTTCTGAGAGGAAAAAAAGTGGGGAAAGAAAAACAAGAAGCATGAAATTGGGGGGTAAAGGTAATTAAGAGAGGTGAAGGGTGTTTGGATTTAATTTACAGGTCAGAACTTTTGGGTCTCGTAATAATTGCCCTATTGAAAGAAGAAGAGGAAAACCTCGAATACCAAATTGGTAGGGAGTGTTATCATCTTAAATCACCTCTCAAAATGGTAATATCTGGCCTTTGACAGGGCTTCAGGCTGAACATAGCAAAAGCCTCTCTTCAATATTGACTTGTGAAAGCTATACACCCCCCAACTCCAACCTCCCTATGCATGCTCCTAATTGTTAATTTCTTCCGTCTTGACCCCCATGGCCTGAAATAAGACACTGGCAAGGAAGACAAAAAAGGATAACATAAGTCCTTTTTCATCCCAGCCTTACATGCACTGGTCTATAGAATCACACAGCTAAAAAACAATGTCTACAGCTTATAGCACACAATACAATCTCTGCAATTTACTGGAACAATGTGTATATCTAAAGTCTAACCTGATCTTAACATATTTAACAGCCCATACACCAAAGTGATTTGACTTCAGACAACTACACAAAGTTCAATCATAGTAGAGTGGAGCAGAGTTAATTTATAAGATGTTTGTGGAGCTAAACAGAGCTAAGAGAGTTATGATATAATAATTTCAGATAAATGAGAAAATCCATGTTTGGTTTTGCCTGAATTGTCCTTACAATTATCTCCATCATCCACATTGAGTTAATGAGATGCTGCGAGGAATCTTAGAGATTGTCTCCCCGAACCAGAAAGAAAAGGGTATTTAGTGAAGTCAAGTGATCTGCTCAATAGACACAGCTGCTTAGTGGCAAAGCCACGCCTAGAACCAGCTTTTCTGCCTTTGCAACTATGTTTTATTCTTACAACTTGACATTAATTTCAAACCATAGATGAGATTCAGGAATATACGAGGGGGCAGCTGATAGAGACTGGGAGAACTGCGTGAGGTTCTAAGGTGCCTAGTTTGAAGGTGCCATTGTCCTATGTGCAATGTTTCTTGTAGCTTGTACCTTCTTCAGTAAATGTCTCTATTTTTCATAGTCCATGGCTGGATACTTTCTGGACACAGCTTGTATATATGTATGCTGGGGGTTCTTCCAGTTCTTAATTTCTGGTTAATTAAGCAACTCTGAAAAAACCTCAGCTTTACTCATACTTCTGTGTGCTCCCCCATTCCCAAATTTAATAGTTAGACGTGGGCAGGAGATAAGATTTAAGCTTCATCAGTCTTACCTATCACCACATAGCTGTCAACTCGTGAAAATGAAAAGTGGAGAGAAAAATACTTTAAGAAATAAATTGGCAAAGAAATAGCTCATCAGCAAGCCTTGTCAGCTCTACCTACGAAATAGATTCCTAATCTTTACACTAGTTCTCTTGTCTTTCCTCTAGATTACTGCCCCCAATCAGGGTTTCCCTGCTGTTACACTCCACCCCCCATCCCAAGCCCGACTCAATATCTGAAAAATGTGTAAGAGATCAGGTCTTTCTGCCCAGAGCTCTCCAAAAGCTTCTCACCACACTTACAATAAAATCCAGCTCCCTACAACAACCCTGAACTCCCCATCACCCCCTCCCTATTCATAGCCAGAACGGCCTATGTAATACGGTCATTGCCTGCCTACCTCTCCAATGTCATCTCCCTCCCAGAACTCTGAAGGTCACTATGTACTCCAGCCTCACAGGCTTTCATTCTGGTCCCCAATTATACCCAGCTCCTTCCCACCCGGGCTGTTTCCTGGACTTGGAGTGCTGTGACCCCAGATTTTTCCACGGCTGACTCCTTCGTATCAGGAGCAGCCCCCACAACCCAATTTAAAGTAACACTACACACACACCCCCCACACACCATCCTATCATCCCGTTTTGTTTTCATAAATTTACCTCTGTCTGAAATTATGTTGCCCATTTATTTGTACTGTGTAACAACCCGTAACCCCCAACCCTCCAAATATACACAGAACTTGCAGGTAAACTCCTTTGGAAGGCAGATATTCCTAGCAGAATCCCCAAAGCCTAAAATGGTATCCAGGGGATGCTCACTATCAAATGATAGATTCCACCTATCCCAAACTTTCCCAAATCTTCTTTCTGCCTTGCATTTCTAGCACTTTTTCACTACCACTTCTCTTTGGTCTGTTCCCTTTTTGGAATTTCTTTTGGTCTTCATTCTGCTTATTGCAACACTGAGGAAAACAGAAAAAGGAGCATAAAAAGAAAGATGGTAATGGTAATAGAAACCCACTAGCCTATGCTACTGGCAGTGGGGCAGAAGGACAAGTGAAGTGCAGCAGCATCAAAAGGAATTATGGAGTTGGCCTGTCTGTGGCCTAAAAAAAGTATCACATGTTCTATGGATACCCAGCAGTTCTTAAAAGCTTCTAATGTGCAAAAGATTCAGATGCAGTAGGTTTCCATAGGATCTGGAAATCTGCACCTTCAACCAACACCCCCCAGGTGGTTCTGATATAAGCAGTCTTTGGAAACTTTGTACTCTTTGGCAAAACAAGGAATAGCAAGGGCCTGAGGGATGGTATTATCAGTAATACGGCTTAACCCGTAAAAATGCTTAACCCGTAAAAATATTTTTTTTATTTCTACCTTGAAACTGATTCTCAAAATAAGTCAAATTCCATTTTAATTTTTGCCGAGTACAAGAGGGGGACCCCCAAAAGCCAGAAGTTATTTATTAAAAAATTGTGTATTTATTCATACATGTTTAAACTTCAGCCACCTTCAAAGTACTCTCCATTTGACACAATACATGTATCGAGACTTTTTTCCACTGCTCAAAACAGTTTTTTGAACTAGTTGATTTCTCTGCCTGTTAGTGATTCTGCTGTTTTTTGTTTCACCACTTCCACATCAACAAAATGTTTCCCTTTGAGGACTTTTTTTCACCTGAGAAAACAAACAAACAAAGTCACTTGGGATGAGATTAGGTGAATGGAGGGTGGAGCATTAGGGTCATGCCATTTTTGGTCAAAAACTAAACACTCACCACAGTGTTGGCAGGTGTGTTCAAAAGTCACCCGTTGTGATATGAGCAAAAGTGTTGAGTTATCAAGAAAAATTAACTGAAGCCTCTCACAGCCTCTCACAACAATGTCAGCTTGTACACTGATACAGATGGGTTCCTAGAACACTCACCTAGTGGGCGATGCCTGTACTATAAGGCGCCTACCTTCCAGAAGATAATTCTGGTATTTTTAGGGGATCTCCCCTTGCATTATTTAAATTCATTGGTGTTTGCAGCTTTTAACCATTTTTAAACTAATAACCATTTTTATAATTATAGCTACTATTATAGGACAACTACAATGTTCTACATGGTACCCCAGTGTTTTACAGATATTACTCCATTTTATAGATGAGCTTCAGTTAAATTAAGTACAGCCAACTTTAAGAAGTGACAGATTCAGAAATCAAACACATCTGTACAAGTATGTCACTAAAGTCTGTGTTCCATGAAGTCTATACCTACCAATAATCATATATTAGTATAAGTAAAACCAATAAATAAAAATCCAGATTTGTATATGGAGAGAGATTTTTCTCTCAAATATTCCTCACTTTAGAAACCGACTGCCTGGGATTTCATTGCATGGTGAACTTTGACAGTACATTAAAAATACATTAAAAATGGCATGGCAGCCTCTGAAAATGAATTAATCTTAAAAGTCCTTTTCTAAAACAAATAATCACCCTATCAAAATCACCAAATATTAATAACTGATTCAATATTTAAAGATCTAACAGTGGGTCTCAAACTGGGCTGATAATTAAGAATCATTTGGGGAACAGCTTAAAAATAAAAGTTCTAGGCTTCACACTGGTTCTGAATCATAATCTCTGGGGTATGATCCCCCAAAATCTTACTTTCATAAAGCTCCCCATGGGCTTCTGATGAGTAAGCAAGGTTCAGAACAACTGTTACCTCACCCCAGCATTCTACAAGTGAATAAATTGAGGATCTAAAGACATAAAAGTGGCATAGTAGACTGGAAAATCAATATCCTCCAAATTTGGTGCTTTTAATACCAATTCATGCTACTGGTTTTGCTTAAACTATATGCCCTGCAGATTACTTAACATCCTTGAGCAACTTGGTCCCTCATCTGCAAACTGGGAATAATGGTGTTTATCTCTTAAGAGTTGTTGTGAGGATTAAGGTAATGCACTTAACACAGTGCCTAGCATTATACAGGTTCATTATATAGGTTTCATGGTGTTCATCACATAGGTTACACAGCTCCATAAAAAAAGCATGCCGTTTTTAACTGAAAAAGATTTACTAACCCACTCCAAATACGAAATGAACAAGAAGCCTATGTTTAACTTTGGAAGTCCAAAGGAACTTTAAACTCCTGATTCTCACAGACCATTGTTTCTTAGGATGCCTCAGAATCATGTAGTGAATCAAACTCTGGTGACCAGTAACCTGTATTTTTAAAAAGCGTCCTCCCTTCACCTCCCCTGCCCCGCCCCGCTCCGCTGTCAACTTGGTGCTTTTTAGGCAAACCTGGTTTTGATAAACAGTAGTGTACAGATTCGGTGACAACAACAAATGGCCTCCCGAGTCCCAGCAAAAAACTACTGTGCTCTGTAACCAGAAGAGCAGCGTCATCAGACTCTGATGCAAGCAACAGCTGGGGACAGCTGTGCAGAGTAGTCACTATGACCACCAGGGAAGGCCTCAGCCCTCTCATCTAAGAAACAAAAAATTACAAAAAGTGCCATTGTAATCCCAGTGGCAGACAGTGCTGCGAAAAAGACCATGAGGTCCGTCAGTTAACTCAACGGCTACCTTCCCAGGAGTGAGGCCAGAGGGAAGTAATCCTGCAGGCCTGGCCAAGCCCGAGTGGCATCAAAAGGTTAAGGACCTCTCGGCCTGCTCCTTGGGATGCCCAAAAGCCTCCACCACCCTACAAGCCACCTGCCGGAAGTGCGTCACCCAAGTCTGCAGGGGATGCCGGGAGTTGTAGTTAATTGGCTGTTTTTCTTGTGCCCCAATTCTTTAAATAAATACGCAAACACCTTGGAAGTGCCTTGAAGGTCGCTTTATGACCAACAAATCTAATCCGCCCCTTTTTCCAGCTGACAGAGGGAACTCTCTCAGCGCTTGTGCGGAATTTCGCACTACAAGTCCCAGCATACTGTGCAAGGTGCTCGGAGCGCCGGGCCACCGTCCTAAGTACGGACCGCAGATAAGGGGCGTCAGGCGTCAGTCAAAGCCCGCCACGGTCCACAAGTCCGGTACCTGCTCCAGGGTCGTGAGTGCTGGGTGTGGGCCGTGCGCGTGCGCGCCCGAAGGGGGCGTGAGGCGGGAGCGCCGGGTCTTTAGGAGCTCGTGGTTGGTGAGGTGAACGGCAGCGGTGTCCCGCGCCCCACGGGTAGTTGCGGGGCCTCGCGTCTCGCCCGGGGCTGCACGCAGCCCTGGCGGCCACCGGGGACCGCAAGGGGCGGAGGAAAGGAGGGGGCCGGCCTCGGCACTCCGAGGAACATCCGAGCATGCCCCGAGACAACATGGCCTCCCTGATCCAACGGATCGCCCGCCAGGCTTGCCTCACCTTCCGAGGCAACGGGGGCGGCCGCCGCGCTTCTGACCGCGGCACGGTGCCCGGCCCCGAGGCGCCGATGCCGCAGGGCTTCCCGGAGAACCTTAGCAAGCTGAAGAGCCTGCTGAACCAGGTCCGCGCTGAGGACCTGAACATCGCCCCACGCAAGGCCACGCTGCATCCTCTGCCGCCCAACCTGCCACCCGTTACCTACATGCACATCTACGAGACGGACGGCTTCAGCCTCGGCGTGTTCCTGCTCAAGAGTGGCACGTCCATCCCATTGCACGACCACCCAGGCATGCATGGCATGCTCAAGGTGCTCTACGGCACCCTGCGTATCAGCTGCATGGACAAGTTGGAGGCTGGCGGCGGGCAACGGCAGCGGGCCCCACCTCCAGAGCAGCATTTCGAGCCTCCGCTGCAGCCCCAGGAGCGGGACGCCATCCGGCTGGGCGTGCTGCGCTCCCGGGCCGAGTACACCGAGGCCAGCGGCCCCTGCGTCCTTACGCCGCACCGAGACAACTTGCACCAGATCGACGCTGTGGACGGGCCCGCCGCCTTCCTGGACATCTTGGCCCCGCCCTACGACCCCGATGACGGCCGAGACTGCCACTATTACCGGGTGCTGGAACCTGTCAGGGCGAAGGAGCCCTCCGGATCGACCTGTGACCTGCCCCGAGAGGTGTGGCTCCTGGAGACTCCGCAGGCTGATGACTTCTGGTGCGAGGGGGAGCCCTATCCAGGTCCCAAGGTCGTCCCTTGATCCTGCAAGCGCCCATCTGGGCCGAAGACGTGCCCTGATCAGATCTGGCTCTGGCTGCCAGCGACCCACTACAAGGGCTCTCTCCCTACCCCCAGGCTGCATGGGCATTGGATCTACTGGAGTGGACTGTAGTTGCTTCCTCGGGCCTCGGGAGTCTTGGGAAGCACAGGCAACTGGACTGCAGCCACCAGGCACGGTTATGGGGGTGGGGTAGGCGGGGAGGCTAGGTTGTTTTCTGGTTCTGTCATTGCCACCAGGGTTTTGATTTGTAGGGAGGGGGAGACGAGCATGGGACTATCCAAAGTGCTTCCATCCTAAAGCCATAATGAAAATATTCTTCTCTCTGTTCCCCATTCTGTACAAAATACACTGAAAGGTTTTCTCCCCGCCTCCACCTCGGATAAATAAGGTTTGTTTTCCCTTAAGTCCTTATGCCCTTTACTTCATATTGTAGTTTTAACTTATTGACTGTGCATGACCCAGCGGGTTTGAGTTGGTTTTAATTTAAGTCAGGTCATTGGCTAAAAACTAGGTTTAGAGAGATGAGCTGCTGTCTAAAGTAAGCTGTCCTGTCTGATTAATTCGTTGTGAAAATTAAATCATTCTTCCAGAGTTGAGGGATCATCCCCAAAATGTGACTATGCATGTAAAGGACACGGTATTCTTCCCCTTCCTTGCCCAGTAGCTACATCTGGTTCACTCTAGCAGCACCTACTAAGGAGTTCACACCTACATATTTCAGGACAAACTGTCACAGTTTATCTTCCCTATGAGTCTGCAGCTCTGTGAGTTGAGCAGATTTCTTGTTGCACATTTCACCTTTAGTGCACAAACTGTGTTAATCTGAAATGATTTTTTTTCATCATGGTGTAAGAGGTGGTAGGGTAATTCTGTATTTTCTAACCAGAAGATTCAGAGACGCTGAATCTGCATGCTTCCAAACAACTGAATGTAAAACAGTGCTAGCCAGCAGTTGAATTCCATGTCCCTGTTTACTTCCAGTATTTTCCCGTAAAAATAGAGAAAAATGTTAATGACTGTTTCCGATTTTCTCAGCCCTGATGTTCCAGAGGTCTGGTGGTTGTAGCTGTGTTGTTGGCGGCTCTGCTCTCAGAACCCTTTCCCTCAAGCAGGAGAGAGCCAGCAGCTTGCTTCATCTAGTGTGGTTTTCTATAGGAAGAGAGAAGCACTGCTGGTCAAAGCTACAGAATTGAGAATTAACCCCACTGCTGGCCATTTTAGGGTCCCAAAACTGCAAGCAAAACACTTCCCACACCCACTCTCTTTTAACAGTTGAACTATCTTTGACTGGTTTTATTTTTTTGTCATTTTAATAGGCTGAGCAGCTTGGCCCTGTGTACAAACACATTGACACCATTTGCTTCAGGCTATGGAGCACTATTTTTCCCTTTTTACTATTTATAGGATTCCTTTTTTTTCACAAACTTTTAATTAAAACTAATTACAAATAAAAACATTAAAATTTACCCAGCTGTTGTCTAAGCCCTGTTGATTGACTTGCCCACGTGGCAGCCCAGTTCTAATACCTGTAATAAAGGGAGATTTGCTATTGGAAAGTGTAGACCCTATAGGAAAAAAAGTATGTGCCTTTGCTTCTTTATGCACACTGGGTTACAAGGCCCAATGTGAAGGAGTATCTGTTCCCAATTTTAAAAATAGAATGAAAAGTAAATTCTTGATGAATGAATTTTTTTTTATTTACAAAAAGGATGCTTATTGAACGTGATGTGCCAGTACGTTATAAAATGCGATGGATAGAATGCCAAGAGTTTTCCCTAAGGTTACTGACATTTTATGGTAGCTTCGCACTGTGGTGTGGTTGGTTTATTTATTATGCCTCGGGGGCAGTTTGAAGTAGTTCTTCATGTGTTGAGTTTGAAAAGAAGTTCTACATGTGCAAATTATGATTTTCTTAGAAAAGTGTTCACCAACTGGGTGTTTTTCATAGCACAGTATGAATGTGTTTGGTAATCAATCACATAGCTACCAGTTTTGAATTATATTGTAATAAAAAGATGATTAATTTATTAAGATTGTGGATAGTAATGTGCATGTTAATACAACCTGGAGTACATTAAACTCACCTACAAAAAATTCTGGCAATGGACCAGAAATAAAGAAGGAATTTTTTTCTTCCAAACTTCACTATGAAAAGTTTCAAAGTACTTGAGTACAAGCAAACTGAATTAAAAAAAAAAAAAAAAAAAAAAAAACTAAGGTGCTTTTCAAAAGAAAAACTGAAAGTGTTACAGGCCAGAACAGCAATATAATATCTCTAGTTGAAAAGGAACAGTGAACCTCTTGGTTCACTAATAAATTCTGAATAAATTAATGGGGAACACAAAATGTAACCTATTACAGTGAGCCACTAAAAAAAAGAATATTCTTACTACAAAGGCAAATGTGCAAAACTTGCACCTTTCTGCATAAACTATTAGTCATGATTATCTTCGTGTGCTGCTGTTGTGTTTCCTTGTATTCCTGCAGTATAGACTGTTTTTAATAACTGGGAAAAAGTTGTCTTCCCTATGAAGACTAATGAGCACAATGATACTAACCACTTTCCTTTTGAATAACATGCAATAACTTCCTCTCATAGGTAAGAAGTTGTCTGTCTAAATACTTCTAAAGCTTTTTAATTTTCTCATTATATCAATGGCCACTATATCAATGGAGAGTATTGTGTACCTACCTACTACTTTATGAGAAGTGGTTTTTTACTAAGCCTGATTTGCATGGATTGAGTTTATACCAATTGCTGTTTATTAATGAAAATGGTGAGCCTCTTTTTAAAGTAATACGTGTTTGTCAACAGGAGTGGGTTCCTTGACCTTTAACGACAATATCCTTGAACTTCTCCCCAAAACTTCATTTTTTATTCCTCCTTTTGCAATCATCCCCTTGTAGGTGCCTCAGTCTTGGCATCCCAGGAGGACTCTGTCATCACTCATATATTCCAAATGACTTTGAATTTTGTGCTGTGGCTCTACTGCTCAATGAAGAAGCAATACATCTTTAATTCAGGGCTCTGCTCACTGCAGTTCAACTCTAACCTGAGGGCAGTAACACTCTTGTAACTCTCCTGGTCTGAACTCCGAACCACTGACCCCTTCAGAGCAGAGGCATCTACTGTCAACGAAGAAAATCATACATGAAGTCCCATATAAATACTGAATCTTCAGATCCAGGGATGTTTATGTTTCTGGATTAAAATCTGTACTTACAGAAAATAAAAGCATGTTTGAAATTGTTTAGAGGTAAATCTTATTTGACTAGTGCCAAATGGAGAAGGAAAATACTGCTATAGTGACTTTGTTGTAATTACCATTAAAGGTTCATGGTCTGTACTGTAAGATTGTGTTGTGCTAAAAAAGGGTGACCTGCAGATTCTAAAGTTTATTTCCTTGAGAGTGAGCTTTGAAACAGTCTGAAACATAATCTGAAACTATTTAATGTTTAATCCTACTTTGCTGCAACAGAAAATATCTTTTCATTTAACCAAAGAAAAATAAGCTACTACATGAAAAAATACTTTCATCCACACACACAAGAATCTTTGGACTTAGGTATTTTTTGTGTCTTCTACAGTAAAATTTGTTTGGACTGGAGGCATTCTAGGTACTTGCAGTGATGTTGACCATTCTTTCACACACACACATTGTACTGCACTGTTCAAATATCACTACAGCTACTTTTAATAAATATATACCAAACAAGGTGCCTTAATTTCATTAGCAGTTCAGATATTGAAATTAAATAGCCTGTTTATGAATAATTTAAGACCTTATTTAGATTTAGTAGATCTATTTTTAATGTGCACTGAACCATCTCAAATGCATTATGGTCTTTACAGAGTTACTCTTCAGAAGTTTAATAAGAATCCCAAGTAGCAGAAACATCAATAATACAATTAATAAAGCATTGAATAAGGAACAGGCTTGGCTTTATATACTTTATTTCTTGAATAGAGTAAAAAATGAGACACCTGTGAAAAGTACCTGAATGTTTCAAGCCAAAAATAAAATCTGATTAAAGATTGTTGAAATTGAGTAAAAGCCACAAGTTTGACTCTGAAACAACACCTTGTGATATGTTTACTACTTGACCAGGCCCATAACAGGGTAAAAGTAATTATATAACCAATTTGAGTCATAAAATGTACTTAATCTTTATTAGTCCTGTTGCTTTGTAAACGTTTACATTTTGAGAAGCTGCTCTGAAATTAAAATTTGGCAAGACAATTACAGATCTTATAAATTGTAGGTGTGCTCTATTTTAATATAATGAAATTTTGGTAGGAGGGAAGACTTCATTAAAACAGTTGTCAAAATATGGCATTGTTTTATACATATTAAACAAGATTGGCCAAATGAGGATGATAATAAGCTGACAAGCTAGGAAATAGGAATCTTAACAGAATAACACCAGTCACTAGAACAATCTGACACTGAAGGTTAGAAACTTCCATCTAGTAGTTAGAGAAAGAGGTATTCTATGTCTTCAAATTTGGGCAGAGAAGAAATAAAAGGATTAATCATCTCCATGTACTAGATCTCAAATCCTAGTACTGGTAAGGCAAAAAGTCGTTTCCAGGAGTAGCTGTCACTGCTGAAATGCAGGCCATGAATCATCAGCCAGGACACAGGACAGTTTGCAGACGATGGAGCTGAAGAGTGGGCACTCGTGTTAACGTTTGTGCGGGGACCCGGAGACAGTGGATGAGGCTACATCTTTAGGCCCAAGTTTATAGAAAGGTAGGCTTAATAAAGACAATCATTTGCTTTGTATGACAGGCAACTTTCTTTGGTGACTTTATATTTTAAATTACTACAAAAGGCTCGCTGTAAAATGAGCCCTATAAAATGTACTCTTGCTAATAACCGTTATCTGCTACCATGGAGGACAATATTTGCCTATTCAAATTTTCTTTGAGATTTTAAGGAAGGTGTACACCTATGTTATCTAATGAGCTGAGTATTTTGGTAATCTCTAGACCCACCAAACATGGCAGATTAATGATCCTTCCAAATATAGGGGTTCTTGGGGAGAGAAATGAGTCCTGGGTAATTCCTTTGGCAACCTGTTAATGCTGTCATCGGCATGTCTGAATGCATTTTTGATCTGAAGAGGTGATAGCGCTTTTCAAAAAGTTTTGTGTGGTCATGAGACTAATCCAAGAACCTGAAAGTCATTTCCAGCTTGACCACGCCACCACACTTTCCACAAAGCTACATTTCGTCTTGAGTTCCTAGCCCTGGTCAGGGTTCTGAAAGCAGTTGCAAATGTGTAGTCTCCGAGTGGGCACTTGTTTGTAAGTATTTATTTTCCAGAGCCCACTCAGGAGCAGAGAGAAGCTATAGGCTGTTATGGAGGACGGAACAATGAGTCAAAACAACGCCTCCCCATTTTTACACTAATGCATTGGGGAAATCCCCAGGACACTAGCGTTTGATTATGAATGGAGATTGCTTTGGGGTGAGAGGGCTGCTGTTGAAAGGCTAGCAAAGAAAACTTGGATATCCTGGCTTGGTCAGAACACTAAAAATTACTGGATAAACTACTGAATTTCCACCAGAAAATCTCAGAAATGATTTCTAGAGCAAAAAAGTATTGTTGAAAAGGCTTTATTTACACCATAGTCATAAAACATCCAGTATCTGAACTTCAGTTAGTGGTTTTATGTTAGACTGAATCAATTATGTTTCCACAACTATTAAGAGCTAATAACCAAACAAGTCAGCTCCGGTAACATTATTTACATTCTTATCTGCAATTTGACTACAAAGGTAACACTTTTAAGTCACAAAACAGAGCATACAAAAATATACTTTCTAAAAAAAATTCCAAATATTAATAGGCAGATATATACAGCTATACTAAACCCAGGGAGTGACTTTCATTTCCGTAGTAAGGCAACCCATTTACATGCAGACCCTGTAACATTGTCTACATCACACAAGGCACCAAGGACACTTTCAACACAACTGCATGCATCCTAATTTCAGAGAATATATGTACATCCCCTTTTAAATAAGTTAACCTCTGACTCATTTCAAGAGGTTATAAATGCTTTTTTTCCCAAAGGTTCAGAACTTGGAGAACAGTGCACATCAAAAATACACAAAATCTGAGTAGATATACACTGCAAAAATAGTCTACGTTTCTCAACTCAAAAAGGAGCAGATATTGCTATGTCCCTCCTATCACATTGCACTTCTGTTCTCTGAGTTTATAATACATATTGCTTAAAGGGTTGAGAGAACTAGATAAGCTTTGATTCGCTGTTCCAGGGCCACCGAACGCAGCACAAAGACCATGCTTTACTCACTGTACAGCATCCCCTAAATCAGTCCCAAGCCATAAAGTGCACATCAGTTTTGCTGCTTGTCTTTGCTGTCCCCACCTGAAGGGATCAGCATCTCCCAACCTACTGTTGAAAACGTCTCAGGTCAACCCTGACATTCAGAGTCAACAACCTGTAATTGGTCAAAATAAGAAAGGGGGAGCAAAATCTAGTCAAACAACCCTTTAAAGCAGGGTTAGCCCTCAGCCCTCTAGGCCAAGGACCCCCACCAAACCCCCTTAAGAACCTCCCCATGCTTAGGGGGTGACTGATAGTCAACTCACCAAAGAGAGACTAAGATAGGCTAACATTTAGGAAGGACCTGCTTCTAAGTGGAAAGCGGGGCAGTGCTGGGCTCCACCAAGGCCCTTTGCCCAATGAAGGAAGGCAAGAGAGGGTGGTAGTGTTTGTTGTGCAGTTCCAGTGGACCAAGGGCCTCGCGGCCCTCAAGGAGCTGGCATGTCAGCCTGCGTCTCTCGTCTCAAGGTGTCCTGGTCCTAGAGGAGCAAGTGGCCAGGGAGCCTCCAATAGTGCTGCCGTTGCTGCACAGAGGCACTCCAGCCTGTGTGCCCCCGGTGCATGACGCTGTAGAGGCCGCTGGCACCGATGAGGAGGGGACACTGCTTTTGCGCTCCTTCTGTCTCAGGTGGATCTTGGTGTGGCGCTTCCTCTCATCACTCCTGGCAAACTTGCGGCCGCAGTAGTCACAGGCAAAGGGCTTCTCGCCAGTGTGGGTGCGGATGTGGGTAGTGAGGTGGTCACTGCGGCTGAAGTTGCGCATGCAAATCCGACACTGGAAGGGCTTGTGCCCCGTGTGGATGCGGATGTGCCGCGTCAGCTCGTCCGAACGGGAAAAGCGCCGGTCGCAGCCTTCTGCTGGGCAGGGGTAGGGCCTCTCATGCACTGGCGTCTTGCTAGGCCTGTTTGGGTACTTTCGAGGCCTCAGAATGGGCCGCAGCGGCAGATGGTGGGGGTTATAGGCAGCGGCAGCAACTGCTGCTGCTGAGCTGCTGCCAGGCAGCCTGGGTCCCTCGCTGCCTCCACTGGTCCCTGGCCCTGTAGCCCCAGCACTGGGGCCCCCCAGAGTAAAGTTGCGGATGGTAGAGAGTGGCGTAAGTGGAGGGGGGACCCGCAGGGAGTCCAAGGGGCAGGGAAAGGGCTTTCGGTCTGGGCCAGCTGTACCATGTAGGTCTCTCTGGCACTGTGATGGGAAAAATCCAGGATAGTCTGGGATCATGGGGAAGAGACCTGGGTCCGTGGTTGGCTTGGGGGATGGGTAGGAAGGAGGTGGTGGGTAGGCCAGAGAGGAGGAGGTGGAAGTGGTGGGTGCCGACAGGAACGCTGAGGGATCCTGGTAGAGGTCTCCGGCACAGCCAGAATAAGGAGGTGGTGGTGGTGGAGAGTAGAGGTGGTCCAGGTCAGGCTGGGTCTGGGACATGGTGCACACACCCAGGTGTCCTGTGGCCAGTGGGTTGGGAGAGGCAGACGTGCCGCTAGATGAGGCTGTGGTTGAAGCTGGGGAGGTGACCCCTTGCAGGATGCCTGCACTCACAATATTGATGATGCCTTCTGGATAGCAGCTGGCACCAGCGTACTGGGGGTCAATGGAGAACTTGCCCATGTAAGTGAAGGTCTGGTTTCGGGATGCAGAGACGGGAGCAAAACTGCTGGGATATGGGAGATCCAAGGATCTCTTCTCTCCAGTCATGTCAATGTTGATCATGCCATCTGGGGAAAAGGAAGAATGAAGGTGGAACAATGAGAATGCGGCCAAGAATCCCTTCTCACCCTCTCTCACACGGGTCCATTCCCAAGGCCTAGCAACCTAGCACTTTCACCCCTGGCACAGATGGGGATATCGCTGTCCACAGGCAGTGAGAAGAGCCTAGCCCGATATCCCACTGTGGTAGCCAGCACAGTCTGGGACTCAAACTACCACCAGGAAAACAAGATGAGCTACTCCCAACTCCCCACACACAGCCATCTGTGGCTCTAGTCCCCAATAAAAACACCCAATAATAGCAACAACAATATTAAAAATTCCCCATCTGCTTGGAACTTCTTTCCTTCTCCTTTGCTTGGGGGTCCCACGGGTAGGGCGCCGGACAGACCACCCAGGCAACTAATCCCAGCCCGTGCCGCAAATGTGCCCAGCTCTACAGGGGAGCCCGAGAAGGGGTCCGTGACTTCCCGACTGCTCCCCATCTCCGGTGCCTTCCCTCCCTCCCTTTCTTGCAGCGCTTCTATTGAAGGCTGCTTGCTAGAGGGAATTCCGCGTTGCGGTGAAAGGAGTTTATAGGTTTCCTTTCCCTCCCAACCTTGCCCCACAAACGCGCGTTCCCGCCCAGCCCAAGCCCAGTGGCTGGGCTTCGAGAAAGGCTCCGGGGCCGTGGAAGACCACTTTTCCCCGCGTCGCCAAGAAAACCAGCGGCCGGTGCCTCCGCAGGCCTCCCTCCGCAGCCCAGGAGCCGTTTCCCGCCGTGTCCCGCCCTCCTCCTCCGACCCCTCCTCCCCACCTACCCACCCCCCTCAACCTCTCAGTCGGAGCGCAGGTGGGAGCGCTCCTTAAGGCCGCAAGGATTGCGCGTTCGGAGACTTTCCCCGGGTCTGCTCTGTCTGGAAACAAGCAGTGGACTCCTTCCTTTGGAGCTTCGCCGGCGCTCGGCTCGCTCCTCCAGAGCCCCGAACTTTCTCCTCACTTTGCCCCTACCCCGGGAGAGCGGAGGCCGGAGTGCCGCCGGCCAAAAAGCCTGCACAAGCCCCGAAGTGTGGTTGTGCACCTCTTCTACTCTCACCCCCGAGTCCGCTGGGGGCTGGGCGCGCGCGGCGCACGCACGCCGGCTCGCTGGCGGCTCGGTACTTCTGTCAGCGCTCCCAGCTCCACCACCGGATTCCCCGTTCCCGCGGGGCTTCTCCTGCACCAATTCCAGGCTTCAAAGCCAGTTCGGTGGGTATTATCCGCCTCGCGCCCCAAACCTCTCCTCTAAGTCCTGCACAGGCACCGCGCCCCATCTATATACCCCACGAGCTGCGAGTGTCCCGGCCCGAGAAGGGAGCACGCGGCTTACCTCCGGCCACTCCGTTCATCTGGTCAAAGGGGCCTCCCAGTTCGGCATTGGGGAAGATGGTCACCGACGTGGCAGCGAGGTCCTCCACCGGATAGATGTTGTCAGACAGCTGGTGCACAAAACCACTGAGAGTTACTGGGATTTTGTCTACGGCCTTGGCGGTCATCATTTGTTCCTCGCACAACCTGGAGACCCAACTCCCTCGCTACCTGGAGTGTCAGAGAAGCCGTTTTGGAGAGGGGTTGGACTGAGCCTACGCTGGTATCTCCTTTGGCCCTCCACACTTAAAAGCAACCACCAAAAAAAGAAGAAAAAAGAAAAATCCAACAGAAATAAAACAAGCAAACAAGTTGCTATATTTTTAAGAAAGAAGAAAAATGGCTATTTGCCACTGACTCTTTCCTATGCTCCGGCTGGGAAGCCAGGAGTTGGTGGTGTAGTGTTATTATAACAGTCAGTGTGTCCCCTCGCCGAGCTATTAATCAATTGCTGCTCTCCCCGTGAGATGGAAAGTGTTGGTGTAAGTATTTATGGGCAGGTCCTCAATGCCCGTGACGTCGCTGCCCATATATGGACTGAGGAACAGGGCTGGGCCAGGAGGCTTTTGCCGTCACATGGCTAATTTGCATACAGGATCCGCAGCCAGGGCTCCGCCGAGCTTGCAACTCCCGGCTCGCAGCCCGTGGATATCCGCGGGGGTCTAGGGCCCGCGACCGGAGCTGCAGGTCGGGTCTAGGACGCGGAGGGGCGGGGGGACCTGGTGGGGAAGGGGCGCGCCGTGGGTCTGGCGCAGGCTACTAAGGGAGAGCGAGCGGGTCCAAGCTACGGTGCGGCCCCTTGGGGCGGGGAGGAATTCCGGTTCTCCGGGACTTTCCAAAAAAGGCGAAGATCCGGTGCCGGCGGCTCCGCCTCCCCAGCCCTTGTTTGGGAGCCATTCCGGAAAATTAAACTTCGGAAAGAAACCGAGCGGAGCCGAGACACTACAGTCAAACCCCTACTCACTTTCTTGGCAGCTGAAAACCGCAAGCAAAGGAGGCAGCGAAGAAAAAAAAAAAAAAAAGCTTCATGCATTCACGGAAGCTGACTGCTTTTTTCTGAATTACTTGGTGGAAAGAAGGGGCTGATGATAAGAGTGAATGCGGTATTGCTTTTTTGGAAAGTCTGTTCTATTTATACAGGAGCGAAAACGGAACAGGTTTTGAGTTGTTTGTTTGTTTAAGTATTCTGGCCACCTTGAGGCTGGGGGAGGGGTGGTAAACCCTAGGAGGAGAAGAATAACTGTAGGGAGCTTCGAGAGAAATCCTGTGCCGGAGACAACCCCCCTTCTCTGCCCGCGCTCTCCCCACCCCACTTCAGCTGCTGCGCGAAACGGGCGCCCTTCCCGGCGCGTCTGGGCGGTCTGCTGTGTGGGGGCGTCCAGATGGAGGCTTGGACATTCACCCTGCCCCGCCACGCGCGCACACACACACATTCACACACGCTGCACTTCCGATACATACACTCCTGCCCCCGCTGCCTTCTTCACACACCCACTTGCACACCTTATGCTACACACCTCCCTGTTGACATCAAGCCGGTGCGCCAGCCTCGGGACAGGCAGAGCAAGAGCCCGGGTTTGCTGAACAGAGTGCTTTTCGAAAACACCCATCCTCACCTTACTGCCTGTACGGACCCAATGCTACGGCAACCCCCGACCCCACAGAGCCTATGCTCCGGAGGTGCGCCCTGTCCGCACGCGCCCTACTCCAAGACACACATATTAGAAGGCATATTCTACCTTTTCCTCGTCAAGAGTCACCTGGGTGAGCCCAGAGAGGACCTGAAAACAAACAGCATCGCTAATGCTAGTTTTCATCCACCATTCACCCCACACGAGTCTGTTTCCCTTTGCGAGAAGAAGGAAAAAAAAAAAAAACCTGATCCCCATGTAAACCTTTCTGTTTAGTGCCTAAAACAATTTTTAAAAACTTTTCAAAAGGTCCAGGTAGCGGCGGGCTTCTGGCTCGCTGCATGCGCCGCCCCTATCTACCAGAGCACCCCGGCCGGCACCGCGATAGCTCCGGGCGTGGCCCGGGTCCCGTGGAGGACTTGTCACAAGTGCTCAAGGCTGGCGCCCGTCGCCGCCTGCCTGGCCCTTTCCCGCACCAAAGCCGCCAAAGCCGCCAAAACCTGGGATGAAGCGCGGGCGCAGCCTCCAGGGCCCAGCACGTCCCTTCTGCCCCTGGTTCGGGACCGCACCAGCCTCGTGGGGGCCACGGCGCCACGCTGTGGAAGAAGCACGGCGCTGCAGGCGGCACTCCCGCCGCTCACCTGCCGCGGCCGCAACGGCAGCGAGCCTGTTCCCGCCTGGCCCCGCGCTCGGAGGTCAGATATCCAGGACGGCTGGGAGCAGCCTCTGTTCCTCCACCTAGGCACTGCTTCTCCCCTTGTCCGCCTCGAAATCTGTTCGGCTGCCAGCCATATCCCTGACTTCAAACGCCCATAAAAATGTTGGGAAAGTTTGTGGCTCTTGCTGCGCGCTTTTCCAATTGGAGATAAAAATAAAAGAAAATCGGAAGGAAATCGTAGCAAGGTTAGCACCCTTGTAGGTACCCCACCCTCGGCAAAAATATGCAAAGTCTCGTTTCTTAAAAAGAAAATAAGAAGGAAAGAAAACTGCGCTCTTACCACGTGCGCCAGCCCGTTCCGCCTGCGATCTGGTCGGTCCCGCGGCCCCCGCGCTGACCACCTGCAAGACGACGCCTCGGAGGGGAGCCCGACTCGCATCTCCAGCCCCTGAGTCCGGAAAAAAAAAAGGTGGGGATAACCGAGTTATGCAAATGTGGGTCGTGGCAGCGGGGTTCGAGTTACGGCGCCCGCCAGCCTCCGAGGTGAGGCATCCACCAGCGGCGAGCGCGGGCGCCGCGACAGCTAGCGCTTCGCTCCTCTTCATGCACGTGGGCGGGCAGCCAGGGCCGCCCCTCGGCGGGCGCTGCTGCCAACCCAGCCGGCAGCCACCAAGCGCCGCCCCGAGGGGGAGCTCCTGGACGTCCCGAGTGCCCGGGTGAGCAAGGCGCCCAGGGCAGGATGCAGGCTGGGGGCGGCCCTGGCCAGGGGGAGCCGCGCGGTTTTCGGCTTCTACCCTTCCGGAAAGAGGAGGTTGAGTTGGGGGTCAAATGGGGGAGGAAGTGCCAGCGAGGAGGGGCAAGGCTTGCCTGGTTCGTCTGAAAATCGAGTTAGAGTAAATGGGAGTGACTGATCCTCTGGAATTATTCGGAGTTTTCCAACAACCGAAACCTCCCTTAAGAGCTTCACCACGTCAAGCCCGCCGCGTGTCAGGAGTGGGTTGGGGGCAGAGCCAACCAAGAGCTGCGGGCTCCCGGGAGGGTGCCTGGGCCTAGTTCTGGGAGGCCTTCCCTGAATCTCCTCTGGAAACGGGTCAGTAGATACTTACTGTTACCTTCCTTCCTTTTTCTTTTTCTTTTTAATGAATGTAATGGAACAAAGTCTAGGCACACTCATGTAAAGCCAGCCACCCTGTGGATAGGTAATAAATTCAGAAAGCTAAAGTGACTTGCCTAAAGTCACGCAGCTGGTAAGTGGTGGTGTCCAAACTTGCAACCAAGTCTTCTGACTCCAAGTACACTGCTCTGGTCGCTACATCTTTCACTCAGGAAAACCCAGTTCTGGAAGTACAACATTTCTTTGAGGACTGGAAGCCTGGCTCAGCCCACTAGGGAAGAAACAGGTTGCCTTCTCCAACTTCATCTCTTGTCTCTGGCATTTCTGAGGAGAGGAAAGCTGAGGTCAGGGTTTCCAAAGGCCAAGGGACAAGGGACTAACACGGATGAACACACACACACACACACACACACACACACACACACACACACACATCTGAGAAGGGAGAATTAGAATTCGTGGGCTTTCCAGACCTATGTTATGGATGGAGTGACCGGGTTGGCACAAAGCCAGCTTACTAATCAGCCCTGTAATAAGAGAAGCCAACTCCACAGTGTCCTTCCTAGAGAAAAGGAAACAAGACATAGGTAGAGACAGAAAAGTTCCAAAGTTGTTTACAGAGCAAGATACTGGAGGAGGAGGGAGGAATGTGGCAACTGAATAGAGAAATGTAATGTACCATAGTCTCTAGTGTTAGGTCCTTTGACTTATTTTGATCAAAAATGAACAAATAAATGCCGTTCTTTAAAACTGAGTTGTCAGAATGCCCAGGTATATGGGATACTCCATGGTTTATCAAAGTTATTAAAAGAGTGGTAACTCGATGTCACATTCTGATTTGCTTTGTCCTAATTCCAGATCCAGAAAATGAAAAAAGAAGGAAGCGTAGGAGTCCCTTAGTAGACGTGCCCCTACGGGTGGGGGATTACATAGGGGTGAGGAGCAGGGGAAGCAGCCTGAAGGTCCTGGCTGGCCCTCAGAGTCCCCTCTGTGAGTAATTTCAGCTTCTTTTTTTTTCCCCCACCACAGGGACTGAGAATCATGATGAGTGATGAGATATGTTATAAATAATTTGATAACATTTGCATTTTGATTTATTAAGAAACATTTTGAACAGCCACTTGTCATTTTCACCCACTTCCATTCTAATACTGCTACTACTGGCGTGGGAAACAAAGAATGGCCCTTAACTGTGGACACACACACGGGGTGTGGATGTGAACTTGAATGGTATAGGACATATACATCTCAGTAAAAATCAGGCTAATTGCCAAATCTGCCATCCAGCCAACTCTTTCTTAAAGGTGCCCCTGTGCTGAGAAAACTGATCAATGGTTCCCTACATTTAGCAACTCCCTATGAATCTGGTAATCCCAGAGGCTATAAACCAAACCCAGATTATGCCTGAGAGAAGCATTACTTCACATCAGTCAAATGTGAAACCGAAGTCATGTTTTATTGGCACTGGCCAGGAGGAAATAAGACCCTGCGATCTTACTTTGTTGCAGCAGCAACACTGGTCTAAGCAGAGGGTGTTCAGGTTCCCTTCAGGGTGAACTATCATGAAGTCAACAAATATTTCTTGACAGTATGTGTCAAGTGCTATGCCAAACCCTGGACATACAATGGTGCCTAAAACCAGGCCTGATTCCTGCCCCCCACAGAGCTTGTACTTAATCATATGAATATACAGTTGCAAATAATGGCACCATATGACCTCAATGAAGGAAGAGGACAAAGGACCCAGCCAAGTCTAGGAAGTTGAGGAAAGCTTCTCTAAGTGGACAGAGATCTGAAGCATGTGCAAGAGTTAGGGAAAGGCTGGTGGACAGGGCATTCCAAGGGAGAAAGAATAGGTATGGAAAGACCCTGAGGTGGGAGGAAGCTAAGTGCATCCATGGAGTAAAGAAAGTGCAGTGTGGGTGGAAACTTCCAGGCTGCCTTCCAAGCCTAGGACACTAGGGCTGAGGGTGGCCAATACAGACAGCCTGCTTGGAAGCACCCATCCCCCGAAATGTTTTAACTTCTACAACTCTCTTTTTTTTCTGCCATTATCTTTTCTGGTAATGACACGGCATTATAATTTTTACATTTGATATTTATTTTTAGCATTCGGCTTCTTCAAATGAATGAGAGTCTGTCCACAGGATTTCAGCAAGAAGAGAGAATATATACAGAAATGATTATTGACATCAGCACTGTTTTTCAGTGACAGTCTTAATGAAATAATGAAATGCCATTTCATTAAGGAGATGACAATGTAAATTTTGCCCCATTTAAAATGAATAGAGTAAGCCTGACCAGGTAGCTCAGTTGGCTAGAACATTGGCCTTATATGCCAACGTTTCACGTTTGATCCCCGGTCAGGACGCGTACAAGGATCAACCAATGAATGCATAAATGTGTGGAACAGTAAGTCGATGTTTCTCTCTCTCTCTCTCTCTCTCTCTCTCTCTCTCAGATCAATAAAAAATAATTTAAAATTTTCTAAATGAATAGAGAAATACAACTTTCTAGTAGAAACATGTCAAATTTACAGATCATTTTATCATTGCTGACAAAAAATCAAAGGTAAATCAATGTGTTATTTATCACAATTGTTTAAGACAAGGAAAATATCAACCTGGCATCCAGGTTCACAAGTGATAGTGTGTCAGTCTGATCACAAAGGCTTGAAGCAAGATCTCCATGCCAAATCACACCTTTTTATGCCTTTAACTCTTAAATCTTTCAACTTATACATTTAATTTATGAAAAATGAAATTACTTATAAGTAGGAAATTCCTGGATTTTTTTAATGCACATATCACTAGCCTTCTTACAGATTATAGGAAATAATATTTCCTTCTCTAAATAATGTCAGGTTTCCCATAGAAGCTTTGTTCATGTCTGTAGAAAAGGATGGGAAAGTAAGTGAATCAATCCACTTGTCAGAGTAGTTGTTTTGCAGCATGTCAGCCAACAAAGAAAAAACACACAAACATTTCATATTTTAACTGAATAATCTTGAATAATAAGAATAGTCATCACTTATTGTGTTTGAGATTGTGAGCTGCAGAGGCCCAGATGTCCTGGGTTCAAATTCTGACTCAAACTTTACCTGACTATGTGGTTTTAAACAAGTTATGTAAATTCTCTGTTCCTCAGTTTCCTCATCTGTAAGGTGGACAAAATCATTATACATATCTCAGAGGTGTATTGAGGATTACATATGGTGATATATGTAAAACATATCACACACTTTTTGGTACATGATAAGTATTCACTGATTGTTAGCTATTAGTGTTACTACTGTTGAATAGCACTTTGAAGAGAGACACCGCACTATGTTTTTCTAGGTTTATGGTTTTATTCCTCACAACCACTTTGAAAAAATAAGGCTGTTTATTCCTATTTTACAGATGAGAGAAGTGAGGCTCAAAGAAGAAACAGAGCTTCCCCAAATTTACACTGGAACTTACAGAGCCAGAACATGAACACTAGTCTCTTAATTGCCAAAGCCCACATTGTTCAAGTACATAATGTAATGCATAGCAGATAAAGCAAGAGCAACTGTGTTTCAAATATTGATATACATTCATGATTCTTGTTCCTGAATTCTGGGTTTCAGCTTTCAAAAATAACAATGATAGAATTACTGGAGAGGTTTGAGTTTAGGTTATAAGGAGAAAAGGCAATCCAGAAAGCAGTGGTTATTTGCATGTAAATTATAACAAGCTATGCCCTTGTAGAAAATATTGAAACTTCAAAAGCTATGTCCCACAATATTAATAATCTAATTAACAGAACATCTTTTTTTCCCCAGAGAGATCAAAATGCATACCAATAATACTGTTGTTTTCTAAGGAGGTTTGAAAATGTGGAATAGAAATTTAAAATTTAGGAGGAATGGATTGGTGAGTGGCCTGCCAAATTTGGAGATAGTGCTCCATAAGAGACATCCAAAAAAAAAAAAAAAAAAAAAAAGAGAGAGAGAGAGAGAGAGACATTCATAGCCTGAATGTAACCCATTTAGGGGACTTGCCTTAGGCTGTTATCTCATGTAGTCCCTAGTCTGTTGCTTTTTCAACTCCATTATAAATCCCACCAAGGCAAGGACCTCGGAGTATGGTCCTTGTCTGTATTCTAACAAGCAGAGTTCTGGATAACAACCTGATATATGTCTACCCAGCAGTGAGAAGGAAGGAGGCCTGGCCACTCTGAGATTTTAGACGCTAGCTCAGTGATTTTCAACCAGTGTGCCACAGCAGGCACAGTGGTGTGCTGCAAGAGTATTTAAAACATCCAATACCTGACTATTAGTCAGGGGCACTGACCTCTTTTCCCTTGGATTGTCTAATTTTAAAAAATGACAACAGCCAGCACAACAATATCCTGTGTGACAGCCAAAATTGTACCTACTTTGTCGGATCGGCAAAAAATATATTTTTTGGTATGCTGCAGAATTTTAGTAATCAGTTTATGTGTGCCATGAGATGAAAAGGGGTGAAATTGCTGAGCTATCTTGTCAGAGGACTCCTAATCAACTAATTCCACCCAGCCCATGACTTATCACCTCTAATGATTTCTCCAGATGATGGTGGAGTTCAGAGCCAGGGCAAGGACCCCAGAAAACATCCTCTGAAGGATTTGTCCTCAGATATACCTTTTTTGGCAATTTGAATTATGAAATTCTGAGCTGCCACCCTCTGTTGTCAGTATAGCAAATGCCACTGAGGCAGTGGCAGCCAGCAGTGATGACCACTGTGGAGACATGTACCCAGAAGTTGTTCCTTCCTGACTCCCCCTCCCCATTCAACCTACTAGTCACAGATGCAGGAACCTGTAAGCAGCTAGGGAATGGACAGGACTCAGGCCAAGGAGCCCAAGACGCACCTTCCAGTTCTGCCTCTGCCTCTTGGGTTGGTGGTTGATGCTGGAAGGAATCAGCTGAGTTTCCCATACTCATATCACTCCAGTCTTTGGTGGCAGCCTTTGGAGACAGGCTGTTCTTTTTCCATATCTGATGATAATTTTTAACTCTATGCCACATTGTTGTAGAGATACCACATCCTGTCACATCTGCCCAGAATTTTAAATGGCATCCCAAAAGGCCACGGTGTTTCTAAAGAGAGTAAGTTTTCACTATGTGAAGTGAGAAAGGTGGTCAGGGCAGCAGGAAAGGGTTGGTTAGAGGGTAGGCCTGGCTCTGGGTGCAACACTGTGTAGTGGAAAAATCACTAGATTAATGTCAGGTTCAATGGTGTCTCTCCATTATGATAATGTTTCCAATAATAAAGGCTAATATTTATTGAGCATTTGAGGATACTGAGCACTCTGTCAACTATGTTGCCTTATGTCTTAGTCTACCAATAACCCCACGAAGCAGATATCATTACTCTTTACTCTTTGCAAATGAGGAAACTGAGTCACCAAAGCCCAAGCCACAGAGCTACTTAAGTGGAAGTGCCAAGATATGAACCCAAGCAGAACAACCTCATGGCTTGTATTCCCGGTACCTACCATCCCCACCCTCCCTTGTGTAACTAAACAAGCCACTTAACCTCCCTGGGCTTCAGTTTCTTCATTTTTACATCGGGGCTGGGCATGCCTGCCTCAAATGCCCTTGGCCAGAGTACTGTGGTGAATCAAAGGAAGAGGATTAAGAACATGTTCTGAAAAGAGGACGCGCATGCACTGCAAATCTAATTACCTCCCAGAATGATTGGGCTTCTGGACCTTCAGTGACAGCAGTGAGTGTAGACTGGGATGAGACAGGAGACGATGTTTGTGATTCCAGGACAGGGACAAAGCACCAACAATTAAACTGAACTTCTGAACTGTTTGTTAGCTGATCATTCCTAAGCCCTTCAAAGTGGCCTCTTTTTCTCTCCTCATACTGGAGGGTAGTCCAGATTTCTGTGTGCTCCTTTTTACCTGGAGGTGGGGTTGGGGAAGTTGACCCCAGAGGCTTTGGAACAAGACCATGGCAGGTCTGCTTCTCCTGATGCTAATAACAGGCCTAGACACCCCTTCTTGGATCCTAATAATTAACTAGAATGCATGTTTCTGCTCAAGGGCTGTTGTGCCTGAGAGAATATGGTGGTTACAATGCAATCACCACTGGTCACAGAACAATATTAATCAATGCCCTTGTAAGCACATAATCAGAGTCTCACCAGAGACCTGGCAACTCCCAGTCTTTTAGAATTAGAAAGTTTGCTTTTGAAAAATATTATTTAGGCAACAGCCTGTAGAAATTTCTAAAAGAAAGAAAGCAGGATAATTTAGACCCTTTCTTCTCTGTCTTCATTTTATGAAATAAGAGACACCAAAAACATGACCAAAATGACCATTTTGGTCTTCATCTGTTACTGAGACATCTTCAGGATGGAAGGTGTCTTAGCAGGACACTCTTTCCCTTGCCTTTCCTATGTTTCAGGCTTTTCAGCCCAAAGCTTTCTCATAGAATGCCAACTTGAATGGAACGTTACCCCCAAAATAAAAAGGAAGCCACACACACACACACACACACACACACACACACACACACACACGCATATGTGATAAATGCTAGGTGGTACCTGTTGAACCGGAGTGGGCTTGACTCCCTTTATCCATGCAAGTTCCTTGGGATCTGGAAGCCACTGTTGTGACTTATGGAGCAAACCCACAACATGCTAGGGCTGGGGCTGCTTGGGTGGGTGAACCAGAGAGCAAGTGAATACATAGGGACCATCCTATTTTGCTTCCAAATGCTGGTACAAGCTCATAGTGTTCTGTTAATTTATAGATTAAGAACTTACTGTACAGCAGGTACTGTGCTAGGTGCTTGGGATGCTTTAGTGAGCAAACCCCCTGTCTTCAAGTAGCTTACAACCTGAAAATTCTTGTGAATTTAATTCCAAGAACCAAAAAATGGAAAACTCAGTTTGTAGTATCTTCTCTTGTCCTCAGCTAAATTCACTTCTCACCTACCCACACTCAGGTACAAATCTCTCCTAAGATAATCAGAGAGAAAATACCAAACTTGCTTTAGTAACACATTCTGGTATTCACTACTCTTACAAGACATTCTTCAGAGATAAAAAAAAAAAAGAAAAAAAACACCCTTTTTTATTATACATTTTATTTGTTACCCCCCACCCCCCACTCAGGAGACATGAAAGAAGGTAGTCATGATATTTTGAGTAAAAACCAGACATAGGCTGGAAGGTAGCCCTCAACCTTTTTTGTTTAATGTGGAAAAATCTCAGTTTCTACAGCTTGTCCTTAGAATTTTTGCCTTTTGATCCTTTTACTACCCATGTCAGACAAACGTTCTAATTTCCCGCACTTCCCAGTGCTGGTAAAGCCTCATATGACATTTTATGCAGCGCTCCACCCTTTCCAAGTCCCTTTTTGACACATTACTTCCTTCAGGACTTGAAATATAAACCCATGATGTTGGCAAGACCACGTTCACCTTTCCCACTGCCCACAGAAGCCAAGTGAGGCACAGAGAAATCAAGTGACTTACCTAAGTTCACACAGCTAGTAAGGTGGCAAAGCAGGCATTCCTAGCCAGGTCTCTCAGTGCGGATGTTGAGAGCTCTGTCTGTCTAATGTGAGCCTCAACTACTGGTTGAGGTGGCCCAGGCATGTGACTGCTTGTGAAATCTCTCAGACACTTTCGTGGCTGGTGGCCAGTTAACATTTAGGTCATGTATCTTCTTCCCCAGGTGTGTACTGACCCTGTTCTGTACCCCCAAGCTTTTACCCCATGGGTAGAGACTGGTAGCATAAAGTTAAACAACAACAGCCAACCAGCCAGCTCCTAGCCTTCTAGGTCATTGAAGTAAATTTTGGGCCACCAGCCCCAGGTCCATTCCCTGTAGTCCTCATCTGTCCCATTTCTGTGAGGCTGGCACTGACTCACTGATTACCACTTTCCAGGTTATCAGCCTCTGGTGCAATCAGAAGAGATTCTCATCTGTGTGGGGTGGCTTAAGTGTGGTTGGGTCTACCTTACTGGGGTGACCAGCCTGACCAGGGGGAGGAGACAGATTCATTAGCTTCATCAACAGAAGGCCTTGATGATTTGTTCTTTTCTTTTTTCAAAACTTAGCTAACTTATGCCACAGTCCACCAAGATATTATTATAATAGTATTTCTAGGGGAAATCTTCTTTGCTTGTGGCTAAAATTTGGCCAATTATAACTTGTTTGTTTAATGGGTAATACTGCCCTGATTCATTTTTGCCCAGAGGGTCACAAGAGGGTCATTAATACAATGAAAGGAGCTGACTTGCAGACCCAGGGACTGGCCAGTAACCATGCTGACCCATCTTCAGATCTGACTCATCAACATCCTAGTCCCAATAATCTATATTAAAACAATAACAACAACAAAGACAATGCCCTTTTAAACAGTCAAATTTGATGACAGCCTAGTACAATTTTTTAGAAGTTCACACTCCTTACCATGACTATACATCTTCACACGGCCTGGTCTTGTCCTCCCCCTCCAAACACAGCTCTTTCCTCTTTCCCCATGCTACCGTGCTCAGCCACCTCCTAAACATCTCAAGCTCCTTTTCGTCTCAGAGCCTGCATGCTCACTACTCCCTTTGTCTAGAATGGTTCCTGCCCCAACCCTTTGATCATCCCATGTGTAGTCCTGCTATGGACCAACTGTGTATATTCCTGGCCCCCAAATTTATATGTTGAGACCAAATGCCCAATATGATGGTATTAGGAGGTGGAGCCTTTGAGAGATGATTAGGTCATGAGGGTGGAGCCCTAATGAATGGGATTAGTGCCTTTATTAAAGAGATCCCAGTCAGCTCCCTTGTCCTTTCTGTCATGTGAGGACACAGGAAAAGACAACCATCTGTAAACCAGAAAGCAGGTTCTCACCAAACACTGAGTCTGATGGTGTCTTGATCACAGACTTCACAGCCTCCAGAACTGTGAGAAATAAATTTATGTTGTTCATTAACTCCCCAGTTTATGTTATTCGGATACAGCAGCCCAAACAGACATCTTACTCAATTTTCAGCACAAGCCTTCCCTTCCTGGTCCTCCCCATTCTTCCCTAGTCAACCTGTCCATCACTATGCTTGGTTTTCTTATGTAAGTTAATATGCTGCATGAGTAGAAGCTCCACAAGGGTAAGGATCCTAACTGTCTTAACTATCAAAGTATGCGTAAAATGGAAATATCCTGAAAGCATTTGTTGAATGAACGGAGAGAATGAATAATGATCAGCCAGGTTTGGTATCCACTATCTTAGTATGGTCCCTTTCCCTCCCTGGGTCCAACCAGTTGCCTTATGTATAGAATAAATGTGTTAGCTTCTGCAGCATCTGAGGCCCCATGCAGCTTTGACAGTCAGTTGTTAACTGGCCCTGAAGACCCACGGGAAGCCCAGGCTGCAGCCTCACCATCACCCTAAACTGGACAGTGATTTTTCTAGGTAAGGCAGTAACTCAAGTCATGATAAAGCAAACAAATTAGGCCCATAGAAGGGGCCTGCCACCTCAAAAAAGAAAAATCAGGCTCTGCTTTTTGCTAAGAAAAGATCAGATAATTCTGGTAGAAATCGTTCTCCGTGAAATCTTTTTGACTGAACCCTGTGGCCTTGCTCATGCCAAAGCATTGGCAAATGGATAGAGCAAATCAATTTTCACATACAGGGGAGCGAAGTAGGTTACTAATAGTAATAAATAATACAGGAGTTAATAAATAAATAATATACAAGAATAAACTTTCACATATTCACATTTGTTAACCTATTTTTGCTGATTCCTGTATATGCCTGAGTTATGTTTAGACAGTAGATTTAACTAAATCTGCCACTACCAGAATCTCATTTTACTTTTTTCTTTTAGGATTTTATTTTTTTATTATTCAAAGGAGGGGAAGTGAGGGAGAGAGAATGAGAGAAACATCGATGTGCCAGAGAAACATCAATTAACTGCCTCTCCCGCGCCCCCAGCTAGGGACCTAGCTTGCAAACCAGGCACGTGCCCTGACTGAGAATCAAGTAGGTGACCTTTCAGTCTTTGAGATGATATGCAACCCACTGAGCCACACCAGTCAGGGCTTCAGTTTACTTTTATAAATAAAGGTGATTTATCACTTTTTCAATCTCCAGATCAGACCTCAAGATTCCATTAATTCTTTCAAATGGATGGTCTGCTTAAAATGGTGTGGAATACAGTGGAAAGGAGACAGTTAATAAAATAAATGTTTTTTTCTACCTAATTAGAGTACAGAAAGTTAAAGCAACTTGTATTTTTTGGTCTAAGGCAGTTAAGGTTGCATGTTGTTCTTGAATAAATACTGTAAAATTTCAGTAAGTAAATACCATTATTATCAACGTTTGGCTTTGAATACACTAATGGCACTCCAGTAGGCTTCTTTAATTTCAATGATGTATTTTAATTTTGGCTATAGAAATGAAACTACATTTTATATGATTTTTAGAAAACCAAGAACAAGTTGATCAAGAATAGGTTAGCTTAATAGGGGCCTGGTTATTTTAAACACAGAGAGAAATCAATAAATGATGTAAAGAAAAAACAAATGTGCAAATAAGGAAGTACAATGTTCCAATAGAATAAAAATGTCAGGTGTAAATTATAACTGCCAGTTATACAAATGTCATCTGTTGGAATTGGGGCAAAGGGAAATGCTAAGAAAATAACCCACTAAGCATATTTGAGACCTAGTGGGTGTTAGGCACCATGCCAGAGGTTACAGAGAACAGAAAATGAATTAGACAGAGTCCCTGCCTCTTGGAATCAGTAGTCCAGGAAGGAGGTAAGGCAAGTACACAAATGAATAGGATGCATGGAGGACATGGTATTATCAGACACATTAAAAAATGTTGCTATGCGTCCCAAGAAGGGGGAGAACAGTAGCAAGCATGTTAATGGGGATCAAATAAAGCAAAGCACATGTAGGTTACTCATTTTTCAGATTTAGATGAAGCCATGTCCTTTGTAGCTCAGTGTACCTCTGTCCTACACCTACTATGGTGGCATGGCTGTGGAAGATGACCAACAAACATTGATACGGTAAATTGATTGATTGATATTCAATAAAAGAAAAGAGAACATATTCCAAACATATGCTATACCAGCCAATTGGTAGAATGAATGGATCCCGAGGACTTGAAGATTGTAGCTACTGTGGTTCTGAGACCCATAAACAAATTCTCATATTTATCATCTTTACTTTTCTTGGCAAAGATTATCGAACCCAATCAAGAAAGGAGAAATATACATCTGTGTAGTTTACTAAAAAATGAAGGAGGTTGCATTTAGCAGCACCTAAACTTTCTTTTTCCATCAGAATGCTCTAAGAATTACAAGTGTTTATGTGGCTCTCTAAGAGAAGGTGGCCTTCAACTGTGCAGCTTGGTTTTGTTAATAGCTAAATAGAAATAAAAAAATCATCCTTGTGCCTTGGCCGGGTAACTCGGTTAGAGCATCATCCTGATCCACCAAGGTTGAGGGTTCAATCCCCGGTCAAGGCACATGTAAGAAGCAATTAATGAATGTATAAATAAGTAGAACAACAAATCAATCTCTCTCTCTCTCTCTCTCTCTCTCTCTCTCTCTCTCTCTCTCTCTCTCTCTCTCTCAAAATCAGTTTTTAAAAAATCAGCCTATGCACAGGGCCCTGCCAGCCCCAGGATATGGCAGGCCCCCGAAGACACCCGCGTCAAGCCCTGGTCCGTAGACCCTCCACAGTTGCTCCCTGTCTCACCTGATTAGCTTTGGTCTGTACACAACATGAGACAGCCCCTGAGATCCACAGGCCCTGTTGGAAATGAACTGTGATGAATAATCAACCTTTGCATTTTGGTTGGTCTCTTCTACTTTCACCTTCACCGGGCTTCTGGATGGAATGAGAGCTGAGAACTCATTTGAGCTGCAGACACTGAGTGCAGAGAGCCCGAGGTAAGCCCATTTCGTGGCAGGCAACTCTTTCCATTAGGCTGGTGGACTAGAAATCAGGAGCTCAGGGACTCAGGGACTTAGCCCCAACGTGACCACTGCCTCACAGGGAGACTCTGCCTCAGTGAGCGCCAGGACTGTAACAGTGACAGTCTCATGATAAGGCAGTTGACAGGAAGAAAAAAAAAACCTGTCTCTGGCTCTGGCTCTCAAAGTTTCCATTTGGAGTAAATTTTCAGAATGAAAAATTGACTATTTGAACTTCAATGAATTTAAAAAAAGAAGAATGGACTCTTGTTGGTTCTGTCTCAGTGATTTTAATTAACTTCCAGAAGTCTACAGCAATAACTGTTACTTGTGATGCTATTATAGATAAAATGTGATGGGCATAGATAAAATTAAATGTTAATTGGCATAATTACTGAGTTAATATTTGAAGATTTATTATTCACATTTCTATGCTTTTGCCTTACTATATATTGCAGCTCAATACAAAGATTTTTTAAAAAAAAGAACTTTCTCTTTATGTCCACTGAGCTATTTTTCATTTTGAGCTTGCTTGTTATTAGTCAGAGATGATAATAATAATTTTTCTTAAAGTGCAGGCTGCAGCTGAGAATTTCCAAATTTCAGTGAGTCACCTCTGAAGCAGTCAAGTCATTTATCCCCAAACCTCAGACTTAAACGTTATACCAGGAAGGGGATCCAGAATTCCCCATCCTAACACTGCACATCAGTACTGTGACCTCCTCACCATGCTGGATGGCTAGTCAGTGTGAGCTGCTGGGGTCCTGGCAAGCAGGCCTCTGAGAAGGTCTCTAATGTTTATGCTTCGCAAAGCAGTAGCTTTTATGTTCACTGCCTTACCGCCATTGGACACACGATGCCACAAACCTATGTCCTATTGCCAAACAGTGACAGGTCATTATTTGCTGAACAGAAAAGTCCGTACTGATTACTCTTCAGGAAAGGCCAGAATAAGGGCCTGAACCATTAGATATCTAGCTTCTAGGCCCTGTTCTGCCAATAGTGTTAGCATCAAGGAATCTCAGTGTGACTCAGTGCTAGGTCTCTCTCAGTGCTAGGTCTCTGTTGTTTTATTCTGTACTATTATTTACTTTGTAAATATATTTATTTTAATAAATAAATATTTTTAAAAGAAAGTTTTCTATTACTACTGGGAAACAGAAATTTGGAGCATTTGGCATAAATAAAAATAAATCATAAGAATAAAAATACTGAGGTTTTTGCCAACACAGTGAAGTAGCTGTTGAAGTTTAGCTTCTGGGAGTAAAAAAGAATTAAATATGGGGAACAGGAGCCGGCTCACTACTTAAGACCAAAAGCTGAGGGAAGCTCTTCACTACCATTTCATGTAATGTGCATTAGAAAAAACAATTGCTGACCTACTATCTGAGTTTATGGCTTAAAGAAATATATGAAGATAGACATGGCCTTAGCACTAGGATTTTAATCAAGGCACCAGCTGACTAGTGGATCTGATTTGTGAATGAAATAACCATAAGAAGAAAGAAAAAATAACTGATTAAAAATCTTGGTAATATGCTAGTAAGTGGAATAAAGCAACTTAATAAAATAAAAAATATGGCTACAGATACAAACAGTATTATTTCATGGAAACATATTACTGAGGAATTCAGCAGAAAATAGCACAGACTACAAAGAGGAAGATGAGGTGGAAAAAGAGGAAATAATATGAAAGCAAAAAGTAAGCTCATATGAAGGATAGATTGAGACTCTTCAACATTTTATAAGTTTCACTACAAAAGAATGGAAAGAATGATGGAGAAGGATTATACAAAGACATAATACTTGCAAATTTTAGCAAGACGACCTAAGATCAAAAGTGTATTGCAGAGCACCCCTAGTTCCCAGATCTTGGTTCCTAATACCATTCTCTAATAAAAGGAACTAGGGCTCCTTAGACAAACGGCTGATTCTAGGACTGGAGCAGGAAATATATGAGAGGGGCCTAGAATAACTTGGAGTTTCAGGAAATAAGAAAAATAACAACAAAATATTTTGATGGAGGTATATCAAAGGGATACAGGAGCCAATTGGAAGAGCTTGCAAGGGCCTAAAGGTAGAATAGCTTAAACGACATAAATAAAGTATTAGGTTTAACCCAAAGTATGAAAATACCCATGAGTCCATATTGATATAAATAAATTATTAAATAAAATAAACAGATGTGGAGAGTAGACAAATCTCTCATGTAGAAAATTCCAAATAATTTATGTAGGTACTCTGCCCTTTAGACAGTTGAGCATACCTTCTCATTATTTAAGTGTGGGTTACACGTAACTGATTTCCTCCAAAGATGACAGTATGGAAAGGGAGAGGGACAAGAGTAACTTTATAACAGAGAAACCTAATAAACACTACCTTACATTAGGTGATCAATATCAACAGCGATATAATAGGTTAGTATCAACAGGATAAATCATATTGATAGTATGTGCCCCTGATATGATGTGATAAGAATGCAATTTGACTGTTTGATCTTACAGAAAACATATTACTCCAGGCTCATTGTGAGGAAAACACCAGACAAATTCCTTTTAAGGTACATTGTACAAAATGCTGCCCGGTAATCTTCAAAACTGTCAAGGTCATCAAAAATGAGAAGAGGAATGTCAGAACAAAAGGAACCTAAGGAGACATACAACTAAACATAAAGTGGTATCCTGACACAGAAAAAAAAAAGGACATTAGGAGATATTTGAGAAAATCTGAATAAAGTGTGGGCTTTAGTTAATAATAATGCATCAGTGTTGGCTCATTAATTGGGAATGAATGAGCCATAATAATGCATATTAGGGGAAACTGGGTATGGAGTATTTGGGAACTCTCTGTGGTCTCTTCTCAGTAACTCTGTAAATAAAAAACTTTTCTAAAATTAAAAGTTTAATTTTAAAAAAATTCAAGTGACTGAGTGCAAGGATAAATACTCATTGGAATGAAACTGTAAAACATTAAGGATAATGAGACCATCCTAAAAGCAACCAGAGTAAAAATTACAACAGTTAAGTTAACTAAAGTTACAGTTAAAGTTACTTTAATCAAAAGCCGCTATGGAAATAAATCTTAAAAGTGCTACTAGAAAACAAAATAACAGTCAACTTAAAATTTTATACCCAGATAAACCATTATCAGAGAAAGAGCTAAATTTAGCCATTTTCAACATAATATTTACTATTATATAACTTAAAGAGCAATTTAAAAACGCATTTCAAGAAAGATAATCTTGAATAATTTAGAGGGAAGACCTACCTTGTAGATATCAAGACAATATAACACTGCGTTATGTTAAAGAAAAGACAAAACAGTGGTACTGGTAGAAGGATAGGCAAACAGACCAATGAAATAGAATAGAATCTGTCTGTCTGTCTATCTGTCTGAATTATGACAAAGGTATCACTACACTGTGATGGGAAAATGATGGTCTTCAATCAGTGGTGCTAGACCAATTAGCTATCCCTATGTCAGAAAGGAACCTTGACATTGCTGAAGAAAGCTGGAAATTATCCAAATGTCTATCAGAAGAAGACCAAATAAATAAATTTTAGTACATACAAACAATGAACAACCAACTACCAGCCATCACAAACCCTTTGCAATGATGTGGATAAGTCTTGCAGACGTAATGCTGGGTGAAAGAAGACACGTATGAGTGCATGTGTGAGTGCACTTATATAAATTTCAAAAAACAGCCCAAACTCATATATGATGATTGAGATCAGAATAGTGGTGAATTTTTGGCTTGGCAGCAATCACTAAGAGGGGGCATGACAGTGGCCCCTGAGGTGTTGATAGTGTTCTGGATCTGGGTGGTGGTATGTATGTGTGCTCACTTGGTAAAAATTAACGGACCTGTAAGCTTAAGATTTGTGCACTTGATGTATGTTAAATAAAACTCTTGTGTATATACATCTCTATATATGTACATATATAGGTGTGTAGACACATGTATATATGTGTACATATATAACTGTGAATATGCACGCACACAATCCTTAGCTGTCAACTTTGCAAAGGGGGAAAATAATACAGAAAGTGTAGTGAATCTAAAAGAAGTCAGTAGTGGAGATAAAAAGAAAAAAGGAAATGTATGATTAACAGCACTCTCAAAATACAATGATAGAAGTATCCATATTAGTCAAAACCTGCAATATCTCTAAATACATTAAATTCCTGGTTAGATGTTAAAAATGATAAGACTGAAAAAATAGAAAATCTTGCTAAGTGCTGCTTATAAGAGTCTACTTACCTGAAAGTAGGATCTGTATTAAAGTCTAACTTAAATGTGGTGAATGTTAATTTATGTGATGGGCACAAGGGTATTTTATTTTTCTCAATATTTTTATGTATGGTTGAGAAAACATATATCTATTCATGGAAAACAAAACAAAATTTCAAACTGAAACTAGATCTTGTTGCCTATTAAAGGCTTTGAACTTGAGGCCCTTTGTTATAAAGAAGGATTGGCAAACTTATCTGGCACAGAGACTGTTTCTTTGATGCAACCAAATGGATGGAAAGAGAATTTAAAAGGAAATTCTTTTCTCACTCTGAAGAACTGTTACCATCTGAAGTCACGTTGAGCAGGACTGTAGGGGCGTCTCCCACCAAGGGACCCTGGAGCCATGGGAACCTGAATCCTGACGCCAACACCCCTTACCCTCTCTCCCCACCTGTGAAATGAGGATCAGATCAACCTTGCTGCCTATTATGAGAATGAGAAGAAAGGTTTTTGCAGTGTGCCTGGAACACATCGATCCATGGAGCCTCCAGTTCATGGCAGCTGCTAATCAGCTCACTCATTTTGTTATGTTTTATTGTAAGCTCCGGTTCTTTTTAATAAATAGTCAGGCCCCTACCCCACCTCAAGTCTTTCAGCCATGGACAAACACAATATGGCTTAAAGACTCAAAGAACAACGGAGTCACCTCAAGCACATCATTGTACAACTTAGTTTATCCATTTTAGAATAAGAACAATTTCTTCCTTTTCTACCTTATGGAGTTGATAGGAAATTCTAATGACAAAGAAATATGAAGAGCTCTAGGAAGTTAAAATTGCCTTCCTAACACAATGAAGACCATCAAGTTGCTGTTAAATAAATGACAACATTCTTCTATCTGTTTATAAGAAACAAATAAGGCTGTTTACTGATGTCTTCTTTTTTGCTTACTTCTGAAGCTTGCAATGCTGCTCCGCAAGTGTGGCTGCCTTCCTTAACCGCCACCTTCTGTGTGACGAGCCTTCCCTGTGCTCCTGGGGCCAGGGTTCTGTGTTGGTCACACGTGTCCACTTTTCTTTTTCCTCCCACTAGACCATAAGCCTCTTCAGGACAAGGGCCTCTGTCAGGTGTGTTGCAGTTTTCCCAGCACCTAACCCAGTAACCCACAGCCAGTCCTCAAAATGGAGCCAGAATCCTCATGCTGATGCTTAGTAAATTGCTCTCCATGCCTCTGTTTCCTCATCTGCAAAAGGAAGTTAATTATGGTATCTACATCGTAGGGTCGTATGTAGTAAAGATTAAACGGGGTAACTCATGCAACGGTAACTTAGCACAGTGTTTGGCCCTCAGCACTATGTAGGTGTTAGCTGTTATTGTTATTGCTGTTATTGTTGCTGTCATATTTAACCCTGAGGGAAAGAAAAGAACTAACATTTATTGAATTCTCACTTGCTGCTCTCTGTGCTCTTAATCTTCATAACAACTCCATGACTTACTCTCATTTTGTAGATGAAAAGAGCAAAGCTCGGATAAGTCATTGGCTTACGGGTTGTCACACAGGTAGAAAATGGCTGTGTCCAAACATGAATCCAGGTCTGTCTCTACCATGCTAATGGTTACAGTACTAGTGCAGATAAAGGGAGAGAGAGAGACGGAGAGGCATTCATTCACCCTGGACTGAAGGGCCACCTGTCCAACAGATCTAAGAGATCCCTGTCCACCCAGACAAATTCCCAGTGATCGTTAGATTTAATGACTGCAGAAGAAGCAGGAGGAGGAGGAAAGTCGCTGAACTCTACTGAATGCATCATGTCACATATTTGTTCAACTGTGGGACCTTTTATTCAAAGTTCACTTAATACTGTGTCTCTGAACTTGTATCACATGGAAGAAAAATTGGGCAAGACTCAATCTGCAAAAACTAAAATTCAACCTCATATTTCCATGGGAGACCTTGTTTACTAAGGGTTGGGCATGGTAGCTGAGCGCTCCCTATGCATCCCCCAGAAGTGTATGGCTTATCTTGCACAGTGTTGAATTTTTTTTCTTAGTTAATATTCAAAACATTCATATAACAATTCAGATCTCTAGCTTCTCCTAAAGTATTACCAAACCCACCAACAAAAGGCCAACATTCCCAAACAGCAGCAGTACACTTGAGTTCAGAGATAGTTGCCCTCTTAAACAAGACATGTTTAAATGCTTTCCATTTTGCCACAGGCCTCACCATGTCTTATTGGTGTCCTTTTGTCTGCTTAGTCTGCTTTACTCACTTGTGTTACCTTACTGGTCACTTTGGTCCTTTGCAGTTTTGACCCTGCTATAAAATGCTGGGGGAAAGAATGACCTTGTGAAAAAAACATCTGGGAGGATGTCAAGCTGACTTATTCACATCTGAACCCTCCTAGGAGTGATAGTCTAACCAACTTCAGTGTGAGGTGAAAAATAAATAGGAAACATTTACTGGGATCCTGAAAGGAGTCAGGTACCTTACCAGGCTCTGGTGAGAAAAAGAGCAAGGAGAATATAACCAAGAAAAGAGAGAGTACAGATCCCAGGCTAATGGAGAGGACAGACAGACAAAAACGGGCAACACGATCTAGTAACTGCTGTGAAAAGGGTACACGTAAATTGTAATAAAGTGGTATAGGTACAGTTTGCCCTGAGGAAAGCCCAAAAGAGACTTCCAGAAGCAATGATACTTAAGTTGTGTCTTGAAGTTCATCAGGTAAAGGAGAAAAGGAAGAACAATCCAGAACATTGGTATGCCCGAGTGAGATCCAAAGCAGAGCATATCCCAGCATGACCGAGAAATTACAGTTGTTTGTGTGCCTGGTGGGCTGGAAGGGGGAGGACTTGGAGGTGCAAGTAAAAGGTGAGTTGAGGCAAGACTGGCCAGGTCTCTCACCCCATCCTAAAGGACTTGAGCTTTAACCTACGACCAGTGTTATTCAGTCTTCTTTTAAATTAAGCATCTTCATTACTTGAATATTTGTAAGTCGGTAACACCAAATAAATATGTTAATATATTTATAAATCCTTATAAATATACTAGCATCGTTACTAATATCCAAGGCACAAAGATAGATTTAGGATGCCATTCTTATTAAACATATAGTCATATATTAAACACTCTTTAGGAACATGCTAAGGTAATTGTGAAAGGTAAAAGATTGTATATAGTTACAGAGGATCATATTTAGGAATTAACACCTAGCTACTCTTTTCAAGTTATAAACAATCAAGGATGCAAAAGCATTGTCAAGATATTAAATTGAATGCAGTTAACTACTCAAGGATCACAATTAACACAAGTTCTTATAACTAAATTTATTTATTTGTTTATTGCTTTTCCAACACCAAACCATATTTTAGGTTAGGGGTTCCTGTCTAGACTACAATAAATGATCATCCTGTTGACCAAATATAAAAAGACACCTGTTTTCTCTTTTTCATAGTTTTTTAATTCTATTTTTTTTCCATTACCATCTAGTCCCCTTATACACCCTCTCACCCTCACAATCACCACACTGTTGTCCATGTCCATGAGTCCTTTTTTCTTCTTGCTCCCTCCCTCCCTCCTGCCCTCCCCACCTTAGCTGTCATTCTGCTCTCAGTCTGTGAGTCAGAGACACCTGTTTTCCCTCACAAATTCAACAAGTCTTTAGTTGCCTAAGAATTAACAAATAAAATTGAAGGTGAACAATAATAATATAATAGCAATCACATATCAAGCATTTAAATTTTGCCAGACATTGTTACAAGCAGCCTATATATATTAGTTTATTTAATCCTCCCAACTGTCCTATGAATTGCTATTATTCTCCCTAGTTACCAACAGGAAACTGGGGCAGAGAGATATTAAGTGTCCCAGAGCACACAGCTTGTAAAACGGGGTCCAGCATATGAACTCAGGAAGCCTGGAACCAGAGCCTGCGCTCCTAACTACTCAATTATAAGAATGTTCATCCAAGGATGACTTAACATATAGGCAGTCTAAATATAAATGTCCATAAATTATGGTAACTTTTCAATATGGAATCGTACATACTCACAAAAATGTTTTTTTTTTTTCAGAAAAATGTAATGAAACTGGAAATGTTCATAAAACTATCCCAAACAAAAAGCTAAAGTTAGTAAGTGACATTTATTACCATGTTCCAGGCTCATTCTAAATTATTCGTAAGGGCTTATCTCAGTTAATTATCACACTAATTTTATGAGATAGATAATATATTTATCCCCATTTTACAGATGAGAAAAAACTTCCAGATGCTCAACTTTATACAGTCTTGAATTCAAATGTGAGTCCAGGAGCAGTGCTCTTAAATAATATTCTAGGCAACTTCCCCTTCATCCTCATGTAAAATTGAATGTAATTATGGGTGTCCATTAATTTATTTATTCATTTAACCAGAATTTATTGAGCACCTCATATGACCCAGATACTTCTTAGCAATGGGCTACAAGAGTGAACAGGCAGACAAAATTCCTACATTATATTCTAGTGGGAAATAGCCATCAAACCACTCATTAAAATAAAGTTTAATGAGCACTAAAGCAATTAGACTTGGGAATCAGTAGTCTAATTAATTCCTGGTATGACAAATCCCTTCTAAATCCCATTATGTTTACGTAGTAGCCTGGGCAGGGCACAGTTTTGATGATCAATGGGCACTCCGAACATCCACCTGAGAGAAACAGTCTCTGGTTGTTCCTTATTCAATGGTTGATATAGCCAGCGACTTTGGCCACAGATTGGATTAGGACCTGCCAAAAGCAGCTATGTCATGAATGGTTGTCATGCCTGTGGTACCGTGAGTGAGAGAAAGAGAAAAAGGAGGAAGTAGGCACTGAGGGTTAATGGAGGGATATCCGAGGGGAAAAGACCTACAGGAAATCCACCAAAATGCTACTTCCAAATAACTTGGTTAGTTATTGCCAGATAGAAGGAGTTGGGTGATGTCATTCGCTTTTTGAACTTTTGTATTTTTCACATTTACTACGGTGGATAATGTGTTGCATTTGTATTTTTCGAATTTTCTATAGCCAATATTTTGTGTATGTAGGTTTCAAAACTCCCGACAACTTGTACAATGGCGATAACTTGTAGAAAAGATAAAATAACCAGTGAAGGAGATTTAGCATTTTTCTGACTGCAAGAACCAAAATTCTATATCCTTTTTTTAAAAAATTGTGTTAAAATGCACATAAAATTTACCACTAACCCTTTTTAAGTGTACAGTTCAGTGGCATATATTCACACTGTTGCACAACCATCACCGTCATCCATCTCCAGAATCTTTTCATGCAAAGCTGAGACTCTGTACCCGTTTCACAACAGTGCTCTGCTTCTCTCCCCCAACACCCAGCAAGGATCATTCTACTTCCTGTCTCTATGAATTTGACTGCTCTGGGTACCTCACACAGTATTTGTCCTTCCGTGACTGGCTTTTTCACTTAGCCTAATGTCTTCCAGTTTCATCCACATTGCAGCATGTGTCAGAATTCCCTTCCCTTTAAAGACTGGAAAATATTCTATTGTATACGTACTATATTTTGTTTACCCGTTTATACTTGGGTTGCTTCCACCTCTTGGCTATTGTGAATAATGCTGCTGTAAACATTGATGTACAAACACCTTCTTGAGTCCCTGCTTTTATTTTTTCTGGGTATATACCAAAAGAGAAATTGCTGGATAACATAGTAATTTTATGTTTAATTTTTTGAAAAACTACCATACAATTTTTCATAGTGATTGTACCATTTACATTCCCATCAGTGGTACACAGGATTCCAATTCCTTCACATACTCACTAACATTTTTAATTTTTATTTTGTTATATATTATAGCCATCAAAATGGGTGTGAGGTGGAATCTCTTTGTGATTTTGATTTGCATTTTCCTGATGGTTAGTGATGGTGACCATCTTTTCATGTCTTTATTGGTCATCTGTACATTTTTTTGATGATGTCTATTCAAGTCCTTTACCCCCTTGTTTTGTCTCTGTTGTGTGTGCATCTGTGTGTGTGTTTAGAGACCTGGGAGCTCTTCATAGGTGGTCCAGCACCAGTAATGCCCCATCTGTATTACAAATTCTTTTGTTACAAAATCATAAGTGTGTGATTCTGTAACATAACAATATCACACTCGAGCACACCATATGATGTTATAAGTGAAATGTTCAAAGTAAGACTATAAATTCTTACACCCTTATTATTACCCTACCAGCCACACTAAAGCAGGTGTTACTTCTGCCAGACCCTGTATATTTGGATATTCATATTTTATTTGCCTTTTTTTTTTTTTTGCATTTTGTGGGTTGCCTTTTCACTCTACTGATTGTGTTATATCTCATTGTAAATAAGATATTTTCATGAGGTGTGGGGACCTAAGGAAACTGTGATTTCCACCCCCCCTTCCCCCTTTCCAAAGGCCTGCAGTTTACGCTGAGCCCACTGAAACAAGAATGGCCTTAGTGTGTGTGAATAGTCATTCAAAGGGCCAGATCTGCTGCTTATGACTTTTGTATGGACTATAGCGCAGGTAAGGAAATCTCAGTCTTTGACACATCTCTCTCAACCCCATATCCAAACAATATGCCAAGTCCTCCCAAGTCTTCCTCCCCCAGTATAGTTGCATGCATCTCTCCTGTCCCTTGTTCAGCTGCCACCCCACTCAGACTTTCATAATTCTGCTGCAGAAGATTTCTATAGAGCTTGCTGTTGTTCAGAATGCCATTGTGAAAAATATAGGCTGCAAACTAAATGTTCTAGGTTTAAATAAATTTGAAAAATGCTGGGCTAATAAAAATTAAATAAACCTGTATTGTAGGACTTCTCAGAGCCTATGCTATGCTAAGAGTATTATTACAAGTCTCCATAAAGAGATCAAATGGGCAGGTTTTCCAAGATTATTGAGCTGCTGAACATATTTTGGGACTTGGATGGGGGAAGCACTGTTAACGTTGAATAAGACCTAGGGAAAAAAAACATTAATATATAGCAATAAATTCCTAAGTGGTCTCTGTGCCTTCAGTCTCATTGTCCTCAACCTCCTGATCCCATCGCAGTTGAATTAATCTCCCCTTGGTGCCCCCCAGGGGTATTTCCCAAGGCTACCAAAGGAAGTATATCAAAGGCTACTTGAGACCTAGGCCCAACTTTCTCTTCTAGATTTTTTGCTGACAGCGCCTCACAAAAACCTTACACTTTCAACAGACTAGACTGATTGTCCCACCCAGAGGACGTGCAGCCTTTCCTATCTTGCTACAAACCCCCCTTATGTCATCCCCTGTTAAAACCCTGCCACCCACGGGGGTCCACTCCCAATCCCTCCTCGGTGCAGGTGGAGGGAGTGCCTCGTCACCTGGATTCCCCACACCTCACATGGCATCGGGCCATCGTTATCTGTGTGTTGCATTATCCTTCCTCGTGGATTTTATTTTGTGTTGAGGGAAGGGAGCAGCGCCTTCTCCATTTTTGAATTCTTAGTCTTACCTAGTATTTGCTTGGGGTTTATTTTCTTTTTCTTCTAAAAAAACTTTTTAAAATACCATGAGCAATAAAGGAATACTTGCTTGTAAAAATCCAACCATCAAAATATATAGAGGAAAAAAAATCCATTCTCTACTCCCACCCTCCTCTTTCTAACTCTTCTACCAGGAAACATTCATTAATAGTAAGTGTATTTTTAAATCCTTATTCATATTTTAATATATATAAAATACCTTTTTGAATATAATTTAGTTGTTAAAACACAACTGAGATTACAGTATACCTATTCTGGTATGAATTGAGTTTTTTACATATATTTTCACAAAACATATTTTGAAGATCTTCCTGTATTATTACACATAGACCTAACTCATTAGTTTTAATGGCTTCATGATAGTCCATTTATGGAGTTACTGCACTATATCTAGCCATTCTCCTTGGAAATTTAGTTTGCTTATTTTTTCATAATTAAAATTAATGCTGCAATTAACATCCTTGTGCATACATCATTATGTTCATTATGTGGGTGACCTGATCTATAAAATAAGTGTAGACTGTTAGACAAATGTTAAGAACATATAAAATTTTGACGCTGACAAATTGTCCACTAAAAAGCCAGTACTAACAATATGTGTTGAATGAATAAGTTTCAAATTATACTTCTCTAAAGGCCTTATCTCTCTGGTCCAGTACCCACACAGGACTACACACAAATAGACAGGCAGTACACATTCCTATTTAGCAACAGTGCTAATCAGTTTTACAAATTCCTATCAGTTGAATACAGGATGGGCAGTAGCTTATGCAAAAGCAATCTAAAGATCTTAGCTGACTACAAGCTTAATATAAGACAAGATGAAGCAGCATCTTAAAAAAACAAACAATTCTTTGGTTACATAAATAAAAGGGTAATTTCCAGATCATAGGATCAAATAATCAATCCAATTTAACAAATATCTGTCCTATAGACTTGTACGAGTCATACTACAGATTTTTTAATTTGGGGCACTAGTCCTGAGACAGTCACTGACAACCTGGGGGTTACTCAGTATGATAAAAGTTCTAATGCTGTGTCACATCAGACGGAGCTGAAAAACTGAGATATTTAGCCTAGGGAAGAGAAAACTTCGGAGGCCCATGATAGCCATCTTAAACAACTTGAAAGGCTGACACGGGGGAAGAGGAAGCAGACATGCTCTCTGAACCAGCACTAATGGGAGGACTTGTCAAGCAGAGAGATTTCAACCCAGTGTGAGCTGACCACTTTCTAACCACTTAGGTCATTCAACAATGAAATGAGCTGTCTCATGAGGTAATGAGATTCCCACCACTGAAGAGGTTGCAGAAGAGGGGTGTGAACTTTTGAGGATCTTGAAAAGCCTATCCTAAAGAGTAAGGCATCTCTGGAGTCCTACAAGCGTAGACAGAAACCAGCTTCCTCAGGGCAAAGGAATGAGCTCATGGTCTGCTTCCTATTTATTCCAGCACCTCCATCTGTAGTTCCCCAAACAATTCTCTCCTAACATTCTCACTGTGGAGCACAGACCATAGAGTTGATGAGCTTGCTTTAAGGTGTTAGTACTTGCAAGTCACTGTGGAAGAATGAGACACTCTTTTTACAAAAGGTCTGGGAAGAGGGCAATGCTTCATCTAAAAAGGGGGCTTAATAATAGTGGAGATTGCCAGCAGTGTGGCATTTTAGTGGAGGCCACATCTGGGGGCAAAGAAGGAATTCCTGGTACCCCTATAACCCTATTGCATAGGGTGCCTCCAGTTCCATTCCCTGCTGGACAGGCTCTGGGGCCCAAAGAAAGAAGGTGGACATCATTATTCACTGCATCAACTGTTTCCAACTTAAGGGCCCGCAATAAGGGTGAATTTTTGCCTAGCGATGACCATGCTCACCTTCCCTACCCATCTTCTATTCAAGATCCAAGGAACTGAGAGGATAATGATTTCCCAAATTGTGCACTCTTTCTCCTGTCTTCAGATTCATGGCTGCCTGTCCTCTGATCTTGTGAGGAGCCACTCTTTCAAGCATCCCTGTTGCTCCTGGGCCAGACTGAGGCCCTCCATCCCTTCACCAGGTAACTCTGCCCACTCCCTGAGGCTCCCACCCACCTCTCAGAGGCCTGTTCCAAGTATTATGGTGATGTCAGTGGTTTCTGGCTCCCTGCCTGCAGCCCACGCTTTCCTCCACAACAAAAATGCTTCAATTCTTCTGCCCCCATCGCCTTTTAAGTTGTCGGTCTCCAGTCAGCCACAAAGGGCTCTGTTCTCCTTGTGTCTCCTTAGCACAGAGTTAATACTGCCCCAGGGCAAGAGTTGGAGTTGGCAGGGGTAGGTGGGGAGACACTCAGGGCCTCTGTATACCCTTCAGAGAGGAATGGAGACTTGCTCAAGGTGATGGAGATTCGGTGGTAGAGATGAGACTGGAACCCAGATTCCCCCACATGGTGTCCAGTCTTTCCACTCCATGAATTTCTATGGGGCAGCTCCAGCTGGGACTGCTTGATTTGGTTTTTACTTTATCTGTTTGAAAAGCAAAGCTCTCTTTTCCTCCTTGTCTCTCTCCTTATCTCCTGATGTCCCTCTTTCCTGTCTCTTCCCCATCCTTTCTCTGTCACTCATCTCTATCTGACTTTCTGTTCTTACCACCTCAGTTTCTCCTCCCTTCTCCTCTCACCTTCTGTCACTTCTCCCCTTTCTTTCCTCACATTCCCCCCGCCTCATAAAAGATGAAGAAAAGCTGCTTTCTCACACAAGTTTGGTGTCCTCCATAGTCTGGGGAGGGGCATAGAGCAGACCCAAAAGAGGAAGACTGAGGTACCCCCATCTTGGTTAAGTAGGCACAGTCCTCCAGGCTCCACTGTCTAAAATTCCAAAGGGATGGAATTTTATTTTCCTTTATTTTTTTTTTCCTTTATTGACTATCAAAGCAGTCATAGCAAGTAAAGGAAGGGTGGCTGACTGCCAATCAAAGTGTTCCCCCTGTTGAATTTTTTCAGGGAATGAGGAGAGGGGTAACTGAGAAGGAGGGTGGCAGTCACCTGGGAAGGGAGCACTCTCTGAAATGCCGATGTTATCTGATGAAGCAGGTCAGTGTGTTCTCTTCAAACGTTGTTAACAATGAGAGAGGAGTAGGAGTGCAGGTTTTGCAACCAGATACCTGGATAATGTGTAATAAATAAGGAACACAGATGAGATGGCCTTTTATTATTTTTCTAATCTATACTGTCAGGTTTCACTTGTGAAATGGAGGAGAGACACAGCAGACATATTTCTCTAAGGGGTCCTCAGCACATCCCTTCAGGTGGGCCTGTGCCAATTCCTTCCCTTGGAGATTCATGGGTTAAATTAGGCTGGGCCACTGGGGTGTTGACAGAGAATCTTCCCCAAACCTGCTAGTGTGGGGCTCATGAAAGGAAACCAGTTAAGGAGTTGGGAGATGGGGGTTCCTCCTCCCAGCACAGCCCTTTCTATGCTGTGTGGTTCTCAGTAAACCATTTTACTTTCCAGTGCCTGGATTTTCTCATGTCTGGACTGAAGGACTTGAACCAGGTAAGTGGTTTTCAAATAATACTCCATGCATCCCCAGGACTCACTACAAATGCATTTCTTGGCTTCTACACACAGAAAAATAGTGTCTGCCAAACTCCAGAGAAACCTGCCCATTGTTCTTATTTGCTTAATATATCGGGGTTCCAGGTAAGATTTGGTTTGGAAAAAGTTTTCCTAAAGTATGAAAACCACTAAAGTAGATTATTTTTTTCTTATACAGGGGCTGTAGAGAGGTGTCCAAGTATAGTCAGTAAGATTGCCCTCTGGGAATAGAAAGATCAATCAGACTAAAGTGGCTCAGAGCAGAAATTGTGCAGCATTTGGGAGACCCCTGCTCGCTCTCAGACTTGCAGGGCTTACCTCTGACCTGACTGAACATGCCCGAAGGAAGCCTGGGCTGGCCAGAAGGAAGACCCTCCACATGCGGAAGCACTGGAAAGGGACAGTGGCAGTTGCCAATGAAGCACTGCCCAGCCACTGCCCAGGGTGCCTTAGCCCCCAGCCCTAATCGTGTGTACGGTTGTGTACAAGTGTGTGCACGTGCCTGCGTGTCTGTCAGTTCCTAAGGCTATCTTTGTCCGATGGTTTTACATGAGGGATGGTTTAAACACAGAACATATGCCCCTTCTTTTTCTTCTGTGCCCATGGAACACATCGCTAATCAACTGTCACTTTCCCACCAAGTCTAAATATGGTTTTATCCTTCTCAACACCCCAGACAGCCCTTAACAATCAGTAAGAGTTGCTCCTGAAATGAAATCTGTCTTTCATGCCTGCATCTAAACATTTGAATTGTATAAGTAACTCCTTTTGTTTAGGTGTCTGACTCACCAAGCAACCTCCTGATTATAACATAGTTTCCCTTGGAGGTTACAGAAACCAAATGGGCTTTTCTGTAAACAGGAGTGTCTAGTCCTCTTGATAGTTATATTTTCCCTGGATTTATACATAAGTATCATTAATTCAGTTATTGATAATCCTTTCTCTAAAACAAAATGTCTTTCTTTCAATATGATGACATATTAGGTATCTTGATATTTTAAGGTCTGAAGACCAAACCCTGGACTCCAGTAGATCCACCAAGATATCTTATCCTGGTGGATCTCATTGAACCTTGTTGAAACCTCATTGAAAAGCTATCTGAACCTCCAGCCTTTAGATAACTCATTCATCATCTCTTTAATAAGATAGCACGCACCTTTGTTTCTTTTGAATTTCTACGATGACTCCTGAAGTAACTCCAAACTGGGGACTCTATGACTTAAGAGATATTTGCCCCTTTCAACATGAATTGAAGTCATAGAACAAGAGCATTTGCTTAGTATTCATGAAAATATGTCCATCCAGCTTAATGGACACCCATTCCCCTTTCACAACCCTTGTCTGTAAGATCAAGCTCAAAATCTAAAGCAAAATTCCTATACACTAGCAACCACAGGGCACCTAACCATAAATGTCTTCTTTTCCTGCTGATTTTTGAAATCATCTCAGAGTCATCATTAGAAAATAAGAACTAAGTGTTTACCTAGTGAGGCCCTTTCAGAATGTCCCATATATTGGCCAGAGAACCATTTATCCTTCAATCGATTTTCCTACTTGGCTTTGTCTGTTGAGCCAGTTAATTGAGGAACCACACTACAGCCAAGGTTGGCTCAGTCCTCTATGTAAGTGAGTTCTATAGCCACAGGCTAGATCCAGGGGCTTAAATGAAAGAGTACACAATGATATTCTTTCTCACAGAAACCTAACTCAGACCTAGGTCCTGCCTACAGCAGATTTCACATGATATTTTCGCAGGGAAAGTCAACTCCAAAACATATAAGCTTCCTTTTGGAAATGCCTACATGTCCCAAGATATTAGTCTTAGACTTAAACAGTGAGACTGTCCCACCTGTTATAGGCTGAACTGTGTCTCTGCTACCCACCACTGAAATTCATATGTTGAAGTTCTCACTCTCAACCAGAATATGACTATAATTGGTGATAGAGGTGATTAAGTTAAAAGAGGTCATTAGGGTGGGCCCTAATCTAATCTTACTGATGTCCTGATGAGAAGAAGAAATCTGGATACACAGAAAGTCATCAGGATTCATGTACATAGAGGAAAGACCATGCGAGGACAGGGAGAAGGCAACCACAGAAATCAAACTCACCAACCTTGATCTTGAACTTCTATCCTCCAGAATTGTAAGAAAATAAATTTCTGTTGTTTAAATCACTCAGTCTATGGTATTTTGTTATGACAGTTCTAGCAAACTAATACACCATCTGTTTCCTTTTCTTATTAAGATGACTTATACAAACCCCATAAAAATCGTTAGTGCTCTAGGTTCCAAGCCATGCATATTGAATGTTCCAAGCACTGCATATCACTCTTAGATTTAACTTTGCTCTTTAGGTCTAGAGATAATGAATTACAAACCTTAAATTTTCTATTCAGATACCACCTCGCATCTATAGCCACACTTCTTTCTTGAAGAATGATGGATTGAGAGTCTGGCACTTTATAGAAATGACAGTTTAGAGTTCAAATGCTCATCACACAATGACTGGTACAAACTGAATTTTACTCAAAACAAGGGTCCCCAATAACCAAAAAAAAAAAAAAAAAAAAAAAAAAAAAAAAAACAAAAAACAAACAAACCAAAAAACAGTGACTATCTCAAGAAGAAGAAGAAGAAGAAGAGGAGGAGGAGGAGGAGGGGGAGGAGGAGGAGGAGGAGGAAGAGGAGGAGGAGGAGCCCCTGACATATAGAAGAGAGATATGGCATCTTGAGATCAAGGATATAATTTTATAATTTGGGGGAGGGAACTATAGGTGAAGACAGAGACCATGGCTTGTCCACCTTTGTATCCTTGGCTCTCATACTGTGACTAGCAGAAAATTTTTGCATAAAAAGGTAACTTTTTATTTCAGTGTAGTGGATGAAGGAGAATAACACCAAAAGAGTCTTGAGAAATGGTTCTGTCTGTTGCAAGTGCGGATCCATTGGTTATTTCAGTCAAACTCATAGCAGCACACCCACAGTGACATTCTGGGTGACGAATCCAAATGCTTTTTCTAAAGGTAGTATCTTGTGAATGTTCTTAGAGAAATGTCCCATTATCAGGTGAAACCAAGCAGCCTAGGTTTGTCTGTAACATTGTCCATTCACACCACTGAGATCAAGGTAACCTTTTTAAAACATACACAAAGTTGTGTCACATTTGTGCAAAACCCTACAATGGTTCCCTTATCTCTCAAAGTATAAAGCCTTCCAGACTCCTCATGACCTGCCTCGGCCTACCTCCTACTTTTCTCTCCTGGCTCATTCTGCTTTAGCTCCTCTGGCCACCTTGCTATTCCTGGAACAAGATTGGTACATTCCCACCTTATGATCTTTGTACTAGCTGTTTCCTCTTCCTGGATCCCTCTTTTCCCAGGTATCTGCTCGGCTAACTCCCTAACCACTTTCAAGTCTTTGCTTAGATATCATTATCTCCTGTAGACCCGTCCTGAGAACCCACTGCCATCATTAGTCTCCCTGCACTTTCAATACCCAGCTCCCTTACCAGGATTTACTTTTCCTTTTTTCCACAGCGCTTGTCATCTTCTAACATATTAGATGATTATTTACTGTATCTATTGTTTACTACTGGTCCTTTTCCTACCTAGGATGTAAGCTCCATGAGGGCAAGAGATCTTTACTTGCTTCATCGATGTACCTCAAACACATAAAACAGTGTCTGGCACATAGTAGATGCTTAATAAATATTTTTTGATTGAATGAATTGTGTTTTGCATTTAGTCATTTAACCTAGCCTTGGAAAATGCAGGTGTTTATATATTTTCCAGGGCTAGGTTAAAATGACTAAACTCAAGTTTTCCCATCAGTCATCAAAAGTACAGTAACATCTCTTATGGCTTTATTCTTATGCTGTATGGAAATCTAGATGAGATAAATGACTTCTAGTTCTGGATCCCTTTCTGAGATTTCAAGATTCTATCGGAATACTTTGTCATAAACAGGTGGACTGACACCGCGCATACACCCCATGTTATCGGCAGTGACCCCAATGTTATCAATGCCAAAAACGCCATCCAGTTCAGTCACACTTTGAAAAGTGTAACAAAGAGGTTGTTCAGTATCATAAAATCAAAACAAATAAAGAGTTGACAGTATTTCCCACCTTCTTACAATCGAGGGTCTGTGGAAACCCTGCCTTATCCACCAAGAAGATAAGAACAAGAACTTCTGGAGATTTTGAGACACTTGTAGATTACATGGGTCAATAACTTTTTAACACTTAAGCCAAGACACAGGCTAATTAGGGACAACAGACTTCCAGCAGAGAGGCTATCCTAATTTTCCTGGTTGCCCTACTCCCTGGTTAATACCTTGGCATCTAGTTCTCAGAAAAGATTATCTTGCCCAAAGCAAGCTTTGTTGATTTCACTTAGACTGAGATTTCAGACAACTCCTTCATCCCCAGGAAAAAGCAATTCTGAATGCAGCAATTCTTTTATGCTGTTATTAAGTGTAGAGACAGATCCTCTTGGAACAGAAGACCATCTCTGGTAGATATCTAACAAAATGAAAGTCATTGCATTTAGACTCCAGAATCTCTACTTCTTTTAATGAGCAACTTTGGACACCCAAAGACAAGCCACAGAGAAGTCAGGTCTGGGGGAGTGAGCGAAAACAAACCACTCAGCAGTACTCTGTCACAACTGATTCTTTTTACTTGACTGTCAAAGATGTTAATACATTTTCTGTGAAGTATGTCACTCAGTCTCAGAATGTGTTAGGAGAGAGCATTGCTTTGGCAAGCGGAAAAGTCTTCCCTCTCTCTTTCCTTCCCTCTGTCCTTTCAGTTACTATTCTAAGCAGCACAAGAACCTCATCTCTGACCTCCAGCAGGAATTCCTCCTTTCATAGATACAAATAACTCTTGTACAAGGTGATAAATACCTGGAAAGAAATGGGTGCATAGTGCCTCAGAACTATAGAGGAAAAGGAGGACATGAATTAACTCTACCTAAGTGTCATCAACATACACTTCCCAGAGGAGGTGCTATTTGATCTATGCTTTAAAGTTACGAGGCAAAGTTTGCCAGGCAGAAAAGAAATTAAAGGCACTTGATTTAAGTGGCCTTTGCAGAAAGCAAACATTAAAATTGAGTTTTCCATAGGTTGCGTCCATATGGCGTCAAAACAACTGGTTAGCAAGGGAAGACGTTAGCCAAAATCATTATTTGACCTTGGGCAGATCAAAAGAAAGAGTATTGGACTGATGTTTTTTTCACACATGTTGACAGCTGGAGTCAAGTAGAATGGAAACATGATCTGGGTAATCCAGCCAACCTCAGAACGATTCTCTTGGCCTTCCCAACAGTATAATCAAATAGTGGAACATTTCACCCCCTGCCTTCCGTTTCCTATATGACACATCTCCAGAGAAACAGTGGCAGAAGGATGAGCTCCAGGAAAGTGTGGTCTCTGGATCTAACACCAGCTGTGAGATCCAGGAGTGCTGAAGGCACCAGGACCTTATTTCCTTCTCTGTGACACAAATTCCAAGATCCAGATTGAAGGGGCCTCGAGGGCGTGAACTATTTCATCAAACAGGCAGAGAGCTCAAGATGGAAGATGCTGTCATTTAGTCCAGTTCTTAAGAGGACCATAGAATCTGAGAAATGGAAGTGACCTCCTTCATCATTCTAAATAGTGTTGTTATTTTAGTCTGAGGAAGGCTGAGCATCAGAGACTTGAATGAGGTCACAAAAGTTAGCAACAGAGTCAAGACGAGAACAAAGTTATTTTCACTTCTAAGGAAGAGCTCTATTGAGGAAACTTCCCTCTACATTCTCAAGGATTTACTATTTGGGGAAAGAAGAGCAAATGGGAGTGAATAAAGAGGAAACACCAATATGTAAAGATGACACTTTGGTGGAGTCAGGATATAAGGTGAAAACTGCCTTGGTCAACTTTAACCTTGAAAATATCTCAATTGGATACCCCTCTGGAAGCCCCTAGACTCCTTCTCAGTAAGTCCCACACAGCTAGTTGTTTTTCACACAGTGTTGGAAAGATGTGCTGCTTCTTTTGCTGAGTGCAGGTAAAGGATTTAGCTTACACCTAAGAGCAGTGCTAGATGAAAAATACATGTCTCATAAAATCACACCTGGAGTGGGTTAACTTCAGCTGTTGCAGGACCGAAAGCTACAGGCCTGTTCTCCTAACCACACAGGAACCGCGTCGCCCTCCTACTTCTCAACGCAGTTCCACTTCTGGCCCCAGTCAAATTTCACCTTTGCAAGATTTCCTACAGAGCCTCCGTAGAGTCAGCCTTTCCCCTTTCTGTGGTCCTCATTACTCATACTTTTAAATTCAGTTTCTACTACTTCATCAAAGTGTTTAAAAATGTTTCCAAATAACCTGAGCACATAGAGTCACATGTATTTCCAAAGCAGCTTACGAAGTTGTGGGTTTAAGGGAAAGGGCACTGGACAGGAGTCAGCAGACCCAGATTCAAATGTGTGTGGCCAGAGCCTGGGGAAGAAACCCATGACATATTCATGGACTATTAAAGCAAAAGGGACTATGTAACAAAAGCATGGGCAGGATTAAGGAGAGCCAGCAAAGTCTGATGAAGCATCCTGAGGCTAGAAACAACTGCTTTATCATCCCTAGGTCTTTAGGAACAAGCAGAGGAAATGGTTACTAGAATTGAAAGCAGGCAGCCTATGGGACAGTGTTGCCCACCCCCCAACGTAACCCAGTAGGGAGTCCAATGAGGGAATAAACAGCCCAATCTTGCCCTCCTCTCATCCACCAATCTCTTGCCCTTGCTTCCCACCCAGTGAACACAGCAGGAAGCCAGAAGGCAAGAGGACTTGATCATACAGCAAGGTAGAAAAGGAGAGACAGTGAATCTTGAGGGGCAAATAAAGATTATAAAGCACAGTATTTGAGTTCAACCCCTTCAGATGAATCTCCTTACTCTCTGACCCTCAGAATCTTTATCAGTAAAGATGAGTGGGTTGATTATCAAACAGTCTGTATTACTTCCCTATATGACACTTGATACTATCTATGACTCTAGATAAAAATAACACACACATATTGATACTTTAGATTTCCAGAGGCAGATATTCTCAATAGACCAGGATTTAAGGGATGCTATAAAATACTTCTTGAAGCAGTGTGTAGAATTAGAAACCTAGGCCTTTGTAACATAATACAATGCTTAATAAATTTCTTTAAAAAAAAAAAACCACAAGCCATTAGTATTCATCATTTCTGAGTTTTAAAAAATGTTACCTTATGCAGCTCTATTTATGAAACATACTAATATGAGTCCTAAAAAGTGATTCAGTTATCTTTTATGATGAGGTCTCTGCTTGATCCTTCATTCCTAGATGACCTCAGTGACCTTATATGACCAGTGTGGAGCTTCTTTCTATCATTTTTAAATAGATAAAATTTACCTGTCAAAGCATTCTGCTTTACTATGGGAGTCAGAAGGCAACACTTTCCAAAAAGTGTTGGCGCCCATAGGTAGCAAAAATCAAATCCTAAAAAACCTTCAAGAGTCCTATGTAGGTGTCCTGGTTACCGAGATGGGGACTGGCCATCAGTCTGTGAAGTTTATTTCTGTCTTTCAACCAGTCTGTGCTTTGCATGTGCCAGGGCTGTGCTAGGCACCCAGGAACAGTGCTTAGCAAAATGAAGCCCCTGCTTCTAAGGAAAGAAGAATCATGATCCACAAACATATACACACAAGATATGTAGAAATGTAAGGTAAATTTATGTAAGTACAATGAAAAAACGTAATACAAGATAATGGGATAAAATGATGGAATGGGTGTGGGGTGGAGGGAGCAACCACCTGAGCCAGGATACACAGGCTGGGGAGGAGGTCTATTGTTTACATGACATTTTTATTTCACATATTTTGTTCCATTTTTTGCATAAAAATTAGAATGTTTCCAAAATTCCAAGATTTTAGAAGATAGTGATTAAAAGAATCAATCAGTGATACTTATTTTAAAAGATCAAGAAATATGAGACAGAACTATGAAAGATGAAATATCTTAAGCTAATAATTTATTACAAAACACATAAATGTTTGTGTAAAACATCTCACAGGGATTATTGTTGGATCCATAGGCACCTGGGAGTGAGGAGCTGGAGGCAGGGAAGCAAGGGGCTACCCACCTCTAAGGGAAAGAAAGACAGCTTTAGAAGCTGGCACCTGCGAATGTTCAGATGGGTACCAGTCCACGTTATGCAGATTCAAAGGTGCACATGTAAGTGCGGAGCGATTATCAGGCAAATCAGATTCTTGTGATACGGGCTGGTAATTACTGTGGCTATTTCTGCTGTTGTCTATGTTTTAGAGCTTTTTGAGGTGTGTTTTAAATTATTTAAACTGTTTTATTTTAGTATTAAAATGGTTGCCAAGGTGGGGGTCAGGAAGGAAAGAAAACATTGAATAAGGTTTGCAAAAGAATGCAAAATAAATAAAATATTTTTTAAATAATGTGTCAATCCACACAGAGAATTTTGCATCTTATGTGGTAATGAGATAAATGTTGAGGCCAAATCAGCTACCTTTTTGCACTTGCAGTTTAAGGAAATGGTCATTATCTGCCAGATCTGGGGCTTCCATGATTCAGTGATGAAAGAGCTCAGAAAAAGATGCTCAGAAAAGAAGCAGCAATTCCATATAATGCCACAGAACATGATCATGGGTTCAGATCTGTAGACTGAATCTCTGATCTCTGTTCCATGGTGTTTGAACTTAAACATTTCCATCAGCACAACCAAAGGTATAATGTTAAAAAATTTGCTCCAATGCCTCAAAAGATTTAACAACAAGAACTGGGTAGAACTGTCATGTCTCAGTTATATGACAGCCACAGCTAACCACAAAAATAAAAAAAAAAAGTTGTTGTTATATTAGTAGGCTATTTCAATGAAATCATTTTAATTATTCCTGCAGATAATGTAAAAGTTCTTGGAGTTGATGTCCTGCCAGGTGCAGCAAGTGGTCAATTAAACACTTTCTCTGCTCTGAGTGCAGTACACCAGTAGATAAGATGGTTAGCATGTCAGCTGATAACATTAATATTAACTTCAGAGATGGAAAATTCTACCAGTTCAAAGACATTTTTTCTAGAAACTGATGACTAACTTCATCAAAACATTGATGACGATTGTTTCTAATAGTACACTCATATCAACTCTATAAATAACACATCTGATGATTTTCCAGTTTTTGAGGAAAGTCGTTCTTGTAAAAATATTTTTATGTTCATAGATGAATAGTCACTACAATAATTTGATGATTTAGTCAAATTGTAGTACAAACAGTATTATATTAAATCCATGATACCTGAAATGGATCCCTTCTCTTGAAAGAAGGCTAAAAATGTTTCCAGTAGTTCATGAGTCTAAGAAAACTAAAAAATAATTTTAAAAACCCTAAAGATTCTAATTCAAACCATTGGTTCTAGTTTAAGTCTATTGTTTCCACTATTGTACATGATACTCTTCCCAAAAGAAGAGGCAAAACCTATCAGCACTGAAAATTGTGTGTTCTTTTAGCCACATGTAAAAGTCATAAATAATTCAAAGTTTTCACTTTCATTTCAAGCTAAGAGAATTGAGAAAGCACATCACTCACAGTGGTTTTCACTCTGGTTTAGATGTGATCTGCTGTTCACAGATGAGTTATATTAAACTGTCTAAATCACAGAATGTTAGGAGAGGTAAGTCTGAATAAGAGCTATCATTAATGCTAGATTTGGATGGTGGAAATTATAAATAAAGTCACTCACAGGAGCCATGACTTCCTTTCAAAGTGTGAATCCTTCTTTCTCATTCAATGATCTTCTTAATGAACACCATGTCCTTAAATTACAATTTAACAGCAACTTCCTAACCTAAAGGGCAAGGAGAAAGTGTCTCCAAATGAGAAACAATTGGAAATGCAGAAATATGTTTTTGTCTTGTGTGTATTACTATTTCAGCCTTATTTTAAAAGTCATCCTCGCCACTGGTTGAGCCATGATGGAGAGGCAAATTTTAGCAAATAAAGATTTTGCCTATCATGAAACAACTTTAGTGAGTGTTGAACCCCTGACTCTTTCTTAATAATTCAAATGGATTACTCAGTGGTGTGGCTAGAAATGTTTACAAAAATTAGGCAAAATACACAACTACTGAACAAACTGAGTTTTTCAAGGAAAATGTGAGGAGAATAATTTGCTACCAGTGCTATTACTAAATAAATAATAAAACTAAAAAAGCAAATATTATATCAAATTATAATATGTATGTTTTAACTTCCCACACAAATCATGATTCATTGGGGAAAAAAAAAGGTTCTCTGTGCTTTTTCTTTCAACACAGTGGTCAAATTTCTTTTCTTTTCTTTTAATTATTAGATTTTATTTTTAGAATAGTTTTAGGTTTACAGAAAACTGAGCAGATAGTATAGAGAGGGTCCCCATACACTGCCTTCCTCCTGAATCATAGTTCCCCACTATTGACACCTTTCATTAGCATGGTACATTTCTTATAACTAATTGATGAGTCGATGTTGATGCACTGTTATTTACTAAAATTTATACTTTAAGGTTCACTTCTTGTGTTACACAATTCTATGGGTTTTATCATAGTTTTACCAAATTTTGTATTTGTCTTTTTCTAATTTTGTTCTTTTATATAAAAAATAAAGATTAATAAATATGTATGTGAAATATATTATAATGTCTAATTTCACAATTTTCTAATAAAGAATTCTAGGAGGAAAAAGTCTTTGGTTCAGAAAGGACGGTTACAAATAGAGAGCATAAGAAAGAGCCTGAGTAGTTCTGGGAAAAGAGATTCCAGAATGTGAAGACAGAAACTACTTTAACTTTGGCCTTGAGCACCACAGTGTCACACATTCTTAACAGTTAGGTACATGCCTGGCCCTTTAAATGCACCTCTGACAGCAGATAGCCTGGCCATAGAAAGCTCTGACTGCCTACCTCAGCCTCCCCCAGCCTGTCAGCCTAGCCAGCTCCCTGTCTCATAGAGGAGACTCTGGCAGCTTTCCCACTTTGCTCCAGGAACCATCCTCAGCTTTGTCATGGGCCTCTCTGCCTACTGCCTTTATGGTCTGTGTTCCAGCCAGATCCCAGCCACTTGACTTTTACCCAGTGGAGATGGAGAAGACGCATTTTCTTTGCTCAAGGAATTCATGGTGGAGTTAGTAGCAGAGGGTAGCTTATAGCTGCATCTAGCCTCTAAATGTGTTCAGTTTTGTTGTAAGATGTGTGTCTCATGCTGTTTTAGATTTGAATCTGGTTGCCAACAATTAAAAATTAGAAAATTTCACACACAAAAAGATCTTGATATCCAGCTTCCCTTGAAAAATCAGATGCAACTCTGCACTCACATAGTTAACAATCAGCTAGAGATGAGTGGCAACTACCCTCCTTCTAACAGATTATTTGCTCCCTAGTTTGACATAGTCCCCATTGCTCCCTATTGTATGACACTTAAGTCACTTACTGCATTTACATTATCTACCTGGCCTCTATAAATAGTTGAGTTTGCAACCCTTGGAGAAGCTGGCTCTTTTTGTGTTCCTGGTAACCAAAGAAGTCTGGGAGAATCTAAAATATAACCTTCGTCCCACTGCTCACCATCCATTAATGGGAGAAATAAAGGTTCAAATATGGCCATTCCTGTCTTTTTGTGCCATGAAAACACCAGGGCTGTCCTTTTTTCCCTCACAGTAGCTCTTATAAAAAAAATTTCAACTGGTTTAATGAAATGTCCCTTTACGGAAAAAAGAGCTGCTGACCGCCAAGCCAAATTTATAGTCTGGAAGCATTATTGGAGCGTCTCTTGAACCTGGAGATGATCAAGATGGACCCACCATACTTGAACTTGGAGTACCTTAGGTGCCTTGGAGGATTCTTTTTTCCAATGATTTCACAAGCTCTCAACTAAATGACCTTACATCATTTCTTGCCTTGCAGACTTGTTGACATATAGGAGAAAATAGCAAAATTTTTCTCCATTCTGCCCTCCTCATCCTAGGGCTCTCTGCCACTTACTGTCAGCATCACAGAAGCACATGCTCCCTGCTCAACCGGATCTACTTTAGCCAAACTTAGAAGGACCAACCAACTCTTCTTGTTCTGCCTCCATAGTAACAATCAAAGCATCAAAAAGATTATTTAAGCCATAGACTTGTTTGTCTCTTGCACCCGGTAATTGGGTCAAGTTGAAGTTCAAAATTTGGACCTACAAGCAGGTGCTCACCTGCATCCTGTAGAAGCTAAGCCTTATCCAGTGTAAAAGGAAGGGCTTCCTAAGGGGACAGGAGGTCCAACAGAAGCACATTTAAGGAATGGTTCCGTGTGAGCATGCCCCAGGAACAGCCTTTAATAGACATGTGTTTGTTCACCTCCATTTTCCCAATGGCAGCAATGGTGCCTGACACATTTACAGACATTCAGTAAAGATCTGTGGAATAACAAACAATGCTTGTCTTCTGTAGCCTCACTTGCCTCCGATCCCTGGCTTCCGGTCTTACCATCACACTCTGCCTTCAACATCTCTCACTTACAGTCTGATTCAAGTCTGATCTCCCAACATTTTGGATCTAACATTTACTACTTTTTTCTTTGCCATAATGGTTCATGAGTATCTCTGTTTTTAGATTTTTATGCTCTGTATTTCTCCAGGCAAATGAAAAGAGCTTAGAAGGCCAGGTCGTTTGGTTTCTGGTTCTAGTTCTAACAATGGGTAAGCCTTGTAATCTCTCTGGAGCTCTTATGAAAATACTTTGGGTGATCCAAGTGTGGGAAATGTGTGTGATATTTCCCAGTTGCCATTTAGGAATGTTAAAAGTTTTGGGAAGCCTTGCAGTCAAGAAAATCTGTTCAACACTGTTTAAATATAGCATTTCCCAACATTCTTTTGATTAAGGAACCTCTCCTTTTTTCCCTCACATAATATCTATTCACATATGAGGTCTGTCCAGAAAAAGTCCAGCCATTGTTAATATAACGAGAATGGTTTGCACAACATCATGTAACCTGGCAACCAAGGAGAGTGGACTGGAATGTGCATGTGTGATCAATGATGACTTCACTGTACTAGTCAGTCGGGGTGGTAGATGCTATTGAGTGAATATGCGTACTGTGTGGCCATCACATTCAAAATGACTGAGCAAGTAGAGCAATGAATCTGCAACAAATTTTGTGTTAAGCTTGAACATTCCTCCATGGAAACTATTTGGATGATTTGGAAGGCCACAGCTAAGGGCAAGAGGTGATTGGCAGCTCCATCATGACATTGTGCCCCCTCACACATCACATCTAGTGCAGTTTTTTGGCAAAACATCAAATCACCCAGGTGACTCAACCTCCCTACAGGCCAGATTTGGTGCCCTATGACTTCTGGCTTTTCCCAAAACTAAAATCACCTTTGAAAAGGAAGAGATTTCAGACCATTGATGAGATTCAGGAAAATACAAGGGGGCAGCAGATGGCAATTGGGAGAACTGTGTGTGGTCCCAAGGTGCCTACTTTGCAGGGGACTGAGTTGTCAATGTCCTATGTACAATGTTTCTTGTATCTTGTATCTTCTTCAATAAATGTCTCTATTTCTCATACTACATGGCAGGATACCTTCTGGACAGACCTCATATATGGAATTTGGGAATGCGAAAGTGGAGACTCTGGAGTCTGTTCAAGGACTAACGTTATCTGATTAAATTCATTTGCATTAAAGGTAAAGGGCAAGGACAACTTATCATCAAGCAAATGGTATAAAATTAAGAGCATGACTGATCTAAGAACATTTTCTGAAAGGAAGCTATAGTGTCCCTCTTCATCAGCTTCTTTTTGTTGGTCCTTTTCTATGGGTCTGTCATTTATCAGCAATTAACGAGACCAAATAGAGTCAAAGCCTCCACCTTCCTAATAGGGGGGATCTAAGTTAGATTGAGTGTAGGGGGTGGGGGAGCCAGCTGCAGCTTTTTATCTTTGGTGACAACAAGCAGTTGTGTTCCTTCTGGGGCAGTCACCGGGTTCATGAATAGTGCCACAGTCTTTGAAAGTCAGGACTGCTCTTTTGATCTACAAGTTCATATGACTCCACCATGGGCAAGGCCTTCTGTCCCATTCTTCCCTCCCCCTCCCTGTGTTTGTCTCTGCCCTTGCAAGGGTTTAGGCTCCCAGCCAGAATGAAAGCAATGAGTTGGCCAATTCAGAGAAATAAAGGAAAACACCCCCTCCCCAATTCGATGGTCAATGGTTGTGGGGAGATATAATAAACCTCTTCATTAAGGAAATGCAGCTTTTAGATGAGTGAAGAATTATATCTCTAAACCTATTCTCCAGAACTTGTGACGGTTCCACATGGTCAGAGGCTGTCATGCTGCCATGGAGATAGAATTTAAGTATAGAATTGGAGGGACTTTTGCCTGCGTGGTTGTTTTTTTCCCAGCCCCACCTTGCAGTTTGGTATCTATCTTGTTTGAAAAAAAGTGAATTATAAATGCAACTTCTGATGCAAAGAGTTAAGGAGCATGGATACTTTTTAAGAATAATTTATGCATTTGTTTATTTAGAATCTATCCATTTTGAGTAATACTGATGTGTATCAGCTTTGCAGAGACTGCTAGAAAAACCCAGGCCTCCTGCCAGCCACAACAGTACAAGAGGGGTGGAGGAGGGGAATTCCATCACTGGTGGAGTTGCTTCTCCCAAATGAAACAAGAGCTTTGGTGTTTTCTGACCAAAAACTTCTTTCTTCCTTCCTGTGCCCAGACCTGGACAGACATTCACTTAGTTCTTTGTAGAGCAAGCTCCACCCATAAGCAAAAGATGACCAAGAACATCTCTTTCCCAATGACTAAAATTCCCATTTTTAGGATCATATTATAAGTTTCAAGCATCATCTCCAAAAGATCCCAGCTAAAAAGACATTACCAAGGTGGGCCACCCATTCAAACACAATTTTCCATTCCTCTCCACACATCCTGCTGCACACCTCTCTCTCTCTCATTCTAATCCATACCTACTAGCCTCTTTACTATTGTTCAAACAATCCAAGCATGTATCCAACTCAGGGTTTTTGCACTTGCTGTTCCCTCCAACTGGAATGCTCTTCCCTGGATATACAAATGACTCATCCTCTCCTCTCCTACAAGTCTTTACTCAAATGTCATTTGGTCAGCAAGACAATCCTAATCGCCCTATTTAAAACTCCAGTTTCCCCACCCAACAGTTCCTAACCTCCTCCCTTGCTTTATTTTTCTTCATAGCACTTACCACTGTGTAATACATTTTTGCTTATTTATTTTATTTATGGCCTGCTTCTCCCTCTAGAATGGTGGTCCATGAGGGCAAGGATTTTGTCTGTTTTATTTGCTGCTGTAATTTTATCAGTAAAATGTTTAGAACTGTGCCTGGCCATGGTAGACATTAATGGCTATTTGTTGAATGGATGAATGGATTGTCTAGCTAACTGCCACCTAATAGAGATTAGGGATCTCAGACAGGGGGCATTAGAACTGGTAGGTTTTGACTTTGGCCTTGGCAAACAGCTCCAAGAAGGAAATCTAAAATCAGAGGGCTCCAGGCACAGAGTTGGCAAACATAGAGGTAAACGTGTTGAAGACACTCATTTTTTAAGTCACAAGTGTAAAACCTAGTGGTATTTTAAGCACTTTTCCAAGTCCCCTTTCCTATGAGTTTCTTCTCATCACCAGAAAGCTGCGCCCATGTATGCTGTTAACCATTACACTCTTGCTCCTGTAGGCCCAGCCGATGACAAATGGTTCCCTCAGAAGGAGCCCTGTTTACCTTAAACTCTTGTACAGATGAAGGAGCCTCCCAAACATTCTCCATAAGCCAGCAGTTCTGCCTCAATTACTGGCACTTTTACTCTCTAGCCCCCACCCTAAGGCCATCTTCCAATTCTCTCTGACTCTTTATATCCAGCTAGTGGCCAGGCTATGGCAATTTTATTTCCAGAATGCTTCTTGCATCCTTTGCCTCTCTCTCAGGTTCATCACCACAGCCCTTGCCTGGCCCTCCTTAGCTCTCAACTGACTATGGCAATATGGCAATAGCTGCCAAACTGGTTTCCTATCTCTAGTTTCTTCCTCCTCCATCCCATGTTCTGGTCAGCTGCCACAATTATATTCCCAAAGAACAAATATAATGTCACTCTCACTCTTCTTACAAAATGGCTCCTCATTACCCTTGAGACAGATCCTTTAATCTACCTTCTAGGCTTTGCACCCCTAGCTCCCTAAATACACCCTCCACCATAACCTCATCTACTCATTTCCCCAAGCACTTCTTGTCTCCCAAACACAGCGCGTGCTTTCCACTCTTCACATCTTTGTTTTTTCCCCTCCTCACTCTGTATACCTCCTTCTAATCATGTGCCCTCATTTCCTGTCTGTTTAAATCTTTTCCAAAGATCCCTCATGGCCCATTTGTTGATTTACTCAGTCAGCCAGTCAGTCAGTACAATTGGGAATGCTCAAATCTCTCTTTCCCTCTGATCTTCTATGTCAGAAATGATGTTTTTTTCTGTATATCTCCCATGCATTTATCACACACGCCCCTAATTAGGGTTATTTTTCTTACATACATGTAACATGACTGTAGCATGTATAGGCTCCATACTCCACGTAGCATGATGTTCCTTCTGCTCTGGTAGCAGAAGTTGTGGCACAAATTTTGCCATGGCATGTTTTATGCCAACATCCTGCATCAAAATCTCGGACACAGGCCCTGGTTGGCATGGCTCAGTGGACCGAGTCCCAGCCTGTGAACCAAAAGGTCACTGGTTCGATTCCCAGTCAGGGGACATGCCTGGGTCGCAGGCCAGGTCCCTAGTTAGGAGCGCATGAGAGGCAACCACACATTGATGTTTCTCTCCCTCCTTTCCCCTGTCTCTAAAAATAAATAAATAAAATCTTTTAAAAAAATCTCGGACACAGTGTTTTTTGGAATCCTCAGATCAGCTTCTAGTTCTCGCACTGTCAGTCACTGATCTTTGTTGGTTGCAACCTGTACATGTTCAACATTCTCAGGTGTTTTCCTTATTATAAGCCTTCCAGAACATGGATCACTTGCAACAGATTTTTGACCATCTTTGAAGCATTTGTGCCACACTTTTATTTGTGCTGCACTCATTGCATTGTCCCCAAAAGCCTCCTGAATCTTCTGAGTAGTTTCCACAGGGAAATGAATGTTCAAGCTTAATGCAAAATTTGATGCAGATTGGTTGTTCTACTTACTTAGTCATTTTGAATGCAATGGACACACAGAAAATGCTCATTCAATGGAGTCTTCCACCCCCACTGACTGGTACAGTGAAGTCATATTCTGGTCCACTGTCCTTAGTTGCCAGGTTACACCAATGTCACACAAACTATTCTTGTTATATTAATAATGGCTGGACTTTTTCTGGACAGGCCTCCATCTCACTGATCTTCTAAGGGTCACTCTAATCTTTCCAAGGCTATGTTATCAATTATAACCGGTGAGCCATCAGCAAGAAATATTTCCCTACCCCCCATCCCCACAGTCAGCAAGGCTCATAGGCCTCAAGGTGGCCAGTTGTTATTCAAAGCTGAGTGAGCTAGAAGCCCAGGGTGGAAAATAAATATTACAAAACTTCCTCCAAGATGAATTTTAAAAAGGAAATTATCAGGGTGAGAAGAACAACTTGATTTACCAGTTCAGGCTGTTGTGCCAGGTACATACACATGACTTATCTCCTCAATGGTCTGTGGCACACACCTGGGTATCCTGGGTCCCTTGTTTGGTGGGCAGAAAATCTGGTGGTATGTAAAGCAAATATGAAATTCAAGGGGTAGTGTGAGAGAAGGATAAGAAGCAAAAAGAAGGAAGGATGGAAGGAAGGAAGGAAGGAAGGAAGGAAGGAAGGAAGGAAGGAAGGAAGGAAGGAATTAGTTTCATCTTGCCAGGCAAAAACATCATGGAAGAAATTAAGCAGAAGGATACTTGTGACATGCCAATGTGTAGCCTCTGCTGTTGGGCTTCAGTCTAACTCATCACTATTGTCTAAGGTTTTTCTAGCTGTTTGGTGCATATTCTGCCTCGCTGTTAAGTACAGACTTCCCACATTTACCAGTTTACATGTCCTCTCTTGCCTTGACTGTGAACTCTTAGAGGAAGAAGCATGTCCCTTTATCTCTGTTTCCTTGGCTAAGCACAGCATTTGGCATGAAATGGGCACTGAAGATATGTGCACTGATGATAGTAATGTAAAGCTATTTCCAAAACTTCTGTTACTAGCATGCCAACTTGGTTTTAGCTAAGCTGTTTGTTCTAGCCAAGTACTACCACCTTTACAATTGTTTGCTTCTTACAATCAACTCTTGCATTTTTAAAAAATTTTGTGCCATTCATTGCAATCTTATGTGTGAAATCACACATGTTAATGAGCAGGTATAGTTTTCCTAATACATATAAAAATAAGGACAGTCCTGGCTGGTTTGGCTCAGTGGATTGAGTGCCAGCTTACAAACCAAAGGGTCGCTGGTTCAATTCCCAGTCAGCGCACATGCCTGGGTTGTGGGCCAGGTGGGAGGTGAGTGAGAGGAAACCACACATTCATGTTTCTCTCCCTCTCTTTCTCCCTCCCTTCCCCTCTCTGTCTAAAAATTTTTTGAAAAGCAGATAACTATTAAACAGTATTCATTCAGGTACCACATAAATCAGTATATCTAGAGTAGGCAGATCGCTTTTGGGAAGTACTGATTAATCAGACTCTGTTCCCTGAAACTGTGGAATAAGTATATTGATTCTATATTTTCAGTCTTTCATTATGAATCCTGTACATGCTTATCAATGCTGTCTTTCTTGAAGAAAGTTAACACTTTGTTTAGATTTTTATGCACGAATTACTTAATGTGTGGAGCACCATCTGTATTTGAGGAAAGAGGGGGTATTTTATCATGTTCCCAAATGTAGTAGTGAGATTAATTCTGATCTTGAGTGGGTATCTGACCATTGTGGCAATCAATGACAAAGATTTTCTCAAATCCTGTGTTTCTTCCTTATTCAGCCCCTCCCCACAAGGTCTTCCCCAAATATGGATCATCTACCTGGAAAATAACTTAAAAACCCTCCAGAGGGTAAACAGGTGACATACACAAGCAATAATTCACCAGAGGAGTTTTAACTAATCAATAAGGATATGGGAAAATATACAATCCTCATAGTAGTCAAATAATGCAGATTAAAATTGCACATAATAGATCACTTTAAACTTTTAAATAAGGGAGATTTATAAAGAAATAGTGCTTAATGCAAGTGACAAGGGGCTGAGAGTGATACTCAGATTTTGCATGTGTCTGTATGATGTGTAGTGACTGTGTGAACTGGTGTAACATTTCCAGCGCACAGTTTGGCAACGAGAATCAAAGGTTCAGGCTTTCCATCCTGTGGCAGTTCTGTTTCTATATATCTAGTCTATAGAAATAGCTGTACCCATGGAATATATTATATGCAGGAAAATGTTTGTTACTATATTATGGATACTAGTGAAAAGTGAGAAAGGACCAAAATACCAACAATGAAGGTAGTGAATAAAATTTGTAGTCGCTCTCCATTCAGAGGATGATCATGAAAGCATTTTATGATATGGCAGAATGCTTGGGTATAACAAAAAATAAAATTTTATACATAATAATGATAAATATATAAAATACGTTCATGTAAAAAGAGACTGCTAGAAAATACCCTTGTTCCTGGCAGGGCGGTCTGCATAATAACTAAACACAGAGATTCTGGCTTCGGATTGTTGTTTGTAGCTCAGCTCTGCTGTTTACTAGCTTTGTGACCTTGGACAAGTTGCTTAACTTCTCTAAGACTTAGCTTTTCTCATCTGAGAAATGCAATAGCAATCGCACCATGTTGTTTTGGGAATTGAGTAAGATAATTTATGTAATGCATTTAGCACAGGGCTGGCACATGGTGGCACTGACTAGTTAGTTATTCATCCTGCAAATATTTATCAGTCATTGGCTATGCATAAGACACCTAATGTGCGGGTAAATCATAGGGAAACTTCAGCTCCTTTCTGTTTTCTGCAATATGTTTATTTTGTCTTTACAAGGAAGCACTCCTCTGCCCCTGCGTTGGTTGGCTGCCCCATCAGCAGGCTGCCCATGGAGTGTGCTGATCATCCTTCCTGGCTTCCCTCGCACCCTTGACAAGTTGAGGGCTGATCACGTCACATCCTTGCTTCAGCACCTTCATTGGGTTCTCATTGCTTGCAATGAGCCAAAATCCAAAATCTTTATTTAGGGATTTCAAAAATCTGACCTCAACCTACCTTTGATGTGTCATTTCTTGCCATTTTCTCTCTGCACTCTCTATTCCAAACACCCTACCTCCCCCATCCCGAACCTGTATAAGACAACCACTGTCAGAACCCTTGATTTTGTGCAGCATGACAGCAGTTAGGAAATTCACAGCACACTTTCTTTAAAATGGTGATTCTAGGCCGAGAATGTAGATTCAAAAGTCCGGATTGGGGCCTAGGAATCTATTTTTTTCATAAGTGTCCTACGATGTTTCTGAGATGAGGTTCAGGGATATCATGTGAGAAACACACTGTTCCCTTTTCTGCCTGAAAAGCCTGTTCTCCTGCCTGGTGGACACTTCTGCACCCTTCCAGACACAGATGAAAAGCTCGTTATGTTTTTCTGCCATCCTTGGGTAAAGATGGTCTCCAGCCTCTGGAATTCTGTGGTATTTTATCAAAACTTCTACTGAGACCATCATTGCCTTGCACTTTCTTTGCTTACTTACTTCTTTAGCCATCTCCTCCTCCACTGATCCATAAGCATTGGATTTCAGGAACTATTTCTCATTTGCCCTCAGAGCCCCCATACCTGACATAACTGGAACACAGCAGACACTTACAGATGTCTGTGGGATGTGTTGGTGCACTCATTCACTGGCATTAACTGTGGACAATTGGACGATTCCATCAGATGCTGAGCTCCAGTTCATTTGTAATCACCAAGGCTGGCCTTACTGAGGCTGATTACTGGATCTGCTCATTCACCTCCCAGGCCATGCAAAGCCAGCACACTTTCTCACAAGGACAATTTAACTGGTAACCTGTCACCACATAGCTAGCCAGACATCGTGAGGTTCAACATAGATGGTGTGTCAACTTCAGTCTGGAAGAGGTTAACCAACCTTGGGAAATCACACTGCAGACAGGTGAAGAAGGCATAAACCCAGATGGTTGGTTGTCCTGTGCCCAGACCCCAACAAACTTACCATGAGCTTTCCTGTTTAGATGCTAAAATATGATAGGGGTTATTCATGTGAGCCCTGAAGTCAGACTGTCTTGGTTAGAACTACAACTCTGCTATGTGATCCTGGGCATGTTCTATAACCTCTCTGTACTTCAGTTTTCCCTATCTATAAAATAGGGCTAATAATAGTACCTCACTCAGAGAGTTGATGTTAAAAGTAAATAAATGAAAATACATACAATCTTTAGAATTACTCCTGATAACATAGTAACTGCTCAGTGATACACAGCTATTATAATTAGATTTCTAAGATATAACATGGATTCAATGCACACTTTAGATAGAAAGTTTTGCCCTGGCCTTTTTCTCAAACATGTGTTAACATTTTCTATAGTAATCTTTGTCCTTGCTTAACTCCAACTTTGGAAACCAGACTTAGTACCTATCAGATTGGCTTCAATTCCGTAGAACTTGCAAAAACCCAGGTAATATCAAGCTAATAGAATCTCTAATTCATGTGTTGGCGGCAAGTTTGAAGCTGTAAAACTATGGCAAAAAGAAAAAGTAAGCATAGGGGAAAAGAAATGAAGCATCCCCAAAATTATATGATGAAGACAAACTCTGGGGAAAAAACTGATAAGAAACAAAGTCCCATCTATTTAAACTTTCTAGCAATATCTGCATACACTATGCCTCCCGCTTTTCATCCCTTGAAGAAGACCCAGGCAAACGTCCTCTCCCAGTGTTGAGAGCCTACGATGGGCCACGCGTGGAACTTGGCACTGTTGCCTCTTTTTTATCACTCACTTGCAATCGCTATTTTTCTGATTTTATGGAGGGGAAACGAAACAGTTACATTACAAATAATGGCAAAATTCGATTCTCTCCCTCTCTGAGAGAGCTCCAAAGTCAAGAGTCTTATGTTTCAGTACACTACTTCGTTGCTCCTAATTACGCCTCTTGTAGACTTTGGAGTGGTGTTTCACAGTCCAGGGATTGGTGACAAATATTTATCCAAGGCCAGTTTCCCATTCTAGCTCAGCAACTGCAAAAGTCAGTGCACAAGAAATGCCTTTGATAACCCCTTGTTGAAGTCCTAACCTCCAGAATCTCAGAATATGACCTTATTGGAAATAGGGTCATTACATATGTAATTAGTCAAATTAAGATAAGGCCCTACTAGAATGAGGTGGACCCCTAATAGATTGCGGTGGTGTCTTTACAAGACGAGGAGAAGAGAAACACGCACGCGATGGAGAACGCCAGGGGATGCATTGAGGTGCCACAGCTGCAAGCCAAGGAACCAAGGAGAGTCGACGATTGACAGCCACCACCAGAAGCTGGAAGCAGGAGAGGAAGGATTCTCCCCTACAGATTTCAGAAGGAGTATGGACCTGTTAACACCTTGGTTTTGGACTTCTATCCTCCTGAAAAGTGTGAAACAAGAAATTTGTGTTGTTTGAAACCACCGGTTTGTGGGACTTTGTTATAGCAGCTTGAAGTAATTAATTACACCCCCCTCCACCCCTGGAACTGGATGGAGGTGTTCTTTCTCACCCATGAAAAATAAACGGAGGAAGTCATTTTGTAGATTTTTACCACTTCAGCCTCTGAGAGCTGGGCTGTCTGTTCTCACTGTGCTAATGTAATGGCAATCATGACAATGACATCATGGCAGACACTGTTGGCTTCTCCCCAGGAGCCATCCTTAACCCACATGTACTAACGATCCCTATTTCATTCTGGTATTGGCCCCAAATCCTGCATAAGGCCTCTCAGTTCTATAGTAGCCACATGGACTTTATAGTTTTTTAAAAAAATGCTCTGATTGGATCCCTCAAAACAAATTAGCTTTTTATAGCCCATTTTGTTAGTGACAGTACTTCAGAACTCAGGAATCTTCCAGGTTTTATTATCCACATGCTAAAACCAAATAGGGCTTCTGCATTCTGTCTTGTCAGACTGAAAGGAGAGAGTGATGATTCATCCACCAACTCAAAAAATTTGGTGGCTTATATGGCATAATTACCAGCACTTACTAACAGGTCCCAACAATAGCATCCCTGGCAAACTCACAGAGGGGTAAGTAGTCATCTCTCTGTGCTTCTCCTTACCCTCCCTCAAAACAAACTGGTGGATAGGCACAGTTTAAAGTGTTTCTTCTTATTCAGATTGAACTTGATGATTTTATTTTTAACATATTTTTATATACTGTATGATTCCATTTATATAAAGTTTAAAAATGGTCAAACAAATATGTGGTGTTAGAAGTGAGGAGGGAGTTTACCTCTAGTGAAGACGGAGGAGTAGAGATGGGGAGGGGGCATAAGGGGCTTCTGGTAGCTGGTAACACTTTCTGGAGCTGAGTGCTCATCACACAAGTGTGTTCCTTCTATAATACTTACGTTACATGCCCTTTTTCAGTATCTATGTTGCATTTCAATGCCTTTTTTCTAAAAAACATATTTTGGCTCACACTAATTCTAATGTTTCTTTTTTCCACATACTGTTTCCAGTCAAGTTCATTTAAAACAACACCTCTTGGAAAGCTGACTTAATAAAGGATCCCAGATCAAGGAACACCAGAGTGTGACCTGGGCCCCAGCTACAGGCACCATCCCTGATTGGGTTGGCCTCTCGCCCCTCCCATAAGGCACTGCTTTCCAGGAGCTAACAGCCACTTCCTAAAACATTTTTAAAAATATTTTTTTCTAATTTTGTTTCTACAAAATGTTTTACTGAAGAGGTCTTTCTATTTCACATGGAATGATTTAAGGCCTGTTTCAGCGTGAGCCAGGCTCTTTGAATATGCAGCTTATACCTTACATAATGGCCCTACTCCCTTTGTTGCCTTAGTTGAATTTATTAAACTGACCATTTACGTGAGCAAGGACATTGCTTTCAATACTGAGCAGTAAGCAAATGACTAACTGCTTTCCCATCTGCTCACTCTCTGCTTTGGTTTCTGGGGTGCTTACCTAAAACATCTAAAGTAATTGTGAATAAACAAAATACAATTTTCTAAAGAACTGCTCATTACACATTATATCACATGACACTTCCATCTTAGTTAAAAAAAAAAAAAAAAAAAAAGCCCTTAAGAAATACATTTGCAGACAATTTCACTTACTCCGAATGTCACTTTGCTCACCTGTCATGGCCAGGACATATAAAATATTGACAGAGTAAATTTATAAAATTTTATCTAAGGCTTTTCACTTGTTTTAAGATTTTTTGGTCAAAGAGCAAAATAAACTGAAGTTTTCTCAGTTTTCCCATTGAGGGCCTGTTTTATGAAAAAAAAAAAAAAAGCTTCATTCATCTGATAAACATTTACTCATTATCTGCCACAGGCTAAACTCTGGTGTTTATCAAGGGAGGAGGGTATAAGGGGACTAAATAAAATGTCACAGAAATAGATTGAAGAGCGCTGCCAGTTGGGAGAAGTTTGGGGAAAGACAGAGCAGCCGAAGGCAAGGCCACAGACAGGAGACAGCGGCCACAGCCCTGAGTGGCCTGTTAGAATGTTGGTAGAGAAAGGGAAGGTGGCACATCCACAGGGGCCAGAGAGCTCAGGGCCCTCAGGGCTGAAAGAAAAGTGGAAAATGCCAGGGCAAAACCCTGGACATTTCATAAAAAAAAATTTATATTATATTTTACAATTGCATTGGTATAAGGCTGAATATATCTGTCCTGTAGGTTAAACCTGAATAGACACTTCTCCAAAGAGGATATACAGATGGCTGATAGACATGAAAAGATGGTCAATACCACTAATCATCAGGGAAATGCAAATTAAAACCACAATAAGATGTCACCTCACACCTGTCGGAATAGCTATCATCAATAAACCAACAAACAACAAGTGCTGGAGAGGCTGTGGAGAAATGGCACCCCTCATGCACTGTTGGTGGGAATGCAGACTGGTGCAGCTACTGAGGAAAGCAGTGTGGAGTTACTTCAAAAAATTAAAAATGAATCTGCCTTATAACCCTGCAATTCCACTTCTGAGTAACTATTTGAAGAAATCCAAAACACAAATTTTAAAAATATATACAACCCTATGTTTATTGCAGTATTATTTACAGTAGCCAAGTTATGGCAGCAACCTAAATGTCCATTGATAGATGAACTGGTAAAGAAGATATAGTACATATATAATGGAATATTACTCAGTCATAAAAATGAATAAAATCTTGCCATTTGCAACAACATAGATGGACCTAAAGGATATTATGCTCAATGAAATAAGCCAGACAGAGAAAGCAAATACCAGGTGATTTCACTTTTATGTGGAACCTAAAACACAAAATAAAAGAGCAAACAAAACAGAAACAAACTCATAGATACAGAGAACAAATTGATGGTCACCAGACGGAGGGTAATGGGTGAAAGGTGAAGGGATTAAAAAGTACAAATTGGTAGTTACAAAATAGTCATGGGTTGTAAGTACAGCATAGGAAATACAGTCAATAATATTGTAGTAACTATGCATGGTGCCACCTGGGTACTAGACTTACCGAAGTGATCACTTCACAGTTATATTGTGTAATCACTATGTTGCATACCTGAAACTAATATAATATTGTATGTGGACCGTAATTGAAAAATTAAAAAAATTCTTCTGATTTTAAGAAATCAAACATTTTTATGGGCCTCCAAACATTTTATATATGTGTGGGCCCTTGCCACAGCCTCTTCTGAGTGCCCTGGAGGAGTGAGCCCTGGGCCAGACCTATCTGAGGAACTGATGGTCTCCTACCTAACACTATTCCCCCCCACCCCGATCCCTGCCCTGCAGCCTCCCTATCTGACTGACTGCTCCAGGTACTGAGAACTTCGTTTCTGCGAATATGTGATTCAAAGATTATTGGCTTGGGGTCAGGGTGGAAACTGAGATTCCAGAATCGAAACAGTTTGGGTCTGAATCACAGCTCCTCCTGCCTGGCTATATAAATTGGAGCAAGTTACTTAATCTTTCTGAGCCACAGTTTTTATCTGTCAATGCGTGCATCATGTTTCCAACATCATGGAGGTCTTGTGAGGCTTAAATGTGATAAGAAAACAACCAGTTTAGCATTATGCCTGATACATGGCTAGCAAGCTTGGGCCAGGCTTAGCTATCCTCCAGTGTGGCACTTACCCATCACCTCTTCTGACTTAGTATAGACAGGCACAGCCATTTGGGGTTTGTTATGAGGGGGAAGAGGAAAGGCATAACACATTGGAGTGGGGAACAGAAAGGGGTGAAGGAGTCCAGAGAGTGATGGGAAGGAACGCGAACCGTTTCACACTTGTACCCAGGACAAGCCTAATTAGCCTACAACTTCCCACCCACACTGTCTGGAGTGCTACCTCTTCTAAGCTCACAGGCTCAATCACCCTATAGACATACTTAAGATTATCCCCCTCCTCCCAGCAAGTTTCCGGCTCTTTACGTCTTTTTTCCTTATGTCTTCTTCCCTTCCTACCCCCGACCCTGACTCTAGACTTGGGTTCCTCACACACTCACATTCCTTTTTGCCCACATGGTTTCTTTTGCCTGGAATGCCTTTTTTGGTGAACTTCTATTCATCCTACGAGACCCAGCCCCAATGTCTCCTCCTTCTGCAGCTGCCTAAGCAAAATTAATCTCTCCCTCTCCTGGACTCCCACAGCACCAGCATCACTGTACTTATCATATCACTGTGTTGGTAATCATTTGTTTACATCTCTTTCCCCAGCTGGAAGGTGTGTTCCAGAAGGGGAGGGGCTCTTGAACTCATTCACAGGCTATTTCCACCACCAGGTTCCCACCCCAACTGCTGCCTCACCTCCCTCACATGTTGGCAGCTCATGAATGAGGGAAGGAAGGTTTCTTCATTGTTTACTTGGTTCTGGAACCTCTCTTCTCACACCTGTTCCAATACAGGATGCTGATTTATGCAGCAAATTAAAGATTCAATAATCAGCAAAGCTCCAATGAAGCTTGAAGTAGCAAGAAACTAGTAGAACTGTTTCCAAGATAGGAAAATTTCAGGGACATTAATTTGATGATTACACCCTAGGTCTCCAGGTGGCCATTCCTAAAGGAATAGGGGGTAGAGGGAGTCAATGGTACTCCCAAAGGCTTAGGATTCATCTATGTAATCAGTACCCAATGGGTAATATGGGGGGAGGGGTTGGACAGATATCAGTCTCCCCCTCCTTGCACATTTCTCGCCAATTTCCCCATCCCCTCTCCAGATAGCACTTGGCCTCCTCTCTTCTCCCCAAAGGCATCCCCCTACTCTGCCAGTTACTAAACTGCGGGGTTGAGGAGTGGTTGTTCCCCGTTGCTAGGGGACTGCTTTCTGGAACTTCCTTTTTCCTGTGGAGGAGGAAAACTGCCAGACCTCAACATCCACTTCAGTGGCATGCACTTGGTCGTGCTGACAGGGCAGACTCCAGCGCTACTGATTCTCCTGGATTGCTCTTTTACCCATCACGTGGAGCCTGTGGCAGCAGCTTTGTGTTGGACAGAGCCACAGAAGAGCTGGGGTGTCCTCATTCTCAGCATTGCTGGGGTGTCCGATGATTGCAGATTGGCTCCCAATACATATTCCTGAGGAACATGGTGAGAGCCACAGACCCCTGTAGCTGAGAGCCCTGCTTCTTCCGGTGCCTCTGAAGTCTTTTTTTTTCTTTCTTTCTTTTTTTGAGAGTTAAAGCAGGAGATTTTTATTTTTTATTTTTTTCTTTTCTCTTCATTTAAAAACAAAATTTATTGTTGTTCAGTTACAGTTGTCCGTGAAGAGCCTTTTGTGAATCCAGCTGGCAGGGAGGTACCTGGCCATTCCCATAGGATGCTGCCATGGGAAGCTGGGGCCCAGGAAGGTAGAGCACACTCACAAATAGCCCGCGTCACTCCCTTTGTTCCTGGGGGATGAGTCGGCCCTCCCATCTCCAGCATCTGCTTCCTCTTTCTGATTCTCTTGGCCACTATCCTAGCTCAAAGCCCTAATTTCATGTCTCACTCAGGCACCTGGAATAATCTGCCTTTGCCTCACTTAAGCCTGTCTCTCCAGGGCTGCTGAAGAAACTCCATAAAGTGCACTCTGCCTGAGTCTACTTACATGAAGCTTAAGAGCAGACAAAACAGATGTAGGTGGTATAAGTCAACAAACAAACAAACAAACAAACAGTGGTCATTTGTGTGTGGAGAGAGGCTTCAGTATTGTTAAGGAGGGAGCATGAGGGAGACTTCTGGGAGGTGTGAAAGGCTCTGTGTTTTGATCTGTGTGTTCATTACATACATAAAGAGGCATGGAGACTTACATTTAAGATTTGTGTACTTTAATATGTTAAGCCTCAATCAGAAAGTAAAACAAAAAATATGAAGAATAACTCTGCGTTTTGCAAACACGGTTGAGTGCCTACAGTGTGTCAGGGATTCAGGGATGCAACACACAACCCTGCTACCCGCTCGGGCCCCAGCTGGCCTTCCAGGCTTCTCTCCTGTTCTTCTGGCAAACATGACTGTCAGCTGATGTCCCAAATGCATCCCTTTACTGCCTCAGGTTCCTTTGAAACCTCACAGGGTCTCACTCCCATCCCCACCTCTTCCCACTCCCAGTTCCACTTGCTGGAATCCTTCTGCAAGGCTCAAAAGGGATATCATCTCCTGAATGAAGCTTTCTCAGCTGGGGAAGGCTGCACTCTCTGCAACCTTGTATGCTCCACTTGGTACCTCCTTTTCAGGAATTCTGATTTTCTATCTGACTTTTCCTAGAAGGCACAAGCTCCTTGAGGAGAGAGACTCATCTCTAATCCACCTCTGCTCCACAGCTTCCTGCTGAACTCAAAGATCAAGAAAGGAAAGAAGAGAACACCTTTAACAGTTTCCTGGTCTCCTGGCTTCAGCTCAGTCTGCTTAGCTACAGAAAGACACACAGTGTAAGCAAAAGCCTTCACATCATCCCACCACCACCCTCCCTGAGATTTCCATCCTGGTTGGCAGGAGGGATTTGGCTGCTGTGGTTTGTTAAGGCATTCAGTACTCCAAACATGATCTCCAGAGACTTCATCAGGAAAGAAAGAAAGGATGAATGAATTAATGAATGAATGAATGAATGAATGAACGAACGAATGAATGAACAGATGGTAAAAGAGGAGAGAGGACAGAGATGTGTGAAAATAAACCTGCTGGCAAGTGGTTCCTCTGGAGATGTGGCCTGTTTACTCCTCCTTATAGGGGTTTCCTTGGGGTCACCTCTGTACCCAACAGAAAGACCCTTCTTGCCTGTGTCTCAGAAGAGAGAGCAGACCCAATTTCTGGGCTTCAAAAGGGTTGAACCCTGGTACCCAGAAAGCTGTTGACTCTGATTTGTACTTCCATTAAAGCATCACTTTACAACGCAAACCTTAGGTGTTTGTTTATATACATATATCACACAAAATATGTATGAATAAATATATTGACTATATACCATAGACAGGGCCTTGTGCTAAGAGGAACACAGGACTTAAAAAAATAGAATTCACCATGGCTGCCTCCTACTGAGTTTAAAAATAGTGTGGCATATGTATGGGATGTTCGCTGAAGCATTGTTTATAACAGGAAAAAATTAGAAACAACCTATATATCCATCATGAGGAGAAGAATCAAATAAAAGGCAGCACACTGGCTTCCTAGAGTACAATGGAGTAATTTAATGGAACTAACTAGGAATTATACATGTCAGTGTTAATAGATCTCAAAAATATACTGAGCAAAAAAGTCAGATTGTAGAATGATACATATTGTGTAATACCATTTATGCAAACACAGAAATGATTAAAATACTCTGCATATTCTATGAATATATAACATCTGCATGTAAAAGTATAGATTTCAAGTGGTACAGAGTGATGCACGCTTTCTCTCTGGGAGAGGGGAAAGGAAGAGAATGGACCTTGATCAAAGGCGGCTTTTGCTTTTTCTGTAATTACTCTCATTTTTTAAAGTAATTAGGAAGGCATCTCACAAATACATAAGAAGCTAACTAATGACTTCATTGATAACCATGACAATAATATAAGCGACATCACAAGGAAGAATGGATTTATTGTCTGACAATCAGCATCTTCAATAATGGCCCAGAATTTAAAAGAGGAAGAGCTCACTGGGCATTGGGGAGTTAGGACTTCCTCAGAAGTTTTTGGAAAGGGGAATGCTGTGACTAAGGTGGAGTTTCGTGAAACTATATCTGACCACATGAATGCAATATAAATATTTGCATTATGAATGTATGTGAGGTTTTTTTCCTCCTACTTGTCTGGCCCCAGGAAATTGAAGAACACAATATTACACAAGCTAAGCTCTGAGGAAATCAGGTTAGGAAAATGAGAGATGCTTTAGTGTAACCCTTGAGCCAAATGAGCAAGTGATCAGGGACTCCCGGGGGCATCTGGGGTCAGTGAACATTTTTATCAGTTTCCTTTACTGGTGGCAAGCTTCTCAGGATCTGCGGCTATGATGACTTCCTTCACGGAACCCCAGTGCGCAGAACAGCATGTGATGTCATGCAACAGGAACTCAGGGAACAGTTGTTGAATGAATGAAGGAAGGAAGGAATGAATGAACATTACAGAAAGGTAAAAGAGAATAAGGACTACAAAGAGGTTTGTTGCTTGAATGGCTAATTCTTTAGTTCTAAGGCACATCTGCCCCCTTCTCCATTCTCCCCTGCCAGTGTCCCCTCCATCAAAGTGTGGCTTTTTCTTCCTTCTTGCCAACCCCCACTCCCTAAAACACTGGGGTTCTTCTTTATGATGGAGGTGGGGAGTGGCTGTAAGCCTTCAGGAAGGCCCAGGATACCGAGGTCAGAAGAGGATAAGGAAAAAAATCATTTGGAGGACTGAGCTGAGAAGATTTCACAGGAGGAGAGGAGAGCAATGTGCATTGGTTTGTGGGGTGGGGGGAGTGGATTCTAAGGCTAAGGGAGATGAGCCTACAGGAAGAGAGATCAGGAAGGAAGGTGGATATGAAACTGGTTCATTCAGAGTTTTCAGATGTGGAACTCAGAACCCCAGGATTCCACAGTTAACCCCCAGGGGTTTTCCAAACAATGAGGCTGCTTCTGCCAAGGAAAGAAGATTAAAACTGCCAGAGGGATCTGTTCATCTATTATCTGCCTTACTGGCATTCTGAGTAAGATTTCATTTAAAGGAACGAGACAGGGGTGGATGGGAGAGAGAGGGAGAAAGAAAGAGGGACCATTTTGCTAAAATATTTGAAAGAACATCACACTTAGGATTCTCTCTTTCTTTCTTTCTCTTTCTCTCTCAATGAAATGAGATTTTATATAAAATGTATTCTAGGTTGGAAAGTTTCTCAATGCATATTTGTATTGAACTAGAGGCAGGGGGAAAAAACTCAACCGAGAGACAAATTCATTTGGAATTACCATAAATTGCCTATCCTGTTCCCTCCTCAGGACTGGGATTACCCACAAAAGGTCAAAGTTAAGAGACTCAATGACTAGGGTAAGGAAAGCAGGAAGGTGTAGATGATTGGTTTTTCATTCTCATTGATAATCGTGAACATTTCTCTTGAGATCTGCTCAACCCTTGCAAGTGCAATCTCATTAATTCTCATGGCAGGCTGTGAGGTAGGCCCTATTCCTAACCCTACCAAGGATAAGGGAGGTTGAGCAACTTGCCCAGCATCACACCAGATAACAAGGATTGGAGCTGGACTGTGAATCCAGTCACCCTAACACCACAGTCCCCAAGTTTAAGCCCAGTACAGTTGTATCTCCCAGAGACAATGCCCTGAGCAGGTGTGGTTGAAATAAGATGCAGGTGCCTGCAGCAAAAGGTCCTGAGGAAGAGAGAACAACACTGCCATTTCTGAGAGGGTTCCATTTTACATAGTCCTCCAAAGAAAATTCCAGAAACACTGTCTCTGTTGGGGCAGTTCACTCCCTGGGCCCTTGAGTGAACTGACCGCATCTGGAACATCTATTCCCTTCTGGATGTCACATCTTTGGAAAACTTAAAGGTATGGTACCTCAAATCAGTGAACAGAAGGATGAAGGATCCAGATAACTATAAAGAAAAATGAGGATATTTAATTTAAAGAGAAGATTCAAAGGAAAAGAGAGAGCTATGTCAAACACTTAGAAAGATTTCTCAAGGAAGAATGGCCAGACTTGTTTTGTGCAGCTCTGGGTGGCAGAACTAGGGTAAATGGGGAAGTACTGTAAGTGAGAGATGAATTCAAATCAGTACTACGAATGATTTTCCTTAGATCGGTTTGAAAAATGAAATGAGCCACACTAAAGGTAATGAGTACTCTGTTAAAGGAAGCAATCAAGCAAAAACTAGAGAATCAGGAATCATGAGTGCTAAGCAGGACCTCATGTTGGATAGAAGATTAAATGACTTATTAAAGCCTCTTCTGACATGAAGATTCCACAAGTTTATAATTAGATATTTCTTTTCCCTTTCAAAATTTCTCACTAAGCCAAATGAACCCAGTGCTCATTCCAACCACTGAAAGCATATCATTTTATAAATTCCTGTATTCCACATGTCTGTGCAAAGGGAGCCCCACCCGTGACAGAGGCCTATCTGTCTGTCAGGAGGGGCAACATTTCTCACACTAATAGTACCGGTCAGAATAAATACCACCTCCATTTGGGAGACAGTCCTTGACAGAAGAGAATCGGCCTACTTGATTAGGAATATATGTCAGACACTGATAACAGGGAAATCCTTTTCAGCGGAGCCCCAGAACCTGAACAGTCATAATGAGACCGATTTAATGAGCCTCCTGTTCTACAACAATATTAATTACAACCCTGTCACTGAAAGCAGCCAACTCCAGATAAAAATAGGTAAAATGCACAGGAATTGGATCACATTCAGAATCTTTTCCCCAGATACAAATAGGCTTGCAGTCATGTACATATGTCTATACCAAGCAAATGGCCTGAACACCTTGAAGCTGTTTGGAACAAACACTGAGGCAGAGTCGACCTGAACAGCAGAAATACTTTGGAACTTTAGGTTTGTCTCTCAGAGTGCATCCATGCACCCAAATCTGTCTGTTGAGCCTGATCAGTCTGAACTTGTTGCAACCCTGGAAAAAGAAGAAAAAGGAGTGGCAAATGTCCTTCTTGTCCAGCAAATGTCAAGCGAGTAAGCACACCTGCAATCCTTTACTTGGTCAGGTCTCACGGGTCTCTCCCCTTAAAGAAATGGAATTTGCTCAGGTTGAATTCAAGCTGGAAACTGTCATCAATCCAGTTCTAAAAATGATCAGCAGGGGCCTGTTTACTGCGAATACGTATTGAGCCCTGCCAGATGTCAGGCACTATTTTCATTGTTTTAGCTTATATGGTCATCACAAAGAACCTTGTGATCAGTACTGACTCTGTCGTTTGTAGGAAGCTCAGAGATGTTAAGCAGTTTGTCCAAGGGTGCACAGCCAGTTCAGTAGAGCCAGAATTGAAACTCAGGCTGACAAGTTCCAGACTCAGGGAGCTTAACCAGAAGGCCTCACTATGCACTGTGCATTTGCCGGCAGGTCATTCATTCAGCAGGTGTTGATTGAGGTCCTCCTGTGTACCAGGCACTGGGGTGGATGCCGGGCAGAAATGAAGAAGACACCAGCCCTATTCGGAGTAGCTGGGCAATTCCAGCAGATTATAACAAATTGTCCCATTCCCTGGAGGTCAGCAAGGGCTTTTGGAAATGGTGACATGTAATGGAGACCTAAAAGATGAGTAAGACTTGGGCAGTGAGAGGAGAAGGGCATGGAAGAGGGAGAGGTTACGGAAGGAAGACCTGAGATCAGGGTGGCAGGAGCACAGGCACTGTGTAAATATTAAGGAATTAATAACAGCAAAGACAGGAGCAATCTTCCTCATAGAAGGTCTTGGGGGGAGGAAAACTTGAGTTAGGTCCTTAAAATAGACAATAAAAGAGGATGGGCAGTATACGTAATATATGCTTTAAACTCATTGACATTTTCTCATATTCACATAACCCTCTCACTCTAAGTTAGACTGAGGGGACATTGCCACATGGACAAAGGACTGACTCCAAGAGGTTAATCACCTGCCAATCAAAAGAGGCCACAATTGTTCTTTTCTCTTTTCCTATGCTGGGTGAGATTTTAATGGAGCAAAGAATAGGGGTGGCTGATGAAGGAGGCACGGAAGGGGACAAACATGGAATTTTGAGCCTCGACTCAGGCGGGCTGTAGTTACTCAGAATCTGACAAACAGCAGCAGAAATAGTGGGAAGAAAAGTCCGTGTCCACATACACCGAGGGGCCATAGGCCTGAAAACTTACACTGACACTTGCTCTGACCCCAGAGCCCACTGATCCCATGAAACAGCCCATACCCACCCCCGGTTCCCCACCACCAGAGTGTAGCTGGTCCTGGCTGGACCTCCAGACTTTCTCCATCTCAACCCTGCCTGCCTCTACAGTGGCTTCCAATTTTAGCATGCATTGGTATCACCTGCAAGACTGGCTGAACCACAGATTGCAGGCCCCACCTCCAGAGTTTCTGATTCAGTAGGTCTGAGATGATGCCAATAATTTGCATTTGTAACACGTTTCTAGGCAATGCTGCTGCTGGTGGTCCCACGCTTCAAGAGCTGCTGCTCTTTGGTACAAAGCAAATCATACTTCTCCAGGAAGACTTCTCTCAGCCTTTCAGTCCTTCTGGCTCCTCCTCTGAGTGCCACTGCACCTTCAAATTAATACATACCGCCGAGACAAACCCACTGCCTCAAGGAGAGGCCAAATGGGCAGTGGAATTTGAGGAAATTGGATGAGCTCTGATGCATGTGCATTGTGTGAGAGATGGGAACTGTGGTGAACTAGAAAATTCAGGCACCAATAAAAGTGGGCAACTCCCTCAGCTCTAGCCAACTTTTGCTGAGTGTCATTCCAAGTCCAGTGTTGCCAGGCCTTCTAGCTTTCAGAGAAGGCAGAAATCCTGATGTTTATGTAAAATATCCCAATTTTTCAAAGTCGGCTTACAATTTCTAAAGAGAACATGAGGATGGGTCAGGTGACCTTATTAGCCTCTTACAGCTTTAGTATTTGAAGGTTTGGGTTTGTACTCTTCTGACGATGTGTTCTGGGTGATCATAGGGTGAAGGATTAGAAACATGTCTCTGAGGACCACTTATCCCCGTCATATTCTTTCCAAAAACCCACAACCTCAGTCTAATCATGAGATTGGATTGGGGACTTTCTGCAGGACACCTGACTAACATTCCTCAAGACTTTCAAGGTCATGAAAAACAAGGAAAGACTAAGAGACTGAGCACCAGAGGAGACTGGGAAGACAGGACACCTAAACACAATGAGGTATGCTGGCTTGGGTCCCAAAGCAAAAGGTCTCTGACATTGGGAAACGTCTTGGGATCTCTAACATTGATGGGAAAAATGTAAAAATCTGAGCAAAGTCTGGAGTGTAATTAATAGCAATGCAACAATATTAGTTTTTTTAGTTTTGACTATAGTAATGTGAGATGGGGGAAATTGGATGAGGGGTATATGAGAATTCTCTGTTCTAGCTTTGCAGCTTTTCTGTAAATCTAAAATTATTCTAAAGTAAATTTATTTTTAAAAATTAAGTTGATAAAATACAACTTTTTTGTAAAAGCTCAAAAACCATCTATGAGCAAAATCTGGTCCATGGGCCACGAGTTTTCGGTCTTTGAATTAAAAATAAATAAAATAAAACCTCTTATATTTCGTAGACTGCTAACTCTAGATGTGCTCCTTGGGATCTCTGACTTTGAACCTCTTGGTTTTACACAGGACAAGCTGGATTCCAGAAAGTTCAAATTACTTGTCCAAGGTGTCACCACAGAGGGAGACCAACTCCATGTCTCCCGCGCCCTGTCCTTTTGTCATCACACCTCACTGCCTCCTGTCTGTGTTTATTTACTTCAGGTCTGAAAACACGGTTCTTCCTCCACCAGATTGCAAGCGATGAGGGCATGCTCCATGCATTATTAGTATTTGTAACTCAGCATCTCTCACACAAAAGGTATTGAACAAATATCCCCATCTTTATTAATACACTGAAGAGAGATGGTTTTTAAAAATCTTTGGATCTCCCTCACAATAGTCAGGAAAGGGCTGTCAAAAGATTAACAGTGTAAATCGCTAAACTTCTCCAGGCCTGAGGTTCCTCATCCGCAAAGTGAGAGGCTTGGACTCAGTCCTTCCTTCCAGAGGTGTGGCCCATGAACTAGCAGCATTGGCACACCTGGAAGCCTGGTAGGAATGCAGAATCTCAGGCCTCAGCCCCACTGACTGATCAGAATCTGCATTTAGCAAGACTCCCTGAGATGATCTGTCTACTCATTGAAGGCTGAGAAGGGCTGCACTAGTTTTCCATTTTAGTGTGCATCAAAACCACGTGGGGTACTCGAAAATGAAGAGATCTAGACACCCACGACAGAATAACCCATGAGAAATCTCTTGGTGTGGAGGCAGGGACTTTGCATTTTTAATGACCCCCCCCCAGGGTCTCTCTGGGGACACATTAAACTGCCCTCTAAAATCCCCCCACCCCACCGAACATTCTGTCTTCCCCGCACCTGACAACCTGCTCACTAAGCTGCTTGTCTGCTTTCAGATCAGGAGCACCAGCCTGGATTCCTGGCAAATCCTCTCTTGGGGAAGGGAAGGCAAGCGCGTTAACATGGTAAATATACTGCCACCACAGCCAGTTTCAAGCAGCCAGTGTGATGTCACTGAACACAGAACTGGAAAGGAGGGCACAATTCGTTCTTGAGAAGGAACAGGCTGCAACACACCACACAGCCCATTGCCCTTGTTTTACCTGTACCCTAATTCCCAATGAGCCAACCCTACCTTTGGTTCTTGAATGCCAGTCACGCACTCAGCACTCTACTATAGGCTGTGGAGGAGAGCAAAGGAGTGTAAGAGATTAGGCAATCCGGCGGAGTGATTAAGCACTCAGGCTTTAGGACAGGTCTGGTTTCAAATTCAGATTTGCCTCATTATAACTGTGTAACCTTGGTCAAATTGCTTAACCTGTTTAATCGGCTTATTTTATATAAATAAATATGTGTGTGTGTATATGCATGTATATATACATACATATGTGACATTTCCCAAATACTAAAAAATTATATATTCATACACATAAACTACATATACACGGCCTCAAGGAGCTTTTGGTCTAGTCCATATAAGGAAATATTAACAAGGTCTGATTTAAAAACTGGGTAGGTACATGAGTATCCATTTTATTTGTCCTTTAGTTGAACATACGTGCATATAATCTTTTGACTGTATTCTTTATATCACAATTAAAAGGATGATACTAACCTAAATGAAGTTAATCACTAATACGTGTCATCTCACTATCTCCCCAGCTCATCCACGTTACTGCCTTAAAAAGTGAGGTCATGACCCACTGGGAACTTGGCTGAGAACTTGAGATATCAGCTTGATGAGGCTAAGGGCATCTAATTCTCTTTGCAGCTTGAGGATGCCAAGCTTGAAGAGACATGAGGGGACCCCATTCAACTAAGGAGGAACTTTGTTTGTGCCTCATGGGGACCCGAGTCAGAAATTCTACTGCTCCCAGCACCAGCAGCGCAGACACGACTGAACTCCTGCATAGCAGTGGGCCGGCTCAGAAACAGGGCTCAGGGCAAGTGTGCCATGTGTGTGGTGTGTCTATGGCGTAACTGAGAAAAGACACAGGCCACTTTTCCCCTTCACGTAAAAGCCTTTCGAAAACTGAAGTAAGGTATTCATATTCATAAGATCCACTAAATGTCCGGACCATCTCCCCATCCTGGAGGTGCTGTCTTGTTTCAAGGTGTGAAGTGATGAGAGAGTGACTCTGGCTGGCTGCTGGTGGACAGCAGGCTCCTGGCCCTGACAGTCAAGGTTGTAGGCCCTTCTCTGAGTCTCAGGTTCTTTCCTATACCAGCAGGATAAGTCAGGTGACCTCTTAAGCTTCTTGAAGCTTTGATATTCTATTGATTGGGCCATGTTAAAATATCCTGGTGATGTGTTTTGGCCTATAAGAGGGAGGAAGAAATCAGCACAATCAAGTCACATCAGCACCCCCCTTCCTTGATTTCTCCTGCTCTTCCTGTTTTGTTCCTTGTAAGATGTTTTTATGTAGGAAATAAGTAGGGAAAACAAAACACTGCATTTATTTAAATTAAAAAATAAGCAATATTTAAATAATGCCTCCCATTTGCCAAGCACCACTCTAAATACTTTATAATATAAATATATAATAAATACTAAAAAGATACTGTTATTATCATTATCCCCAATTTACAGATAGGTAAACTGAGGCTTGCAGCACTTAAGTTGTTTGTCCAAGGTCACACAACATGTATGTGGCAAAGCCATGACCATGAATCCAGGGAGTTGGGTGCCAGAACTCATGCTTTAACCACTGTGTGCACTGCCTTTAGAGTGTATATTATCCAGATGGTGCCTGAGAGAGGGGCCTTCCTTTGAGGAGGTAAAGCTATGAGATCCCACTTTATCCATTTTATTAGATTCTAGAAATGGTTCCCTGATTTTGCCTGAAGAGATACCCAAATGTTTAGCTTAAAATTTGCCTATTGGTCACTTCTGAACAGACCAGCAGTAGGACACTTTTAAAACCTAGGACAGATCAATGCAGAGGACACAACACACTTAACAAAGGCAGGAAAGCAGTGTCCAAGTTGTCCAGCCTCTGACCCAACAAGCTGTGCACCTTGGGGGAGGTGCTTCTCTTCTCCGGACCTCAGACTTCTCACTTGTAAGGTACAGAAGTGAATATAGAATTCACAGGTTCCCTCGACTATACAGGCAGGTTGTTGGAGATGGAGAGATAAGGCAAATGACAAGCAAGTTTCAACGGTGCTCTGAAAGCAGACACCAGACATGTAAATTCAGATCCCAGGAATGTGAGAGAAAGCTTTGGCATAGCCTTCTTATTTCAACGAAGAACTAATCAATGCAGAAACAGCCAGGTAATTAAAAGCCACCTCTTCATTTTCAGACTTTGTTCATCATAGATTCATCCTTTCAATTACCCATTCTTACCAAAGTTCAGCCCAGACCCAGAAAACACAAAGAGGGACATTTCCCCCTCCAAAATCCTTCTGCACACTGTACTTTTCACATTTGAAGAGAGAAAAAGTACCTTGAAAATAGTCTATACAAACTGTTTGAAACTTCCAAAGTTTGAGAATCATGACATATCACCCATTTGTCTAAAACATGACAAATAGATTTTAAGTTCCTTTGTATCTTAATGAAGAGAGGCACACAACAAATGGGTGTTGATTAGCAATAAACATGGTAATGCAAAGTTCTAACTGCGGAAGAATCAGGCTCATGTATGTGCTAATTACACCTCAGTCTGCTTCTCAGTTAATCACATACTCTATTCATTCATCATCAGAGGAGGCAATGAGACCTCCACAACAGTTACTGAGATTTTACCCAAACAGCCCATGCCCAGGCTTCTCTCCCACGCATTTCACTGAGGATGGGTGAGAGAGATCCAGCCCAGACACCCAAACCTACAGTATGATGCTTGGGAAACCCTGAGCTTAGAGTTTGATGAGGGTTTGGTGGACTATTTCCCAACGCTCTTACCCATTTGGTTTTGTAACTTCAAGAGGTCAGAGCCAAAAGGGATGATAAGTAAATGAAAGAGCCTGGAGCAGGAGAGGAAGGGCAGAATTGTTAGCGAGTTTAGGAAGTCACAGTACCGTGGCCAGAGATAACTTCTCTGAAGAACCCAGTGTTCCTACTGAGAAGGACACTGGGTCTTAATGGCATTGCCACCCAGCCTGGGGGAAACCTGCCTTGTTCAAGCCAGGATATTTGAATTAATTTTCATAGTCTGTGTCTTTGCAATCATGACATTGGATGGAGTAGCCCAAAGGTCTTTTCTATACAACCATTCCTTGAACAACAGCAAACACTATACCACACTTGAACCATGGGTTAATCTGGGGATGAAGTCTGGAGGGATCTATGCTCAATTACAGAAGATTATTGGTTAGTCTAAAGAAGATCTGTTCTTTAATTATTGATGTCACTATCTGAAGGTATTGAGGGGCATAGGACCCCTATCAGGATTTGGGGAAGATGATCTTCACCCTTTGGAGTTTACACACTTCTCACTTACTCAAAGCAACCATTAACCTTACAAAGAAGGCACAGCTGCTCACTCAAAAAATTCTAGCTGGAAATGAGACCTAGCCAAGGCTTGGGGGGTCTGAATTTCAATTCTGATGCATAGAGAAGGCACATGGCCATTGGCTATGTTTTCACCCTGAGCTGAACGTTCTTCCTTTATTAGAGATAATTGCAATAACGGTCATAATTCCTCCTATTATATTGTAGGTCTTTTCAATTTCTCAAACACCTTCCCAAACAATGTTTCATTTGGATCAACCACATCTCGAAACTATTTAACTTGGAATTCTGTTCAAAGTTTTCTTTCTTTTCAGCCAGTCTGGAATCCTTCTCAGCTGTCCATTGTCCAGCACCTCATGACCTCCTCAAAGCTACCTGGCTTAAGAAAACAAAGAGCCAGGAGCAGTGCTATCCGGGAGAGCTCCCTGCCATAACAGAAGCATCCTACACCTGTACTGTCCAGTAGAGTAACTGCTAGCTCCACGAAGATACCCAACACTTGCAATGTGTCCGCTGTGACTGAGGAATTGAATATTAAAGTTGATTTCACTTGAATTAATTTAAATGAAAATAACCACGCAGAACTAGTAATGCTGTATTGGACAGAACAGTTCTGGGGAATTTGCACAGTACAGGATAAAGAAGGTTAAGTTGTCAGTCACCATTACTTATAATCTCCTTTCATTTCAAAAGGTACTGATTTCTATACAAGGAACTTTGAAATTTTTGCACATGGAAATTTAAAGAATTTTTCAAACTTCAGATCGAGCTTCCATATAGTCCACATAGCTTAGCTGGGGTTGTATGCTGTCTCCTCAAATGCAAATATGGCTCAAGACAATGTGCAGGGATAGCAACTTTATTCTTCTATAGGACTTAGGAACCTTCACATCCCTGCTGGGAGGGCTCCATGCTCTCAGGCTTGTGAATTCCCCACCCTGCACCCACACAGCTCAAGGCTTCTAAAGAGCGCCCTTTGTCTCCTTGGCTTGTGTGTCAAGGAGGCAAAGGGTTCTGCTGCATGGCAATTAATCAAATGCCCCACTTCTACCTTTGATCTGGGAGAAAATAGTCCAGATAACATGAAGAGGAGAAAGTGAGAGACAGTGACAGAGAAATAGAGGGGGGAGGGAGAGGAGAAACTGTGCTAGAGAGAGAAGGGGAAAGGAAGGTGGAAAGGGAGAGAGGTGGTGGTAGCGAAGGAAGGCGTTTTTCAGAGGGAGAGTCCAGCTACCCTTCTCTAGTCCATATTCTTAGAAAAATCAGATGTCCCACACCACTGTGGCAAGTCCCTTTTCTACTACTGCCCTAATTTAAGCCACCAGATACCCTGGGAATAGGGGCTTGATAAAGCTTTATTGAGAATAATAGGTTTTGACAATACTTATTAACTTCCTACTCCAAGGTTCTTACATCGGCTTTTCACTGGGGCCAATAAGAGGCGTACCTAAGGGTGGCATTTAGAAAGATCCTAACTAAGCAAGTGTGCTCCAAGAAAAGCACAGCAAGCCTGCAGGTCTCTGAGAGTTCCTGTAGACATTTAAACTTTCTTTATCCTGATGGAAAACCAGAAATCCACAATTAACTGCAGAGAAAGTAGGAACTAGTAATCATTTGTGATTAAATACAATAACTTGGTAGCAAAACCCTTCCCAAGACTTTGCAGGGTTTACCTTTACATGAAGCTCTTTAGACAATGGCTGGGTGGAGGGTACCCTTGAAAGAGAGGATGGAAAAAGAAACATTATTTTGTTCAAATCAAGAGAAATGAAGTATTCAAAAACAAGGGTTATATTGGGATTTGTTTTGCTTTCCTTTAAAAAAAAAAAAGAGCTATAATATGTGTTCCTTTGGTATATCTTAAAAACATGAGGAACACACTGAGCTGATAGATATGAAAAATTATGAATATTCCACTCAATAATTAAGCATGTCTTTTTTTCTTGGCCCTTTTAATGACAGCATTTCCTGCACAATCCATTTAAATCCAATTCTCTGATATTTAAAAAAATGGAGATTCCTCTAATTGATTCATAGAAAAGGTTTGTTTATCCAAAAAAAAAAAAAAGAGAGAGAGAGAGAGAGAGAGAGAAAAGTTAGGCCTGGAGATTGTTGCAGGAGCTTTTTATAAATTAGTTTAAAAGTTGGCATTTACAGGGGAAATTATCTAGAGATGCGACAAAGTCACCTACAGATTTCCAGAAGGCAAACTTGATTTCGGTCAATGGCATGAACAAACAGACCTAAACACACACTTACCCTCTTCACAACTGTGAGCTTGGCTGAATTTGGGGCCAGGCCATGAAATTATAAATGTTCTAAATTAGAAGCTCAGCCTTCTTAGGTTCTGTTCCATTTTCCCCGACCAGATATTGGAGTCTCATTATATCCCTCACAGGTGAATAGGTTTGTTCTTGGCCTATCCAACTCAAACCTCCTAGGAAGCTCTTTGAAAACCACAGAACATCATTCATGCTTGATTTTGCACTAAGATCTTTCAACAGCACATAAGAGCTGATGTTCCCAGCTCACAGACCGGCTCCACGCCTGAGGAGGCTGCAGAGGGCATGCCATTCTCATTAACACGGCACTATCTCCGTGTCTCTTCCTGAAACAGGCTCGCCTTGTCTCAGACAGGAGGATGGGAACAGAGACGGGCAATATCTTGATGACTCCATCCTGAGAGCATGCTGCTTGCAACCAGAGGAAAGATGCAAATGAACATTAATACATGTCTGGTCTCTAGAAACCTTCAGAAAACCCCTATATTGTAGAAGACCCCTACTTTGTCTTTGAGGGCAAATATTGGCCTTAGCCAGGATCTGTTTACACCTGCATTCCTCCAAACACGGAAGAAAACGCAGTTGCCCTAGATTATCCCCAGTTACCCTGGATTACCAATTGGATATTTTAGATATTATATCGTGAGAATGACTGGAATAGGAAGGAAGATTTCCAAATTTGGAGGACTCAAAGACTCATTCTACTTTTCTAATTTACAAATGAAGTGCAAATTCTGGTCCATTGGAGACTTACACAAGCTGACAAAACAGCAACCCTTTCTGAACAGCTGCCCATCAGCTCTGGACAGTTGCTAATCTAAAGTGCTAAGTAACAATGAAATGTTGCAAAATTACAAAGACTCACTCTGTCCATTTGACCCAGATGTCACTGTACAGCACTGAGAAAGAATACCTCCTGTCAGAGGTCCACCCACAGCTTTCAATGCAGACTCGGGGGTGGGGGCAGGAGGTGATTGTGCAGGCATGGAGCCCTGTACATCCAAACCCAACTTGCTTATACCACAGCCATCTTCACATTGGCCTGCCTAGCTGGTTCCAGACCTCCGAAAACAGGAGAGGGGAAAAGTATCACTTTTATCAGAAGAAATTATTATGCTGTTTCCAGATACTTGGTTTGTTTTGCACTTCATAGTTGCTGTAACAAAAAAGAGTGGGGGCTACTCCACTGAGTATGAAAGATGAGGAGAACCATATGTGGGCAAAAAAATGAAGACACAAGACTTTGTAGTTTGATGAATACAATTTGTTCTAGAAAAATAGTAACACTGAGCAAGTGCTAAGTCTGTAACAGGCACTGGGCATGCGTTATTTCATTTTCTTCAAGTACGTATTGCCTTGTGAGGTAGGCATCTTTTTTCCCTTGTACAGCTGAGGAAAGTCAAGCTTTTGGCTGAAGTCACACAGATGGAAACTGAGAAGGGCAGGGTTTGCACCCAGGTCAACTGATTCACCCGCCTGGCTCTTAACCACTCCACTCCAACAGCCTCACAGCGCTTCGTGAGGGCTTCTTCTAACAATGCAGCTGACATCCTCCGAACAAAAGAAATTCTTTTCCATGTCACATTTCATAATTACCCACCATGACATTTCAGGATGCGGATCTTTCAGAGGCTCTTCCCTGGCTCCCCACTGGGACAGAGAGCACGGATGATCTCAGGGGGCATCGTGTGGACAAGAAATCAGACATCAGTCATGGGTGGCCAGCACAGGTTCACAAGGACCAAGTCAGGCCAGACAAAAACCAACCATGTTTTTTTTTTAAATAAGATTATTAGTCTGCTCAATCAGGGACGTGGTATATTTGATTTTCAACAAGATATTTGGCCAAATTTCTCAGGATATCTTACTGGATGGGATGGAGAAATGTGGGAATTGATGTTGTGGCAAGTGGCAAGTTGTCCTCCTGAAAGGCTACTGATTAATGGATCAGTGTCAGTCTCAGATATTGTCCAACATTTTGGTCAGCAAACTAGGCAGGCTAAAACTCCGCAGGCATTCCCATCGCCCTTCTCCTGGCACCTATCTCTGCCAGTCTCCTCCACACATACCCGTGACCTGCTCCCAGGCCCTGCTTCCTTTTGTCTCTGGTTCATGACTGATATGATTCCCCAGCCTGGAGCATTCTTCTTTCTCTAACACTATGTCTTTCATGTCTCCACTTAGAGGTCACTTCACATGGAAGCCTCTCTTAACTATGGCCCACCATGACTGGGCTAAATGTTTACCCCTGGGCCTCTCGTCACTCCCATGTGTGATCACACATGCCATGCCACTCTCCTCACAACAATTAAGCCACACCTTGTTGGTGACTGCTAGTTCATATACCTCACTAGACTATAAACTCCATGAGGGAGGGGATATGTCTATCTCGGTCATAACATCCAGTATCATGATTGGTATGGAGTAGGTTTTTGATAAATATTTGTGGAATGAATGAATAAAGTCAAATCATCTTGGATTAATGAAAATATCAGAATCTTAAACAAGGTGCCTTTAATCTGAGACAGTGGCATAAGTCCAACTTAAATTTTACTAGGATAAATGTAAAGTAAAACATAGGGCTGTAAAAAAATCACCAGTATCATGAATAAGAAACATAAATGATAGGTACAAAATAGACAGAGGGAGGTTAAGAATAGTATGAGAAATGGAGAACCCAAAGAACTTATATGAACAACCTGTGGACATGAACTAAGGTGGGGGAATGCTGGTGGGAAGGGGGGTGCAGGGAAGAGGGGAAAAGGGGAGAGAAAATGGGATAACTGTAATAGCACAATCAGTAAAATATATTTCAAAAAATCACCAGTAAAACCAGTAGGAGGATGCATGAATTTAGCAGTACATGTGAATAAACTTGGGATTTTTAATTGACTGTTAACTGAATGAGATTGGACCACCCAAAAAGATTATATATTTTTAGTCTTTATGTTTAGGAACAAAGTATCTAGCATTAATGAATTAATGAATTCATTAATGAATTCTGGACTGGTCAAATCATGCTGAGTACTGTGACTATTTCAGGTGCTATATTTCAATATGAAAGATGAGCAAACAAATGTAAGACTCAAAAACCATAAAAATCCTAGAAGAAAATATAGGCTGTAAAATCTCAGGTATTTCTCACAGGATTATTTGTTATGATATGTCTCCATGGACAAAGGAAACAATGGGAAAAATAAATGCCTGGTACTACATCAAACTAAAATATTTTTGCACAGCAAAGGAAACCATCAACAAAATGAAAAGAAACCCACTGAATGGAAGACCATATTTGCTACTGATACATTTGATAAGAGGTTAATATCCAAAATCTATAAAGAACTTATACAGTTCAACATAAAAAAAAAAACAAAAAAAAAAACAACAAACCAAATCCCAATTAAAAAATGGGCAAAGGACCTGAAGAAACACTTCTCCAGGGAGGACATGCAGATGACCAGTAGACATATGAAAAGATGCTCAATGTCACTAGTTATCACAGAAATGCAAATTAAAATATCACCTCATACCTGTCAGTATAGCTAACATCAATAAATCAACAAACAAGTGCTGACAAGGATGTGGATTAAAGACAACCCTCATTGTGCACTGTTGGTGAGAATACAGATTGGTTCAGCCACTGTGGAAAACAGTATGGAGTTTCCTCAAAAAATTAAAAATGTAACTGCCCTATAACCAGCAATTTCACTTCTAGATATATATCCAAAGAAACCCAAAACACTGATTTGAAAGAATATATGCACCCCTATGTTGATTGCAGCATTATTTACAACAGTTAAGACTCGGCAGCAGCCCAAGTGCCCATCAGTAGATGAGTGAATAAAAAAATCTGCCATAAAAAAACAAGAAAATTGTACCTTTTGTGACAGCAAGGATGGACCTGGAGAATGTTATGCTAAGTGAAATAAGCCATTCAGAGAAAAACAAATACCACATGATTCCACTTATATGTGGAATCTAATGAACAAAATAAACAAATAAGCAAAATAGAAACAGACTCACAGATACAGAAAACAGACTGACAGCCGTTGGAGGGAAAAGGGGTTGCAGGGGGCTGGGTGAAAAAGGTAAAGGGATTTAAAAAAACTCATAGACAGAGACAACAGTATGGTGATTGCCAGAGTGAAAGAGAGATGAGGGGAGGTAGAAGAGGGCAAAGTGGAGATAATTGTGACTGAAGAAGACTTGACTTTGGGTAGTAAACACACAATATCATATACAGGTGATGTATTGCAGAATTGTACACCTGAAACCTATATAATTTCATTAACGACTGTCACCTCAATAAATTCAATAAAATATTTTTAAAAAGATATTTATCTATCTTGAAGCATGTAATTCTTACTAGATGCTTTGTTTTCTTTTCTTTAGGGTTCTTCTATTGCTTTTTTTTCTCTTAATCTGTGCTTACATAACTAACTTTCTGCTTTTTTTTCTTTTCTAAAATAAACATTTGAGGTTATATTTTATCCTCCAAGTACTATTCTCATTATAGTATTTAATTTTTAACATGCACAATTTTTAAAGCTTTCGATTCTCAGTATTTTCAAATTTTTATTAGCTTTTGATTTGACCCCTGAATTATTTCTGAAATGTGAATTTAAATTTCCAAAATGTACTTTTTTTCAATGAATACTTTCTTATTAACTTTTAACTAAATTATTCTGTGGTCACAGAATAAGCTCAGTATGAATTCAATCCTTTGAAATTTACAGAAACATGCTCTGTGGCTTAGTATGTGGTAAATTTTTGTAAATACACCCTGTATGCTTAAAAGCAATGTGTATTCTCTATGTTAAGTACAGTATTTTATACATGTCCAATAAAACAAGCTTATTAGCCCTAAAAATAAAGGAAGAAAGAAAGAAAGACTAAACAGACTGCATTTAAAAGAAAATAGTTAGAAAGAAAAGATCACTGAAAGCCAAGTTACAAAAAAAAAAAAAAATGCCCAAAGGACCTTGGGTTGTTCAGCGTAGACAAAAGGAGGATTATGCAAAGGACATGATCAAATTAGACTTGTTCTGAATCTCTCTTGAAAGCAACACCTGCATCAGTGGTAGTAGCTACAGGTAAAGAGGAGAAATTTCCAGTTCAATATATAAAACTGCTTGTAATGAGATCAAAGTTGTTAGAAAATGAGTGGGAAGGGGGACTCAGGATGGTCAGGAACACCTTCTTCATCTTTAGAAGTCTTCAGTCAAACAAGTCTCCAAATCATGCCCACTTGGCAGGAATTTTACATGGAAAATTTGGAAAATTTTAAGAACCAAAATGCAAGTGTAGATTTGATAAGCTCCAAAAAGACCCTTCAAGGTAATTCAGGAAAGAATCTGCGGGCCTCAGTTTGCCACATTTCCATGGCATCCCCAGATTCTTATTCTGGAGGCAGCCATGATGCTCAGTCCACAAGCCCTGAGCTGTTTTCCATCTGTGTTGTCAAGGCTTACCTTAAGACTTAGAGCCTTGACTTCTGGCCAAAGTGGAGGCATAGATAGATACACTTTGCCTCCTCACACAACCAAAAGAAGGACAACAACAAATTTAAAAACAAAAAATAACCAGAACTGCCAGAAAAATAAACTATATGGAAGTCCAATAACCAAAGAGTTAAAGAAGAAATATTCATTCAGACTGGTAGGAGGGGTAGAGATGGGCAGCCGGAACTGAGAGGATGTGAGGCAAGGCAATGATTGGTGGACAGGGCAGTCCCACATTTGCATGCAGATAAACCAGAAGGAACAACTGGGGAGCAAGACAGACCTCACAACCCAGAGATTTAGAGCAGGAAAAGAAAGCCTCAAAACCACTGGCTATAAGAACTTGTGGCAGTTGCATCAGCAAGAAAAACTCCCAGTCTCACAGGAGAGTTCATTGGAGAGATTCACAGAGTCCTAGAATGTACATAAGCCCAACCACCCAGGAATCAGCACCAGAATGGCCCAATTTGCTTATGGGTAGCAGTGGAAGTGACTGAATCCCGCCAGGCATAGAAAGCATATTGTTCCCTCCCTGACCCCTCCTCCCCCACATACAGTGCCACAAGGCAATGAAGTGGGTTGCCCTGCCCTGGTGAATACCTAAGGCTCTGCCCCCTACGTCCTAAGTAGCTGGCCAGACAAAGAAATCTGGCCCAAATGAAAGAACAGATCAAAGCTCTAAAAGTAGAACTAAACCATGAAGAGATAGCCAACCTATCAGATGCAGAGTCTAAAACACTGGTAATCAGGATGCTCACAGAAATGGCTGACTATGGTCACAAAATAGAAGAAAAAGTGAAGGCTATGAAAAGTGAAATAAAGCAAAATATACACAGAACCAACAGTGAAGTGAAGGAAACCGGGATTCAAATCAATGGTTTGGAGCAGAAGAAAGAAGTAAATGTTCAACCAGAACACAATGAAGAAACAAGAATTCAAAAAATGAGGAGAGGCTTAGGAATCTCCAGGACAACTTTCAATGTTCCAACATGTGAATCATAGGGGTTCCAGAAGGAGAAGAGAAAGAGCAAGAAATTGAAAACTTATTTGAACAAATAATGAAGGAGAACTTCCCCAATCTGGCAAAGGAAATACTTCCAGAAGTCCGGGAAGCCCAGGGAGTCCAAAAAATGTTGGACCCAAGAAGCACACACCAAGGCACATCATAATTACATTAGCCATGATTAAAGATAAGGAGAGAATCTTAAAAGCAGCAAGAGAAAAAGAGACAGTTATCTACGAAGGAGTTCCCAGGAGACTATCAGCTGATTTCTCAAAAAGAACCTTGCACACAAGAAGGGGCTGAAAAGAAGTATTTGAAGTCATGAAAGTCAAGGACCTATACCCAAGATTACTCTATCCAGGAAACTTACCATGTACAATGGAAGGGCAAATAAAGTGCTTCCCAGACAAGGTCAAGTTAAAGGAGTTCATCATCACCAAGCCCTTATTATATGAAATGTTAAAGAGACTTATGTAAGAAATAGAAGGTCAAAACTATGAGCAGTAAAATAACAACAAACTCACAGCTATCAACAACTGAACCTAAAACAAAACAAAACAAAACAAAAACCGAACTAAGCAAACATTAGAACAGGAAGAGAATCACAGAAATGGAGATCATATGGAAGGTTATCTGTGGGTCGGGGCGAGGGAGGAGAATGGGGGAACAAGTACAGGGAAAAAGAAGCATAAATGGTAGGTACAAAATAGACAGGGAGAGGTTAAGAATAGTATAGGAAATGGAGAAGCCAAAGAATTTTTTGTACGACCCATGGCCATGTACTAAGGCAGGGGGGATGCTGGTGGGAAGGGGGGTGCAGGGCAGAGGGGAATAAAGGGGAGAAAAAAAATGGGACAACTGTAATAGCATAATCAATAAAATATATTTTAAAAGACTTAGAGCCTCATAAACTAAAAGTTAAGAGAACTAGTTTCTAGTCCCAGGTCTACCACTGATTAGCTGTGGGTTTATCATCTTGTTTAAGCTCAGACTGTTCATCTGTAAAATAAGAAAGTTTGAACTAATCACTTACTTAGTTCTGCCACATTCATGTTCTAAAGATCAGTGTTTCTTAGACCTGGTTTCAGACCACAAGCATCAGAATCACCAAGGAGGCCTTTTTAACATACAGATACTTGGACCCCACTGTAGATCTGTGAGTGGAACCCCAGAGCACGACGTTTTAATAAAGCACCAGAAATGGTTCGCTGGCACACTGGAGATCCAGAAACAACTCTGGCTACGTGCCTGTAAGATCAAAACAGCAGATATGCGGACTTCAGGCACAGCCATGTCAACTGAGTTGCCCACATCTCATAGGAAATTGGAATTGTTCTTAGAAGAGAATTATCAGGCTCTTTCCTGTTCTCTTTGAGAGCTTGAAGATTTAAACGAGGAGATAAGTAGAAAACTAGAGAATTCTCCAAGACTTGTTTAGTAAGGCTGAAGAAGCCGCAAACCCTGCCTGATGAGGAGGGAATCAGAGCTTTGTGACAAGAGGCAGCCATGCATAGTTCAAGCCTCCAAAGCAAGCAAGTGCAACGGCAGGTGCTGCCGACCGACCGCAGACAAAAGGGAAGAGTGCAGGGTGAGGCCTGTCAACAAACTCGCCCTGTTCGCATTCGCCCCTCAGGAGTGACATGAGTCAGGTTTTGAAAAAATGAGAAAATGGAAAATCAAGGGATGCGCTTAATTAACTGAAAACTGTCCTATGCCAGGCCCAGGAGAGCGAGCTGTTCACATACAGCAATTGCTCCATCACAAAAGCATTCGTTACGCAGAAGGAGCCCTGCAAAATACTTCCTTCCCAATTTCAGGGTCCCAGAGAGCTGTTTTCCCAAATTTGCTGTGGAACTTTCTTGGTTTGAAGACCTAGTAAAATTAGTAAAGTTTTTTATTTGACATAGGAAAGAGGAGTTGCTTTTGGAAGCCCCTTTGGCTGCAGACCCAGTGTGGATGGAATGCTATCATGGCTAACAAGTCCACCTTTTTATACAGGGGTGGGCAAAAGTAGGTTTACAGTTCATATGGAAAATAATATAATAATTAATAAATAATAATGCAAGAAAAAACTCTGTGTTTCACATCCTCACAGCTTTAAACCCATTTTGTAAACCCATTTTGCACCCCCCGTATATATTTTCACTGAGGTTTTCCCCAAACTGAGTCATCAGAGTAAATTTTTCTTAATCTGTGTTTAAAATACACATAAGATCATGATTTTGAAAATTCAGTTTTTGTTCTATAGCTTATTATCCAGGCAAACACCCTAAAATAACAAATAGTTGCATTAAGTCAGCTTATTATCCAGGCAAACACCCTAAAATAACAAATAGTTGCACTAAGCCAGTGCCTCTTCAGATGAGGCACACTGAAACAGTTAAGCCCACAGATGTGCTCAGGAACATGTCAACTACTTGGGTCTTGTGCAATCCAAAACACCTTTTGATGCCCCTTTCACCCTAAAGTTACAGAAATGCTTTACTCAGAAATCACGGACACTAGTCAATCAGTAAGTCATTATCACACTGAAATCTCCAGCAGCATTTCCTTCAATGCCACCTTCTATGTCTCAGCTCTAAGAGTCACTTAAGCACTTCCACCAAATCAGGTATCAAGCAAATAAACTCTAGGAAGACACCTCAACCTCATACAAATATTCTTAAACTGAAAAGAATAAAGAATGATGCTTCCTTATGAAGAAAGCTAATTTCATATTCCTATCAGAGAGTCATCAAGAAATACTGCTGGAAAAATAAAAAGTACCTTACCCAGAAACAGTCGAATTAAGCAGATGGATTTTGACAGGACCTGCATAATTAAAGTTTCCACTGCAGCTTTAGAAACTCCTGTTCTGAAACCCATTTTGTCAGCCAATGCTAAAGAATGTTTTTTTAGCTCAGGAACATAAAATCCAAATAGTCCCAGAGGAGAAGCTGCCTCTCAGCCTGGACACCCTCAGACACTGCCTTTCAAAGAACAACTCTTTCCCCTGGAAATGGATCTTGTCATTGACATTGTCATGTTAATTGGAAAAATTCAAACACAAGTCATCTCTAGAACTGGCAACGGGAAGACCTTTGGATAGACTGTTTTAAAACTTTTTCCTAAAGGAAAAGAGACATGCTAATAGAAAGTTGACCTGGGCATGTTAGTCCCTAACAATTAAGGACCCAAGAGCAAAATGCCCTTTATTAGCCGCTGCTGGCCCAGGAGTCTTCTTTGTACTCTTTTTGGGGCAGTAGGAAAAGGCACCCAAACCTCAAACCTCAGTATGAGAATAGATGGTTGGAGGTGGTATGAATAAATTGCCATTCACATGTAAGTCATCAACCAATGGTTTTGCTTTTCTTCCAAAGGGAGTTCCATTCCAGACTCTTCACAAGGAGCAGAAATCTGTGTTTCAAGGGGAGATGCTGAGGGTCCTGTGGAACCTGACTCTTCTGACTCAGATGCAGAAGGCACTACCTTCTTGGATGGATAAAGGACACAATTCCCCCGACTCTACCGTTTCTGCCTGCAAAAATAAAGCTGAGTGAACAATACTCTTGAGATGGGATTTAGATTTCTGAGCCTGAAGGTAAGCCATTGTGCTGGCAAAACCAGCACCATTTCTGAGTCATTCCTTTCCTGGCTCTGGAAATGACCCTGGCAGAGCCCAGAGAAGGATGACTTGGCTTCTGGGCTCCATAGTTGGAAACCTCTGTAGCTTAAACCTTGTCTCACCATTCACTGGACAATAAGTTATTTTTGACAGACCTTTCCTGCCTGGTTCAGATCTACTACTGAAGACATAGCTTTCAAAATGGTTAAAAGAAATAAACGGCACAGTTGGAAAGAACAACCGGAAAGGTCTGCTCCATTTGGGAAGAGCAGAGTTTAAATACCTGAAAACATGTTAGTGCTAGCTATGGTACAGTCTCTGTAAAACTCCTCCTGCTGATCTGAAACCTCCAAGCACTTGTTCGGAGGAGTCACTACGAGATTCTCCCACCCAACTGACTGTAAGGATCTGGTAATGGCAAGAGTACCACATGTCTCCTTGGTTTAGAAATCAGACTGTTCTGGGCCACCAGTGTTGTGAAATAGTCTCATGTCTTAGGAACAAAACTGAAGGCTCAATCTGTGTGTGCCTGAAAGCTGTAAAAGCCCAGGAAATTGTCTTTCTCCCCCCAAATGAGTGACAAGTAAAATCTGATTAAGTGACGTGGAAGCCAACATTGGCTTTCCTTTGGGAAGTTCATGGGTTGTGTAACCAGGTCCGGGATCAAAGACACCTTGACAGTCCCCAGAGGGCAACCACTTAGGCATCTTGAGGGACTGGGCAATTGTGGTACTGCTGCCTGGTAAAACTGGGGGTCCAGGAAGGAAGAGGCATAGAAACATCTTCAGGATTTGGGAAGGCCATAGAAGTGGCTTGATCCTGAAGTCATAAGAATAATACATTATATTCCAAGTTGGGTGCAATATAACTGATGTAGAAATACAAGTACAAATATAGAATACAACCTTAGCACTGGTTTTATGCCTACTTCGAAAAAAAAAAAAAAAACAGTATTTCCCAAGGACTGGTCAGATTTTAAAAGTCACTCTTTCATCCTACCACACTGTGCCCTTGCACACACATACACATTTCACCCAAGCAAAACCAGGCTGAAGACATATAGGTACAGTTTTACTCTGAAGTCCTCAGAGAACACCTAATCTTATCTGCTTATGTAATCAAAGAGGAAATTAAGGTTAGAGACATTTTGTGACTTACCCAAGACATAGGCAAGACTCGAGCCCAGATGTCAGTCTCCTAATCCAGTACTCTTTCCACGGTACTAGTTAAAATGTCAGGCAAAGGGCTCAACCACAGTATAACAACCATCCTCCAACCTCTTCACTTACAGCACATGTGTTCACTGGCCAGGCATTTCAGTGACCTAATCTCTCTCTCAACAAGGCTCCCACCCTCATCTGAAGTCTGAGTTTTGTTAACTGAGAAGCCAAGGGTCTCTCAACTTATTTCAGCAAAGCCACAGAAACATAAAACTGAGTGGCCCTGGAATGGTAATCAGAGTCCAGTGGGGCTGGAGTCCTACATGTTTGTGGGAGGAGGGGAAGGGACTGTAGGAGGTGGATGGAGATGGAAGATATTTTGAGGATAGGTTGCAATGGGTCTTGAATGTCCTGGTGAGAGTTAGGGATTAAAAAAGGGTAAGAACTGTTCTAATGCATGGACCCAGCCTGCTTAAAAGAAGAAAACTGATCCTTCATGATAATTGTATTAGTTTCTTTCCCTGTTTAATGTATAATCTCATTAGAGTGGATGCTCCTTGAAGACAGGGATAATGCCTGCCATGTTCAACATCACATCCCAGTGGTTAGCAGAGTGCCGGGCATACACAAGCCCTACTAGGATACGTGTTGCAGAGGAATGCAAGCACAGCAACTACAGACATGCAACTCCCCTTCCACTTGTTACATGAGACCTCTCTGTGTCGGTGCCAACATTTCTATTTGGGAAATAAGGATAGCCCAATTGCCACTTCCTTTGTAGTTTTTCTCCAGCAGTTACAAGAATGGCAGGTAGAGTTCTATATTCATATATCTGTATTTACATCAGTTATATGGCATCCAACCGAGAACATCATGTATCCTCCCCGTTGTAAACACTTCTGGATCAAGCAACTTCTATAACCTTCCCAAACCCTGAAGACATCAAGAGGATAGAACAATGGCTTGGGTATGATCAAATTTCTCCTACTAGCTCAGTCTGACTCATACCTGACCAAGGACAAATCACTTAACCTCAGCTTGCCTTGTTTTTACTGTATGCAAAATGCAGCCCATAACAATACAAGTCTCCTCCTTCCCTTGGAGGGATATTCTGAGAATTGGGGAGATGCTATCTTGGAAGTGATTAAAGCTCCTAAGAACTGAGCTCTCAATACAGAAGCGGTGTTGTTCTTAGGTTGTGCTTCAGCTGCTGTTTTTCAGCATGAAAGGTAGATATTGTGAGACCTTGTTGGCAAGAAGAGGAAGCTGTTGACACAATGATACAACAAGCAGGAAGGCAGGCACCTTGAAAGTTTAATGGTTCTGATTTTATTCATTGAATTCCTTCTTCCTCACCTCAAACCTCAATCTCTATTATTCTTTATGGATAGGTGTTTTTTTCCTTCCAACTTTCCCCAGCTGCCAGGACATCTGGAGAAAAACAAAGCTGGTCCAAGACGTAAATATATTTTTCTAATTTAATCATAGAACCACTTGGGGAACCACAGGGCTGCTTCTTAAGGAGTCACCTAGTTCATTCAATTTAACAGTCACTCAATTTCTGAGCTTTTTTGTAACAATTCACTACAGAACAAGGCAAGTTGTAAATTACTCATAAGAAAACTTGTCTGAGAATGCAGAGCAGAAAATATGTAGTTGCTACTCCGTTGATTAGAAAGAGTTGTTCAGAAGAGCAATATCTAGGCTCAGGGAAGGCAAGTTTTTCAGAAATGAGTACAAGGTGTGCAAAGCCACAGAAACATAAAACTGAATGAGACGGGGGTGGTAATAGGAGTTCAAGGTATGGGAGCATGGTATGTTTGGTGGGGAGTGTTGGATGGGGTTACAGATGGAATTGACTTAGAAGACAGCTTGCAGAGGGTTGCTGAGAGGTTGAAAATTCGTATGAGTAATGAGATGCATCACAAATTTTGAGTTGGCCAGTAGGATATGAGCTAAGCTTTGGAAACTATAACCCTGGAGCCTGGGAGAGGAGTTCAATAATTACTGCAATAATTCAGGAAGGAGGCAGTGAGAGCCTCAAAATGGCTAAAGATATGGAAGTGGGGAGACAGGGTCAAATCAACAATGGCCACCTCCAAACTGGATGGAGCTCTGGCTCCAGCAGAAGGAAATTTGAAGAGCGGTGTCCAGAAGAGCTGTGGTGTAACTATTTCATCCTGCTTGTACTTTCAGCACAAATGGCCACCCTCCTATGCCAAGACCCGTGATGTAAAGTCCATCTTATAACTTTTATGACCATCTTATGACTTTTAGCATGAAATTTATACTTCCCTCAGAGCAAGAATATGTCCCTTTTTAGATTGGATCACCATAACCAAGTCATATCCATGGGGCCATAGAATATCAAAGCCAGGAAAGATGTAAAAGTGGGATGGAACAAAGGGTAGGAAAAAAATAAAGGAAGGGAAGTAGAAAGAGGGGTGAACATCTGTGAATAACAATGTCTCACTCTAGATGCCTTTGCCAAGGGCAGGGTTTAGAAAGTCATCCAGTTGCTGCAGACTAGAGACAAGTAGCTGCTGCTCTTGGCCTCTTTCAATAAATAAATTTTGGGGACTTACTTAAAGCAGAGACCTCTATAAGCACCAAACACAATCTCTCTAACCTCAAAATGCCAATAATGGCAGTTTTTACTCCAATATTTGAAATGTATTAGTAATAAATTCATTCATTCATTCATTCATTCATTCATGTTGCACATGGTTTGACTACCCATTATGATTGTAAGTTCCTCAAATGAATTCACTCAACATTCGACCAAGTTTGTTATGCACCTACTCTATACTGAGCCCCGTACTAGGCTTTGGAGAAACTGAGGTGAACAAAACTAACATAATCCCTGGTTTCATGGAGCTTACAGATTAATAGGGGAGATAAACACTAAAGATATATCTTAACATTTAAGCACTTTAATTACAACTCTGCTATGAAGGAATATTATGGGAATTGTAAGAGCAATCAGACTTGGCACCATTGATTCCCATAGGCTTGAAGGATGGGAGGTAGTCTTCCAAGCAAAAGGTGTAGGGAAGAGTATTCCCGGCAGAGCCAATAGATACATGAAGGCCTGAGATGGGCTTTCTGGCATGACAGAGATCAGAAAGGGCCATGGCCAGAGCCCGGTGGGCAAGGCAGAGAGCAGCAGGAGGCAAGTATGAAGATGCACAGACATGAGCTTTCTCCATTTCCTACCATTTCTGCCATAGCACCTAGCACAGTAAGGATCCAGAACAGATGAACAAGCACAGCTTGGAGTACTAGAGGTATCCTGGCCGACTGGTAACAAGATGTCCCCCAGAGAGAAATTCATCTTTACCTAACACTATGAGGTTGGACAAAATGACTTCAGCAACTTTGTTCTCAACTTTTACTCTGAGAACAGCCTTGTAGAACTAGAAAGTTGCAAGAATAAAGATATGATCTCTTTACCCACTTTATTATTCATCTGTCTTACATTAGTAAGACCAGTGTCAGGGGTATTACTGAAGTGAAGACTTGCAGAAGTCTCCATAAGGTCCAAGTGTAGCTTAGAAATTTGGTTTTGGGGTATTGAGTGCCAATAATATAACGAATCTCTTATGCATATTAATTCTATTGAAGACTAAAAGAAACATCAAACTCTATATAATAAATCAACTTTCCCTAAAGCATAATTTCCCAGCATGGTTTTAGATATACAAAGGAAAGGATATCTGGACACTCTGAGCTTTCCCATTTCATTTTGGTATCAATTTTTTAAACAAAGTGTTGGAGGATTGTGTCAGTACAGATCTCAGCAAGAAACGGAATTCATCCCCCAGATAATTCAAATGAAGAGAACTGCATGACAGAAATATATACAGAGTTGAGGGCAGGGATTAGGGAAGGAATAAACAAGGGATGTTGAGGCTACCAGAGAGAAGGAAAATGAAAGCTGTGTCTCTAGGACTAGGGCTGAAGGGAAAAGGAGATGGAGTGGTGCAACTGGTATCCGGGACAGAAACCATAGTTGTGGAGCAACGAAGCTGGGAAGGAGCAAGAAAGACCCATCCTAAAACCTCTCTCTCCAGCTCTCAGCACCCCTACAGTGCCTCCTGTGGCTGAACCCAACTGTAAGCCAGCCAGCCAACAACCTGGGACAACAGGGTCCACAGAGTCAGCCTCTAGGGCACAGAGCAGGGCAGGGAAGGGGAAAACGGATCCTGAAAGGAAAACAGAGCAAATGGGGAATGATCAACATGGGCATGATGGGAAAATATGGTGTAACCATAATAAGAAAGGTAGCAAAATGTTCTGGTTATAAAACATATAGCATATTAATATTCCAGTAACACATATATGTAGTGTAATATACAATTATGATTGATTCATAAATATATGTATTTTATAGTTATATACTACGTCAGCTATTATGTATATTTTGTGTGGACTATGCAAGGTGTAACATGTATTTTTTTCTCTGTAGGTAGGTTGAAGATAAGTTTGCATGGGCAAGGTATTCTGGCCGCACAGACAGCTGATGGTAAAACGGGAGGGGAACTACCCTCCTTTGCTCTTATTGCCTGTCATTTCCATGTGTTTGATGCTCACAGATCTGTTTTCAAACGGAAAGAGTGAATACAGTAGACACTTTTTAGGTTTACAAGGTCTTCTCTCTGAAAACAACCCCTGATTTGCAGGAAGTGGTCCTCATACTAGTCTATGGGGGCAGTTCCACCCCTACACAGCAGACTCTTTCTTTTACTTCTGGACCAAGCTCAAACATTGCCTCTCCTGAGGAACATGACCAGCTCTCAACAATCATATTCCTTATGTCTCTCCCATGCTCCTTATGTTATGTCTTATAATGATCTCAGGGAGCAAAGGCATGTCTTACATTTACTTGTTTCCTTATTATATTTGGCAGAAATGAATACAAAGAAATGTGGTGAGGTTGTTATTGAAATGTATATGAATGTAGATACAGAGAGTAGACTGACAGCTGTTAGAGGGGAGAAGGCTAAGGGCCTGGGTGAAAAAGGTAAAGAGAAGAAGCAGTACAAATTGGTAGTTGCAAAATAGACAAAGACATGCAGACTGCAGCATGGGGAATATAGTCAATAATGTCAAGGTCCTGGGGTAGGGGCCAGATGTGTGCTTGGGACAGTGGGGGGACTAGAGTGCCTGATTTTCTGGCCACTTTGCTATACACATCTGAAACTGATATGAAACAGCATTGAATGTAAACTGTGGTTCAGAAATAAAACAAAAAAGGTGTATGAATGAATAAACCGTTCCGTGAATGCCAAATGCTACAGCTTGACTCACAGAGGCATTCTTATCCATTCAGATTCTCTCTCTGATTTTTTAGGGTCAGAATCTGTATCAGGCTTATAACCTGCTTCCCTTTAAAGAGAAACAATGGTAGGAGAGGATAAGAAGAGAATAAAGAACTTCATGTTCTTAAAGTGTACAACTCCAGTGTCTACATTCAAATGAAATGGAGAATATGTTGAAAGACACAGATGAATCCAGACAAGCACAGAAGTGTAGAGGAATAGAACGCCACTCTTTCCATGAACCAGTGCTTCAGCCACAAGCTCAAGACTGAACCCAGGACAGAAAACTCCTCAGCCATGGATACACCTCCTTACCTGGTAGCTAGAGAAGAAGATGCCAGATGCTATAATGTCATTTGAGGCCAACAATCCATAGGGAGGTCACTAATCTATAGAGGGGCCATAACAAAATGTGATCCTAGCAAGCTGATGTCAAAGAGGACTCTTAATCTCTTTTTTCACATGCATAAGGAACTGTGCGCTGCATGTCAATGAGTTTTCCCTAAGCAGCCAGGCCATTGAAAACCATTTATGTGGTACTGGGGATGTATTTTAATGGCATTAGTCTAAAGGTCAAGCAATGCAAAGAAAGCTGCCAGGAAGCAGGCCAACAGCTCAGCCAGGTAATTGAGCGTGCAAAAGCACTCCTCTACCACTCCTCTACTGTAGCCACTGGTCACATTTTTGTTTATTCTCCATGGCACGGTATGGAAATGGTGTTCTTTTATTTTCTTTTCTCTGTTTATGTTAGAAAGCAGCCATCAAGATAAGGGTTCTCCTTCTAAACATAATATTGCTATTGGCAATAGTCTATCAGCAAAAGTTGGGCTTTCACTCTAGAAAAGAGTCAGGGAGATTCAGGTATCAGCTCTCAGAACAAACCTCAAGCATCACAATGAAGATTGGAACACAACTGAGAGTGGAGGTGGGGCTTTAAAAATATGGAAATCCCCAACTTCTAACTCCAGTGTGGAGACCTGGCGGACCAGATTGTTAGGGAAACATTTTGAGAATTCTTTGCAATGTCAGATTGCAGAAGCTACAGAAAATGACCCCCCTTCTGTCTGTCCAGATGGCTGGACCAGCCATCTGTCTGTCTGTCCATCCACTCCAAAAGCACATATTTGCCACATAAATAATAGTGAATGGTGATAATAAGTAGTTAAAATTCCATTTATTTCATATTACCCTCCAGGACCTGGACCCATTGATATATAGATATAGATAGATATAGATACAGATATAGATACAGATAAAGATACAGATATAGATATAAAATTCTAAATATGTATATTCATTTAGAATGCTCCCAGGAAATTGCACTTAATAAGGTCTATCCAAAACCAGTATCTTAAAGGCCCCGCACTGAAAGTCCTTAAATATGGTCAGAAAAGAGGAGAGCCATTTGATAATCCACCAAAACTAGGAAAACATGATATGGAAGAAATATTGTGTGTGAATGGTACCCCTCTTCTTGTGGAGACAGACTCAGAGGTCAAAATAAACTTGAGTCATCATTAAATTATCCCAGAGCAGGGATATAGCAGCAGAAAAATCAGCCAGCCCAGAAAGGTCTAACTACTGAATGGTCAGGGAGAAAACCAAAGAGATTCTCATTGACCTGTGGACCCATATTTCAGAAGAAGCTCAGCTGGGAAATTGCTTCTGTCTTTTTCTCATTTCTTCAATCGTGGCCTTCACGGCAGGGTGAAGGTGCTGGTGGCCAGGGCCTGCACTGCAGTTTTCCCCAGTCCCTGAAACTTCTTCCCGAGGCTTCCTCCACTGGCATGCACGGTGACTGGGCATGTGGCAGCCAAAAATTCCTGTAGGATATTTCTGGAAGTACCCACTGTTCTGCTCTGGGTGCTGCCAGAACCAGTTTCAAAAGATACAAGAAGGAAAGGTGTGCCTCACTAGCCAGGACATCTCGTCCCTTTTGCTCCCTCTTTCCCCACATACTCGCTCCCTTTTGCAGGGACACAGGCCTCTGGAAGGCTTGGGAGCCTTTGCCCTACCTCCTTCCCTTCCTCTGCTGAAGAGCTGGAAAATAAACCAAAAATGCTTGTCATCCTGGGACAGACGAGCAAACTTTGTCCTTCCCCTGTCCAGCTTTCATATGCAGGGTGAGGAGGAGCACAGGATGGCACACCAGAGACGGAGAAACGGCCCTGGATAGGAACTGAGCTCCAGCAACAGTTTGGTTCCTAAACTATTGGCACCAAAGACTAAGAAAGAAGTGTGGGCTTTCATTAGCTACTGCTGAATATTTATGTCCCACTTATTACCAATTGTTGGCTATGTAAAAGCCAGATAAAGAAATTTGGCCACCTGAGTGCCTGGGGCTTTTGATCAACAACACGCCAGCCTACCAGAGGCCCCATTTCTGACTGCTCTGCCTGAGACAAAGGTCCTTTGTAAACTTCAGTGCCCCAGAGCAAAGGCTTGGAGCTGTGTTGATGCAAGCAGAAGGAAGAGGGAGAGAAGAAAGGAAAAGAAAACCTTTTGCTTTGCTCAGCAGAAACTTAGTATTGAGTGTGGGGATTGTTAAAGGAAAGAACTGTCTGGGAATGATGATGGCCATCTTTCACAGAGTTCCTCCTTAGACTAATAGCACACTTCTGACCGGCCCATGCACCTTTTGAACAGAGCAGGACATGAATTTCTAAGTACCTGGTTTTCATGCACCTTTCTTATTGTCTTCTCTCAGATCTGGAGAGGTGTTGGGCCTTTTTATATTTTGGAGAGAAGTTGAGTAGAGGGGTAGAAAGTAACAGGAGAAGGATTTGTTCAAAATAAACCCAGAACTCTGATGATCATTTTTAGTCTGGAGAAGGAAGGATCATTCTTTTCTAGAACTGGTACCCACTTCAACAGTTTTCCCCAGTTTGGGAGATCTCCAGAAAAGCAACTCATTTGCTTGTGACACCTAACTGTTCTGCTCTGCCTCTTCGCTTGTTTCTAACTGGGTGGACCATCCAGATAAAAACGGAGCAATCAAGTTCAGGCCAGAGAAATAAGAACAGATAAGAGAATCAGGAACCACAGACCCAAACCATGAGTGTAAGAACTCTCGAAGACGAATTCAACTTCAACTTTCTCACAGTTATCCTTTTGATTAGCACCTTGCTGCTTTCTGGTGGTAATGTGCAGTGAGATGGACTGAAAAAGGATTTGGAGCTTTTCCTTAGGTTCGGCAATGGAGTGAGGAGCTGGAGACACTGTTCCCCAGGTGACCCAAGACCAGGTGGAGAGAAGAACTCCAAATGGAAGATTAAGGCAGTGTTTAACAGGAGAGGAACATGAGCAGGCTGTTTGGGGACCAGCAGGAAGGTGAAAAAGGAGAATGCAAGCAGCCAGCCTGGCTGAGACTCAACCTCATGGCCTTCCCAGAAAGCCACCGCGGGTCATCAGCAAAGGCAGCAAAATGGATTGAAGTGCCCTGTCTTAGTCACTCAAATCATCACCCATAGACCTCTTCCCCAGAATGGGTATAAAGAATTTTAATTTTTTTGTCAAAAATCATGACACTATACTTGTAGAGTTTTTAAATTTGCGCGGTATAATTAAAACCAACCGTCTTCTGCCCCACTGCAACCTCATCCATCGCTCCCTAGAGGCAACCACCCCAACTCGTCCAGCTCTGACCTCTCCCAGGCACCTATATTTATAAACAATATGCTCCCAATGCTATTTCTTGATTTATTTATTTTAAGCCTCTCTCTCCACGTCCCACCCCCACCCCCACTCCCCAACTGGGGTTTTCATTTTCTGTGGCCTGGACAGTTTTAATAGCTTCCTGTCTTTCATCCCTAAACCCATCGGCCAGATAAATTTTTCTATAGCATGTTTCATTTTTGCAGTGGTTTCTTATTGCCTTACAGTTCAGATGCCTTGCCTGTCATTAAAAACCTTCTATTCAGCTTTAACTCCTATTCCTCCCATCTTATCCCCTACATTGCCTCCAGCTAGAGGATTCACTATTGTCCAAACATATCCCAGGCTTTTAGGTCTTTGCACATGGTGCGCACCACCTAGAATACTTCATTTCACCATTCTTGCTGTCACCTCCACCATGAAGCCTTCCCTTTTCAACTTTGAATTCCTATGACTTTTTATTCCTATCACTCTAAAAAAGCTTATTACATTCCACTTTTTATTATCATTATTTGTGGGCTTGTCTTATCTCCCTGACCAGTATAGAAGATGATTGTGGACCAAGACTTAATCATTTCATATTCCATTCTTTATAAACATGACAAATTACAAAGATTAGGAGAAGTTGGATAAATGTTTATTAAGTAAATGAATAAATGAAGCAAAACTGCATTCTTCTCTCTTGAAGTTACAGCTCTTTCAAAATACCACTGTTACACACTTTCCTCTCTCTGTGGTTAGTGGCAGTGATGAGTTTCAATGCCAAGCTTCTCTAGTGAGTAGAAGAGTCTAACTAAATTCTGTGGCTTGCCAAAAATGATGTTTTGGTGTTAAGTCGAGTGCCTCCTACTCTTGTGCCTGGCCCAGGAGGTCATACTGCTTCCTCATCCAAACACCCTCTTAGGGATAGGGAGACTATAACTCAGAGCTGTCAACACTCACCCCACTTGCCTCCACCTTGCAACTCAGCTCCAACTGCAGAGCAACACTCTCCCCATCTGAAAGTGGAAAAGGAAGTCTCTGTCTATTTTTATAAGACTGAGGGGGAGGCAACAGGAAGTGTTTCATTTAATTTCTACTTCTTCTCTTGGCCTCTAACTCTCTAGCCAAAGTTTTCTATTTCCAAAGCTTTGTATTATGTAAACATAGAAGGGCTCTTCTCAAAAACAGAAGCAAGCTCTGCTAATTTCCAGCCTCCCTTCTGGCATTCTCAGGAGTCCTGCTAAGCAGCTTGATCCCAGGAAAATATGTCTTTGACTACAAGTCACTTGTGATGGCCAACCCTGGGTCAATAGATCTATTTGACCTGTGTACCCAAGATACTTTAGTACTCTTTATTCGAAAACTTTCCTAGAGAAAAATGATGTCCATGGCTTTTCTGTTAGTCCAGTTCACACAAAACCAAACATGTTTCCAAAGTCTGTTAAAGCCAAAAATAATTTTTAAGGGAAGCTGTTGGTAACCCATTCCACACAAATAATTCAAGCAAAAACACTGGCTTGAGAACTACATCATCTGTGCCTTGATGTTGTATAGACTCTGTAGCTAGAACTAATGCTAAGTGGTAGACTATTTGTACCTACCTCCCCTGTTAAAAAGATATGACAAAAGGTAATAAACACACAGGTGCGAGCTTCAGTAAAGACTATGTCATTTTAAAAATGGTCCAACACAAACATGCCTTTGAGATCACTACCAAAGCTGGACAACCTTCATAGCTCTGCATGAAACATAAAGGGCTGGGCCTGTGCCCTAAAGATCTGAGATCCCAGATTAGAAAGCTCACTATGATGCGGCAATGAATCAGACGAAATTATACAATAACAAGAATTTTTTTATTTTTCCTACCTTTATCTCACATCACTCTACCCCCAAGGAATTTCTGGAACCAAGATACTACTAATGTAGACAAAGTGTATTAGATGGTTTGGAACTATTCTAGATTCTTAGTCTTCCAATCTACTAAGGTGGTACCAGAAGGCACAGAACCCAATCTGTTTTCAAATGTTGCATTTGTCAGTAGAAACAGGCACTTTGGACAGATTCCGGTTGGTAGACTTGATGAAGAATAACATAAGCCTCAGATTCCGCATTGGTAAAACAAAGGAGGTTGGGTGAGATGTTCTCTGAAGTACCTTCCAGCTCTAGTATTTTATGATTCTCACTGGTAAAAATGCAAGGATTTGGAATGACCAGTCTCATTTCTCCCATTAAGCTTCGGGTGAATCAAGGGCCAGTGTTACATTGCATCATCTCATGTACAGTAATGTATGAATGACATTACACAATGCCTGCTTGTTTAATGGGAACACTCTTCCAGCAATAATGCAATACCCTTGAGCTCATTCTGGCCTTCTTTGTTTGTACCCAACCCAGTTGCATTGTTAGGAACTATAAGAACATGACATAGACATTGGAAACAGGAGCAGTTGAAGAGGGCAGGCACATCAGGGACTGACACAAACTAACAGCCCGTAGTCTTGTTCATGCTCACAGTGGATGCTTAGTGAATGCCTGATGACTAAGAGTGAGTAACGTAGAAACACTAGTGGATTTGTTAACTGCTTATAGTCAATACCTTTGCATCTTGCTATTTTCCTGGGGCCAAGTCTTGTGGGGTGTGGAAGGGAAGGAATTCAGATTTAGTACTTTCAGAGATCCCATATGTTGGGGATTCTCATTTTTTTGTCTTATAGCTCTTAATTATATGGGATGGATTCTCTTTCATTGAGCATTATATATACATATAAAAATATATAATATGTATAATATATAATATGTAATATATATTACATATATACAGTGTGTGTATATACATATATATAGAGAGAGAGAATCCAGTAAAAAATATGCCCTTTTTTATTACAAAATCTTTTATTACAAAATCATAAGCATGTAATTCTATGACATAACAATATCACACTCAAGTATACCATATGACATTTTAGGTGAAATATTCAAATTAAAACTATTAATTAGTACACCCATATTATTACCCTACTAACCACACTCAAGCAGGCGTTACTTCTGCCAGGCCGCGTGTGTGTGTGTGTGTGTGTGTGTGTGTTTATATCATTCCTAAGAGGTTTGGCACAGGCAGATCTGGGTCAAATATACAAACCTGATTCTTGATTTACACTTCTGCCCTAAGTCCTCATCAGCTCTCTAACACAGAATGCACTAGAACAAGAACCACAGATCCTCAAGTATCCATCATGTCTCCTTCCTGGATGGGTCTAAAAAGGTCTCTTTGTTTCTCTCCTTTGAATACTCCCTGGCCCCATGAAACTCCCTGCAGATACCACCCTGGCCAAAGGGCACTGGCTTTCAGCCTTGAGAGGAGAGAAGGAGCAATCAACAGCCTTAGACAGAATATCTTCTTTCCGTCCTTTACAAATGTCTCACCTCCCTGACACTGACCTTGATAAGGGGTTTAGTTCAGCATTGTCCTTTAATAGCCTCATCTTGCCATTTGTCTCTGGAAAATACGAGTAGCCAACATAAAGATGAATGCTCTATGTACCCATTTTTCACAAGAGCCTTCTTTGAACTACTTTTACTGGAATTGACTTCCTCTTGTTTGCTGGGACCATCCATTCTTGTAGTCCCCAAGTGCCAGGTAGCAGGATAAGATTAAGAATCAGGTTGGAACCATAGGACAAAACAAAACCAATTGTCCATATAGAAACTCTGAAAAGAAATAAATTTCTTATAATAAACCACTTGGTATATGGAATTGTAAGAATTTTAGACTAGAGTAAGTTTTCTGTCCATTCTGCCCTGCTGTCTCTCCAAATTGTTTCAGATTGGCAATGTCAGAAGACGAGCTAGTTAACATTTACAAAGTGTGACACCCAGCACAGCTCCTTCCTCTGAGGTGGTGACTGATTTCTCTCTCTGCTCATTCCCCCTTTGTGGGTATTCCTCTCCTCTTGTCAACCTATATTTCACCACTTTCCCTTTAAGTATATTGAACAGGTTGATATCTCTCATGCTGTGAAGGTGTGGAGTGCACTTGGCCTTGGACAAGCTTGGAAGACTTTTCTTTTTAGGGAACTTAAACCTGACATCTTCCATCCAACCAGTCATTTGTTAGGTGAAGCTTTCACATCATTTGCAGTTGGAAGGTAACACTGAACTGAAGTCTCTGCTTAGAAGTCCATACGGATTGCCTCATTAAGATATATTTGAATTTCCACTTGGCTAGATATTTAAATAATCTCCAAGAAGTAGAAACACAAGACCGAGAATGGCCAGTTGTGTGATGAGGCTGAGATGGAGCACCCAGATGAGAAATCCTACAATTTTACACAGATTCTAAGAAACTCCACAGAAGTGGGTGAATAAATGGACCCCAATAGATGCTAAAATAAATACCTAAGGTATAAGTTATGGTTGCTTTTTGGAATCTAAATAATGGAGAACTGGGTTGGCGCTACTGGTACTCTCCAGAGAGAGTTGGGGTTTTATCCCCATCTTCGGACATTTGGTCTGTTTTGCCCCAAAATAGTTTTCAAATCATCCCTAGGAAACATCAGGTGTGCATGATCACCCAAGCTCCAAGACGAGACCTTGAGGCCAAGTTACAGGACCTGACCATAATATGAAGAAGGTGGTCCAGCCAGCTTGTGCTTAAAGACATGTGGCAAATCTGACAGAGCTGTTTTGGCTTCTGGATTAAAAGATTATTCATTTAAACATGACTACAAAAATAAACCATTAAACTTTCTGGTGTTTCTTCTTTCCAGGGAAGATGAACTGTACTCCTCACCCATTCATTCCTCAGGCTCACCCCCTCTCTGAACCTCACCCTGTCTATGTTCTACACAGCCTTCCTGGATCTCTGAGTGAGGCTGGAGTGTGGTGAAACTCACAGACAGACTGCAATTGTGGGGACAGGGAGATGTTGTTTTACTTGGTAACAAAATACAGAAATACCCATTGTAAAAATAACTTGCTAATAAAAAGCATCATTTTTACATTTTTGCTACAGTCAAATGAACAGCATTAAGATGCTCTGCTTTTTTGGCCCTGGCTGGTGTGGCTCAGTGGATTGAGCACTGAACTGCAAAGTAAAGAGTTGCCGGTTTGATTCCCAGTCAGGACACATGCCTGGACTGCAGGCCAGGTCCTCAGCAGGGGGCATGTGAGGGCCAAGCATACATTGATGTTTTTCTACCTCTCTTTCTCTCTCCCTTCCCCTCTCTCTAAAAAAATAAATAAAATCTTTTAAAAAAATTTTTTTAAAAGATGCTCTGCTTTTTTGCTAAACAATTTGAGATGCAAATATTGGGTTCAAAATCAGAGCTTTGTGAAACAACTAAAGCCAGGGTCCAGGCAACGTCCTCTCCTGCAGGAGTTTCAGCAGGCTAATTAAGAAGACCTCTCCCTTCTCCTCCCAAATTTTGAATTGATACAAATATAGACAGTGGAGTCTATAGGTTTTATTATGGATGAAAGTTAGTCTGGGGATTGTGAGTTAAATGTACAGCCAGAATAGTCTCCTAATTCATGGTTGAGTTAATTAGACTTACCCAAACAGGCACTGGTGAAGCTGAACAACCCAGGCACTGGCTCACCTCATGGCAGAGGAGGAAGTGAGTCTGACCTGAGGACAAACTGCCGAGAGATGGTGTGGAAAAAGATATACCATGTTCATGCTAATCAAAAAAAAGTTGGAGTGACTCTATTCATATCAGTCACAGTATATTTCAGATCAAAGAGTATTACCAAAGATAAAGAATGTCTAACATAATTTTGAAGGGGTCTAGTCATCAAGAAGATAAAACAATCCTAAAGATATACGTACCAAGTTACAGAGCTCTAAGTCACATGAAGAAAACACTCATAGAACTAATGGAGAAATAGATAAATCTACAGTTGTAGTCAGGAACTACAACTCTCATCTCATAATAATTGACAGAACAAGTAGACCAAAAAAGTGTAAAGCTAGAGAACAAGTGTCAGCAACACACGGCCTTTGCCTTCCCTCCTTCTCATTGTGTTTCAAAACAGCCACACCCAGGTATGTACCATCCTGCTACAACTGCAGATTTGAGTAGTTGTGCCAGAGAATATATGGTCCCCAAACTGAAAATATTTACTATCTGGCCCTGTACAGAAAAACTTTATGAACCTCTAGACCTCAATAATACAAAATTTGACAACATTATCAACAGGCTTGACACAATCAACGGTTATAGAGCACTCCATGGTACAAGAGAACACACGTTCTTTTCTGGTGCACACAGAACACTTACCAAAATAGACCATATTTGGACCATAAAACCAGGCTCAATAAATTGTAAAGAATTCAAGTATACAAAGTATATTCACTGACCATAATGAAATTAAATTAGAAATCAATAACAGAAAGATCTCTGGAAATACCCAAATGTTTGAAAAATAAAGAATTTACTTTAAATATCTCATGAGTTGTAGAAGAAATTAAAATGAACCTTAGAACATATTTTGAATTATATAAAAATAAAAAACAACAAAACGTGAGGGCCTCTGCTAACACAGTACTTAGGAGACAAAATAGTGCACAAAATGCCTATTTTAGATATTTTTAAAGGCCTCATCAAAGACCTCAGCTTTCATAAGCAATTAATAAATTTTATTGATTTTTCCCAAAGAACTAGGTTTCATTGATTCTTTTAATTGTTTGGGTGTTTTGTTTTGTTTTCCACTTAATTTCTGCTATTACTATTTTCTATGCCTAATTTAGGTTCAATTTATCCTTTTTCTAACTCTTTAATAAGATAGTAAGACAATATTATGAATAACTTTATGTCTATAAATTCAACAGCTTTCAATAGAATGCAGAAATTTCTAGAAAGATGTAAACTGCCACAACTTAATCAAGAAAAATAATCTGAATATTCCCAAATGAAGTAATAATCAAATTTGTAATTTAAAATTTTCCACAAAGAAAACTCCAACCTCAGGTGGTTTCACTGGTGAATCTATCAAACATTTAACAAAGAACTAAAACCAATTCTACATAAACTTTTCCAGAAAATTAAAGAGGAGGCACTATTTCTTAACTCATTCTACTAGACTAACATTACTCTAATATCAAAACCAGGCAACAGCATTATAAGAAAATAAAACTATGGACTAATATCCTTCATGAACATAGATGCAAGATTTCTAAACAAATTTTTTAATATATTTTATTGATTATGTTATTACAGATGTCCCATTTCTCCCCCTTCATTCCCCTCCACCCTGCACACCCCCTCCCACCCACATTCCCCCCCTTTAGTTCATGTCCATGTGTCATAAGTTCTTTAGCTTCTACATTTCCCACACTATTCTTGCCCTCCCCCTGTCTATTTTCTACCCACCGTCTATGCTACTTATTCTCTGTACCTTTTCCCCCTCCCTCCTCCTCTGATTGCCCTGTTGCTAACCCTCTATGTGATTTCCATTCCTGTGGTTCTCTTCCTGTTCTAGATGTTTGCTTAGTTTGCTTTTGTTTTAGGTGTGGTTGTTAATAACTGTGAGTTTGCTGTCTTTTTACTGTTCATATTTTTTATCTTCTTTTTCTTAAATAAGTCCCTTTAACATTTCATATAATAAGGGCTTGGTGATGACGAACTCCTTTAACTTGCCCTTATCTGAGAAGCGCTTTATCTGCCCTTCCATTTTAAATGAAAGCTATCCTGGATAGAGCAATCTTGGATTAGGTCCTTGCCTTTCATGAGTTGGAATACTTCTTTCCAGCCCTTTCTTGCCTGAAAGGTCCCTTGAGAAATCAGCTGACAGTCTGATGGGAACTCCTCTGTAGGTAACTGTATCCTTTTCTCTTGCTGCTTTTAAGATTCTCTCCTTATCTTTAATCTTGGGTAATGTAATTATGATGTGCCTTGGTGTGTTCCTCCTTGGGTCCAACTTCTTTGGGACTCTCTGGGCTTTCTGGACTTCTTGGAAGTCTATTTCCTTTGCCAGATTGGGGAAGTTCTCCTTTATTATTTGTTCAAATAAGTTTTCCACTTGCTGCTCTTCCTCTTCTCCTTCTGGTACCCCTATAATTCGAATGTTGCAACGTTTAAAGATGTCCTGGAGGTTCCTAAGCCTCTCCTCATTTTACTGAATTCTTGTTTCTTCATTCTTTTCTGATTGGATGTTTCTTTCTTCCTTCTGGTCCACTCCATTGATTTGGGTTCCAGTTTCCTTCCCATCACTATTGGTTCCCTGTACATTTTCCTTTACTTCACTTAGCATAGCCTTCATTTTTTCATCTAATTTGCAACCAAATTCAACCAATTCTGTGAGCATCCTGATTACCAGTGTTTTGAACTGTGCATCTGATAGGTTGGCTTTCACTTCATTGCTTAATTGTACTTATTCTGGAGTTTTGATCTGTTCTTTGGTTTGGGCCATGTTTTTTTTGTTTTGTTTTGTTTTTTTTTTTTTTTGTCTCAGCACACCTGTTACATAGTGAGGGGTGGAGCCTTGGTTGTTCCCCCAAGTTGAGGCAACCAACATCGTTGGGTTGTGATGGTGTATGTGGGGCAGGGGTCCAAGAGGACACAATGATGCTTGCTCTGCTTTCTGCCGGATTTCAGTGACTTCCGCTGCTTCCCCCAAGCAAACTGGGCCCTTCTGGTGCTGATTCCCGAGTGGGTGGGTTTGTGTACATTCTAGAACCCTGTGGGTCTCTCCAACAAACTCTCCTGTGAGGCCGGGAGTTTCTCCCGGCACCTCAACCCCCACAGATTGTTTTCAATCAGTGTTTTGAGGCTTTATTTTCCTGTGCTGGAGCCCTGGGTTGCATGGTCTGTCTCGCTCCCCAGTTTCACCTAGTTTATCTGTGTGTAAATATGGAACCGCCTTATCCGCCAGCTGCCTTGTGCACTGCGCCCCTCCACAATCTGCCACCTCACTGAGTCAAACAGCTGCCACCTTGTGTGCCAGGGGTCTACCAGTCACCGCTTTGCCATGACCCCTTTCCGCCCAGCCGCCCCTCTACCAGTCTGGATGAATGTTTCTTCTTTAACTCCTTGGTTGTCAGACTTCCATACAGTTCAATTTTCTGTCAGTACTGGTTGTTTTTTGTTTCTCAGTTGTTGCTGTCCTTATTTTGCTTGGGCAAGGAGGCACAGTGTGTCTACCTACACCTCTATGTTGGCTGGAAGTCCTAAACAAAGTTTTAACAAATCAAATGCAATGACATATAAGAAGGATAATACAAAGTAGACTTTATCCCAGGAATGACAGGCTGTTTTAGTATGCAAAAATCATCCATATCAAGTAAACTAGATGATCATCTCAATTGATGCAGAAAAAGGATTTGACAGAATTCAATGTACATTTCTAATAAAAAGTTCTTAGCAAACTAAGAATAGAAGAAAACCTTCCCAATCTTATAAAGGTCATATATGATAATCTACAGCTAACATCATACTAAATGGTGAAGGACTGAATACTTTCCCACTGAAATCAAGAATAAGTCAATGCTGTCCACCTCTTTATAGTGTTGTAGTGGAGGGTCTAGCCAGCAATAAGGCAAGAAAAAGAAATAAAAGGCATTTAGATTGATAAAGAAGGAGTCAAACTGTATTAATTTATAGATGACATAATCATGTGTATAGAAAATCTGATGATATCTATAAACAAACTCTTAGAATAAAGAAGTTTTGCAAGGTTGTCACATACAAGGTGAATATACAAAAATCAGTTGTATTTCTATAAACTAAAAATGAACAATCAGAAACTGTACTTAACAAAACAGTATTATTCACAACAGCAACAAAAATATTAAATGCTTAGGGTTAAATCTGATAAAAGCCTTATAACACCTGTGCATTTAAAAACAACAATACATTTAAGACAATGGTGAGGAGGATTGAATGTGGGAGGTGGCAGGTGGGTAGGGCAGGGAGAATAATGGGGGAAATGGAGACAACTGTAATTGAACAACTATAAAAAATTAAAATTAAAATGCAACATAAAAAAATTTTAAACCTTTATAAAAAATTAAAATTATAATACATTTAATTTGAGAGAAATTAAAGAAGACAGAAATATATCCCATGTGTAGGTCAGAAATCTTAATATTGTTGAGATAAATTTTCCCACAATTCATCTATAGGTTAAAAGGAAACATGATCAAAAGTAACCAGAATTTGCTGAAGTGCATTTATAAATGCAGGGATTTGCTATTTATAAAGCTTTCTATATGATTCTCATTATAAGCCAGGTTTGGGCACTACTGACCAATTGCACTGAAGAGTAAAGACAAAGAATAGTTTTGAAAGTTACCTGCTGGGAGAAAATGATAAAAGAATTGTAGATGTTTGCAATTGACATCTTATCACAAAATATTAGTGGTTAAAAAACAAACAAACAAACAAACAAACAAACAAAAAACCTGCAGAGAAAAGGAAGAAAAGACTCAGGAAGGAAAAAAAAATAAGCCTCTTAGTCTTATATTTTAACAATAGTTAAAGTGGATCTTCTTAAACATGCAAATTATGAATCCTTGAAAGGACTGATTTTTTAACTGCAGTAGAACACTTCTTTCTCATGAAATCTCACATGGAAAAATATATGCAGAATAGAACAAAGAGCACCATCGTGGCCGATGCTGGGGGCATGGGAGTGTCCTGTCTGTTTGACATCCTCCTCTCCCTTTTGGAGGCCCCTAAACAACATCTGGGCATCACAGGCAACGTTTTGAAAACCAGTGATATAACCAAACCCCGCAGAGAACCAGAAGTTCCCTCTGATGCAAGAGTAGATCTCATCATCCAATAGCAGCTCTCCTGACCCAAAAGCAGCTCTGAGTGAGGGGTGCCATCAGAAAAGCCACACTGTCGTACTCATGGATTGACATAAAGATTTGCTTCTCCTGCTTGCTATTACTCCCGACTCCATAGGCACCTCATGATTTCTGCTTATTGAGGACTTCTACTCATGGATTGTGTGTGCTGCATTTCTCTGTAGCTTTCTATTGTCTCCTGTACTTCTTGGTATCACTCTCACTCAGATGTCCAAAGAATCTGATTGTGTCGCCCAGTCAACATTCATTACAGTGTGTCTTTTGGGGCAGAGTTCTTGTTTCCAGCCAACTTATGTGTCATCAGTCAAGAATCTGAGTATCTGCATATCTTTGAGTCAGGTGTTACTCCCTAGAATATTTTGTTAATGGTGCAGGGTAATGAGGTCATTAGTATAAAGTATAGTGACGTATTCACAGGCAACCACTTTAAATTATTTTTTCAAAAGTGGGTTGTGGGACCTGGCTAGTGTGGCTCAGTGGATTGAGTGCCAGCCTGATAACCAAAGGGTCACTGGTTTGATTCCCAGTCAGGGCACATGCCTGGGTTGCAGTCCAGGTCCCCAGTAGGGGGTATATGAGAGGCAATCACACACTGATGTTTCTCTCCCTTTCTTTATCCCTCTATTCCCTTCTCTAAAAATAAATAAATAAAATATTGTAAAAAGAAGTGGGCTGTGGGGGGCATGTCCTCAGAGCATCACAACATTGGGGCATTAAATCAATAAACAAATATAAACTTAAATCACAGTATATAACAATTATAATAAAGGTGCACAAGTCCACATTTATTAAGCTTATATATTAATAAAATTACCAAATTTGAGTGACAGGATAAAGATGGGAGAGAAAGCATAAAAATGTAAGTGTGAGTTTTTAAATGGATGGAGATTTCTCCCATTTTGTCATCATTGCAACACAAATAGCTCTTTAAATATGTGCTCATTCAAAAAGGGAAATCCCTCTCCACTTATTTCCACTCTTTTTTACATTAGGAAAATCAAACTATTCTTGAAATTTAAAAATAAAATTGCAAACACATTATGAAATATGAAGAATCTTGGGACTAACTGACCACTGCAGTGATTATGAAAACTGTAAACCATCTTAAAAAGTAGATTTTTCACTGTTCTTCATTAAGGTCTGATTACCTTGCCCATTAGCATTTGGCTCTTTTATTGTTATGATTGTGAAGTACTGTAGATGTTACCACTAATGGATAAAGAAAGTTAACATGATTATCTTGATTAACTCATCAATAATCATTTGGAATAATTTTTCTTCATTCAGTGAATGGATCATTCACATGCCCTATCATAATTGTGTACATTGAGGTACAGGAAATTAGCATAAGAATTATCTACCCTGGAGAACTACTCTCTACTTCTAAAACCATGAAAATTCAGTTCAGGCTAACATTTGAAGCCTTCATCAAATTAAGTGAGAAAAATAAATGATTTTTTTACCATTTTTTTTTCACAATGTCATTATGTATACAATCTTTCATTGTTAGGGTCCTACACTTATAAAGGGAATGGTTAGAAATGCAATAGCATTCCTATATCTTCCTTTTTGCTATTTTATTTTTGGTAAGGAAAAAACATGAAGCAGCTCTTATTAAACAATGCAATCAAGACTGACTACAAATAGAAATTTGCACAAGGATATTATTCTACTCTTCTTCCTCTAAAGAAGAAGAAAGAAAATGGTGTCTTTTTAATTCCTATACTTAGAATGGAATCGAGAGTGGAAGCGGGTTTTACCTTGTTTGGGCATCATATCTCAGCTACTGCCAGAACAACTTAGCAGTGCAAACCTTGGTTCTAGAAGGTTTCTTAGAGATTGTCTGATCTAACCCAGAAGAGAGAATTGAGAAATTTTGTAATTCACCCTGAATCGCTGATTCAGTAAACAACAAGATGAGACCTCCCACTCATATCTTCTGACTTCGGTCCAATGATTGCTTTCTTAAAACACACATCATTACTGCTAATACCCTGAACCTGGCATGAATCCAGGCATGAAGACAGTATGGAAAAGGTAGGGAGGCGAAATAGGGAGAGACTTCCAGATTATTCTCCCTCTGTGGCAATCTCTCCTTAAGCAGGCTCAGGAATGTATTGATTCTGGCCGGTCTTTGTTCTCCTTCAGGAACTTTCACAATGACTGCAGTTGTTGTCGTGTCTCTTCAAGGCCTTCGCACTCTGAGTCTGCTTGTTTTCAGGCACAGGTGAGCATATCAACACTGACTGCATAATCCTATGGAATTTGATTTCTGGTTATCCTCCAGTCAGTGTTTACTTCGGCTGATTAAAGTAAATGATAACCAGTCAAGGGTCATTAGTGCAGTTTCTTCACGGACAAAGTTCTCTGGGAAATTCAGTTCCAAGGCCACACACTGGACCTTGAACTCTGACCAGGGATCTCACAAACAGAAGCCCTAGTTTACAATGGGGAGAGGATATCATGGCTCAGTGACTTACTAACAGCATGGCATTATGTGACAATTGAGACTGATCAGGGTGATAATATATACAACCAGATGCTGATACCTTTGGGATTTGGAAACTATTTGACAAAATTCATAATGTTGGGACAGTGGGACCAGTGCTATGCAAAAGAAGTATAATGTGAGCAACATCTGTCATTTTAAATTCACTATTTACCACCTTACCACATTAAAAAGGTAAAAAAAGAAAGGGTAAAGTTTTAATAATACATTTTATTTAACCCAACATATCCAAAATATTATAATTTCAATATAAAAAGTATGAATGAGATATATTCTTTTTTATTAAATTTATTGGGGTGACATTGGTTAATAAGATTATAGAGGTTTCAAGTGTACATTTCTGTGGCATATTACCTGTATATTGCATTTTGGGCCCACCACCCAAAGTCACACCTATTCTTTTGTTCATACAGAATATCTCACTATATATACTCAGAAATACTTTTAGATTTAACAAAATTTAGAGTTAAAAAGTAGATTCAATAGGGCCTCATGTTGTTTCAAACATACTTAAAAGTTTTCCAAAAATTGAATCAATTTCCCAAAATTCAATTTTCTTTAATATTTGCATCCACATTGACAAAACTGTTCTTTCTTAAAGATTTTATTGGACTTTGAACCAAAAGCATGTCAGTTTCAAAACTACATCTGTACAAGTTAAATAAATTCAGCCTCCTTTGTGTCCACTGAAGATTATTAACATCAAATTCAAAAAAACTACTTAATAAATTGAAATATAACTCTAAATTTATCAGTATCCACATGTTTAACTTTTTCTTGTAGTTATAGCAGCCAATTTTCATGAAAATATTCTTCGTGTTGATTCATATTATAAAAATATGTACAATAATTATTATTAATTTGTATTATAAAAAGTTTTCTTTCAACATAATTGTTCTATCTGTCTAGCTAGGTCACAAATAAGTTTTCTCTTTCCTTGGACCTTCAGATTTAGCTCAGTGTAGTATCAGTGAGAAAATGTGAATCACACTGCTGGTTTTATCTCTGATAATTGACTATTTGGCAAGCATTGCTCTTGTTCCAAAAAAATCAGAGTTAACAATACAGTAAATCTATAAAGCTCTTACATAGGTCAACCAATAAGCATTAGCAAAGAATACAAGATTGTTAAATTCATTATCTTCTGTTTCTTTAGCAGTTACATAAACTGTCAATGATTCATAGCATTGGCACATATATGTTAAATACATATATTTATATATTTTATATAGAGTTTATATTTATACATTTTATATAGGGTTTTAACAACTATATCCATAATACTTTCATAGTCTCTCAGCAAACTAAACACAAATATTTTCAATATATTTCATACATGTCATTTAAAAAACTTAGTCACTTGTTTTAAATTTCCAATAAATTTTAATTTTTGACCTGACACAGTTGGATGGAGCACCATCCAAAATGATGAAATGTAGTTTTTTCAAATCTAGCTGAAGTTCTTCTTCGACAGATGTAAAACACTAAAAAATATATATACATTGTGAGTTTATTTATTTTTTCCTTAATCTTTTTTATTTTAGTTGTTGTTCTTGTACAGTTTTCTGTCTTTTACTCCCATCCCAGCCCACCACCCCATCCCAACCCACCTCCCTCTCCTTTCCACCCCCTCTTTATTTAATCTTTATTGTATTTTTTCCATTACCATTTAGTCCCTTTATACCCCACTCTCCCCAGCAATCACCACACTGTTGTCCATGTCCATGAGTCCCTTTTTCTCCTTGCTCAATCCTTCCACTCCCTCTCCTTCCCCACTCTCCAGATGTCATCCTGCTCTCTATCTATGAGTCTGTCCCCATCTTCCTTGTTAATTCAGTTTTTTCATTAGATTTCACATATGAGTGAAATCATACGGTATTTGTCTTTCTCTGACTGGCTTATTTCACTTAGCATAATGTTCTCTAGGTCCATCCATACTATTACAGAGGATAAAATATTCTTCTTTTTATGGCCTAGTAGCGTTCCATTGCATAAATGTCCCACAGTTGTTTTATCCACTCATCTATGTGAGTTTAATATTGGTCACAATTTGACATTTTGTTGTAAATATGAAGGTCCTTCAAGACAAAAATAACCCAAGTATTACCGGTGATTGGACAATATCTCTAATGTGGCATGGCATCTAAAACTAAAAAAAAATACTTGCAATTTTTTAAGTTCTGAATCAATGGACCTTTTATATTGTTAGAAAGGTCACGGGTGGGAAATTGTTTGGTGGATCCCAGAAACACAGCATGATCTCCTCCTTGGAGAAAGTCCTTCCTGCTAGGGTTCTACTCTAAAGCACCCCAGTGCTTGGCCAGCTTGGTCTGCCTCCTCTCTAGCTCCAGGGGAGATCCACATCCTTTCTCTCGGCTCCCTTTTGCGCAGAACAGACTGATGTGTTCCTTTCCCATCAGTGCTTTGTTTCACGACTGGAACAAGTTCTCCAAAGGGCTCTGCCACCATTTTAGCCAAGACCTTGGAAATGAGCTAATAAGGACATGTTGATAACAGAAGATAATAAAGATATCAAGTCATTTGATAACAGGATGCCAGACCTCAAGGAGGTCATGGGGCCAGCAAGCACAAAATAGTGCAGAATGGACTGGATTTTCAAAGTGCTGAGGGAGACAAGATAAAGGTGCAGCAGAATCAATACTAAAAAACTTTAATTGGGAATATATAAACTGGCCTTAAACTGGCCTCTGCCATAGAACAATTTCAGGACATGGGAGATGTTCACCCCCAAGTCCCTCCCTCTAGATGCTGACTGCCCAACTTTCCCAAATAAATAATTCTTCTGAGTTGAAGCTCTAAATGACACTATTAAATTGGAAATGTTAATAGAGAGGGTTAATGTATTAGACTGTATCAGCCTTTTGTTACCTCTGATTTTATTTATTATTTTTTCTGACAGCATGCTTTATTTATTTATTTATTTATTTATTATTCTTTTTATTGAACTCATTGGGATGACCCTGGTGAACAAAATTATACAGGTTTCAGGCGCACAATTCCACAACATATCATTTGAACACTGTATTGTGTGCTCACCCCAAGTCAAATCTCTTTACATCACCCTTTATCCCCCTTTCACCCTCCTCCACCTTCCCCCACCTCCCTCCCCTTGACAATGACCACACTTTTGTCCATGTCCATGAGTTTTTTCTCTCTTTTTTTCTCAATCCCTTCAACCCTCACCATCTCCCAACAGCTGTCAGCCTGGTGTCTGCCTATGGGTCTGTCTCTATTTCACTTATCGGTTCCTTTTGTTCATTAGATTCCACGTATGAATGAAATGATATGATAATTGTCTTTCTCTGAATAGCTTATTTCACTTGACATAATACTCTCCTGATTTTATTATTGGATTATGAGATTAGCTGGTCAGTCATCTAGCTGGTTCTGAGGAAGTGAAACCCACATGGAAGTATTTTGATGGGAAGGAGAGTGAAGTCAGAACATGGGATGTGAACAAAGGGGAAGAATGACAGCGCAAGACTGAGAGGGAGAAGGGCAAGCCAAAAAAGCAGCGATGCCTGGTGAGCAGGCCTGCAAGCAAGGCCGCGGTGGGCAAAGAAGGAAGGAAAGGAAAAGCGTGCCCCAGCCTGCTGAAGGCATTCGGAGTTCACAGGGCGACTCATTTGCTACCCCAATTAAAGGCATTTTGCTCCCTGCCTTGCCTTGCTGTGGTTTTCCCAGACAGAAGTGGCTTTGTTACTGGGTGAGCACTGGGGCCTGGAAGCAGCTGTGAGTATGTGGACTTCCTGGTTGCTGCCTTTCTCTTCTGAATGCCTCACTGGGACCTCTTGGTCCCGAGCCTTTTATCTCCCGTGTTTCATCTGATTCTCATTGAGTATATTCTGTAATTTGCTTTGTCAACTGCCGCTCCCAAGGAATCATTCCCTCTTGATCTTTCACTATTCAATCCCTTTTCTTTTGTTCTGTCCAAAATTTTTATTAATTTTTTAGCTAAAAATGTATCAAAGTTCAAAAGTCAAATAGATTAAAATGTTGATCACTCAGAGGAGCAGTTCCTTTTCTTTCCTACCCCACCCAGATGCAACTGTATCACTTTCAGTGGTTCCTCTTCTGTAATTTACCCCCAAATCTTTGCACAATATAAACATATGATTACCTCTTAATTCTTCGAGTATAAACATGTCTACTGAGTTCTTTATTATGGCAAAGGAAGATTTTAGCTCTCTCCCATATCCTTTCCCTCCCTCATCTTCCCAATTACTTACATCATAATTTGGGGGTTAATTCATTTTGAGTATTTTATTTATGATTAAGTAAATATTGTTTGCTTGTAGCGCACATGTTATACTATGATTAATTACATTCTTTTGTAATTTTTTTTTGTCTTTCCTGGAGTTAGTGATTCCTTCATTTTTTTTTTTTTAATTTGCTAAGTTGAGAAACATGAACTGTTTCATGATTTGCATGTCCCTCTTGGACAAGGTCCATATTGAGCTTTTTCTTTTTTTTTCCCTTCTTTCAATTGTCGTATGTGTGCTTCCAGAGTAAGTACTTCAAGGCTGCTTTGAATCTTAATGGCTGTTTCCCTTTCATTCAAAACCCCCAAAAGCTACATGTCCTACTGGATGACAAAAATTGCCCCAGATCACAGGACCAACACCAGTCCATACACATAACTCGTGCTCCAAAAACATTTCAAACAGCGCATCTGTACTAACTCATTCAAGCCTCATGGCTGCCCTCAGATGCTGAGAACTGTTTCTCAAAGGAGAAAGTGATCGCAGGGATAAATGTTACTAAAATTGGGTCATCCCCTGATTTACCAATCAGGAATTTATCAGTTTCAAATAGGTTTGGCTGTTCATAATCCCACATTTAATAAATAGTGGCTTGAACAAATAAAGGTTTCTATTTCCCATGCGACAAAAATTCCACTGGAAGGCATTTCAGGGCTGGCACGGAGACTCTACTGTGCCATCAAACCCCTAGCCTTCCACTCAGCCACGCTTCGTACGTCTTCAGGCTTATTGCTTCATGGCCCAAGATGGCAGCGTCATCGCTGTCATCACATCTGCAGTCCAGGCAGGAAAAAAGGAATATACAAAGGCAGAAATGTTTACTGAATTTTTATTTGGTCTACTTATTTGATCTCCTTTTACAAGAAAATAAGAGTTTTTCCTAGGTGCCTCACCAGGTGACTTTCATTTATAGCTCATTGGCTAGAATGAGGTCACATACCTACTCTTTTCACTTACAAGGGAATCTGGGAAATGTTATTTTTTTAGGTAAGGTACATTGTCGTCCCCAAATAGAATGGAAGTCCTATGTAGTATGCTATCATCAGTGTCTCCAATGTTCTCAAATATGGGTCAGCAATACCAACATATCATGAAAATCAGTGGAATGTCAGGCTTTCTAGAGATAACAGAATTAGGCCCATTTTTATTCAAATGTCACCTTAACACAAGAAAATTTTAGGCTTTCTTTGTAGTACAGGTCTAGATCCAATTTCTCACATGTAATTATATCTGTTATAAGGACTTTTTATGCACTGGTATATAACCAGATATTATGTACTAACAAGACTTCTGACAGTGATCTTGCAAACATCCTCATCCAAAAAGGTTCAAAATTCATTAGTGTATCTAAACCCTCACATACACAAACACACAAAGACTAAAAAAAAAAAAGTAGTGCCAATCGGTTGGGAATCAAGTAAGAACATTTAGTGATAATAAGGATTAATTTTGAGGAAAATGATACTGTTGGGGTTTCAGAGAGAATAAACAACTGACATAATGAAATATTTGCAGTATTTTTTTCACCTTATGTGAAGGGAGTTGTTTTCCCAAAAAGATGTGAATATCTGTTACATAAATATCAAATATAATTCTTATAATTACAATGGGGAAGAAACCTTCAAACACTATAGTTCAAATTAAGTTTATCTCCTCTATCCAAACCCTTTGGCTAGATAGAGGAACAATAATTCCTTCAAATTCTAAAAGATTGGAACCTAAGAATGGGTTGAAGTTGTTGTTTTGGGTGCCATCGTGATGTAATACAACTGCCCAATAGTACTCTCTACAGAAAACAACTTAATAAAAATAGGCAAATATTAACAAACACCTTGAAGATGGTCAGAACTGGATTGTTGAAAGTAAGACAATGGATCTCAGAGAAGATCTGGTTGCATTGGGCTTTTCATTTTAATTTCTTTAGGTTTGACTGGTTTTATAGAAGTGTGGTTTGAGGGAGAATTCGAAGTCTCTGTTTTCTGTGAGGCAGACACTTTTGTGCTTTTATCACGTCCCCTTCTCTGGATGCCTTCCCTCCCTTCTCTGCCCCATTGGAAACGTGTCCATTTTTCAAGGCCACACCTACAAAACCTTCCCTGAAACCTGCTCTCCATCCTTCTCTTCTTCCTCATAATCTTATTAAATTTATTGTTATTATTTGTGTATATCATGACTTTATAGTCTATCCAGCTCACCAGGAGTCAGTTAGGAATGTTCTAGGCAACTCAGAATGCACAATTGCCCTCCTTATTGGGTCCTTGGGTCTCTGACACCATGAGCAATACATTCCCATAACTTCCAGAAAGTGAGAATCATTGCAGTTGGTTCAGGTTCTTGGCTGTCTCCTAAATCCCATTTGCATTTAGACACATACATGTCTGGACACCATCTACACACTGAAAGAAAATGGCCTTTTTTAAGTTTTATCTCTCATTTGAAGGACATTTTTTATGAAGAAATAATGCCTTTAAAGACTTCACATGAGGAGAAAGAGGAACCCTCATGCACTGTTGGCGAGAAGCGGTTAATGTAGCCTGTGGAAAGCAGGATGGAGTTACTTCAAAAAATTAAAAATGAAACTGCCTTATGATATTCCACTTCTGGGAATTTATATGAAGAAACCCAAACCACTATTTTGAAAGAATATACACACTGTTATGTTTATTATAGCATTATTTACAATAACCAAGATTTGGAAGTAGCCCAAGTGTGTATCAGTAGATGAGCGGATAAAATGGCTATAGTACACTTACTTACACAATGGAACACTACTCAGCCATAAAAAAGAGGAAAATTTTACTTTTTGTGACAGCATAGACGGACCTGAAGAACATTATGCTAAGTGAAATAAGCCAGTCAGAGAAAGACAAGTACCATATGATTTCACTTATATATGGAATTTAAAGAACAAACTGAACTAACAAGGAAAATGGGGACAGACTCATAGATGGAGAGCAGATGACAGCTAGGGGTGGTTGTGGGGGGAGGTGAGGGGGTGGAAGGGTTGAGCAAAAAGGAAAAAGGGCTCATGGACATGGACAACAGTGTGGTGATTGTGGGAGTGAGGGAGGTCAGTAAAGGTGGAAGAGGATATGGGGAGGTAAGTGGTAATGGAAAAACACAATTAAAAAAAGACTTCACAGGACATGGGAGTGGGGTAAATGCTGGGCTGTCTGCTAAGTTCATGAACAGCTAAGTGATAGACATCACCTCAGCAGCCTCAGCATGCACACAGAATTGCTACTTCAGCTAAGTGTCAAATTGATACATCATGACGCTCCTTGTCATTTCCTACGAGTTAAAGCATGAATGTAGTGTGTTCAGTAATTCTTTATTGTCTACACCTTCTTTAAGTTTCAGGACTTTATTGTTTCAATGAAGTCCTTATTCAAGCATCGGAGCTGCTATGAAGCTGTCTTTGAGACAAGCTGTAAACTAGTCTGCAGGAATTCTAGTGGCTCATTTCTTCAGGCAGACGGAGTGGCCCTTTTCCATCTACACATTACTACTTAAGACTTTTATGCCTAGAACCCTACCCTTTTACTCAACATGAAATTTCTGGAAGACTTGTCTACACTCTTCACTTCCTATGCATTTTTCACTCTGCTACCCTCTGGCTCCAGCACCCTCAATACCAGGAAAACTGTTCTGACAAAGGCCTGCAATAAACTCCTGCTTGGGAAAGTCATTGCAAACTTTTTCAGGCTTTATTCTGTCTGAACTGTTCCCACTGGCCATTTCCTCTTTAATGGCTATTTTCTTCTTTTGCCTTCTGGCATGTCACTCACTCCCTCCTGGTCCTTGGTCTAATTTGCTGGTCCCTCTACTTCAAGATATTCAAGCACCTCTTGAATATCTGTGTTCCCCAAGGTTCTGCTCTGGGCCCTCTTTCCTCTCCTCCTTTGCATTCTTCCTTGCAAGCATGTTGACTTCTGTGGCTTCGACCAACACTACACAGCCAACAAGCATGGGTTCCAAATTTTCTAATCAGCTCCAAATTCTTCTGCTTTATTTTTTCTGTTAAAATTACTTCCAGTATGCAATTAAATGTGATTTAATTTTTCAGAATGTTGTGGGATTTTTCCATAAATATTCAAACCCACCTGCCTTTGTAGCCTGTCACACCATCCCTTTTTGTACAGATTTTTGGTTAAGTAATTTGTCTGAATTCAGATCTCAACTCCAGCACATACTAGTGTGAGCTTGGGCAATAAAGTATATAACCTCTTGGCACTTCCATTTCTTCATCCTATAAAGTGGGGATAATAATAGTAAGTCCTACCTCACATATGTTCAGGGAAGATTATAGGAGCTAAATTATGTGTAAAGCACTTTAAGCAGTGCCTGGCACTATAAATCCTACAACCCTGTGAGCTGATATTACTTACATGGGCCACTTATATACTGAAGACTCCCACAGCTCTCTGAAAGGTGTACCCTCTTTTGTGAGCATCAAACTACCTGTTCACGCAGAAATCCAACAGGCACCTCAGCTGCAACATGTCCAACACTGATCTCGTTGCCTTTCCCAAAAGACCTCCTTCCCGAATCCCTGTTTGCATGAGTGGTGTCACTTACTCTCCGCCCAGCCTCAAATTGTCACTGGGGGTGTTAACTGCCTGCCCTCACCCATCGAATTGGTCGTGCTGCTTCTACCTTCCAAATGCTTTAGATTCCTCCACCACCATTGTAACTCATCTTCCCTCAGCTTGACCCTCACTTCTTTTCCAATTCAACCTTTTTCTAAGACACCAGTCTGGTCACATTATTCCACTGTTCAACAGACTTTCAAGGTGCTGTGTTGTTTATAGCAAGCAGTGCTATATAACAGAATTTTCTGCAATTATGAAAATTTCTATGTCTACCCTTTTGATATGGTTGTCACTAGCCACATGTGGCTGCTGAGCACTTGAAATGTAGCCAGCACAATGGAGGAAACGAATCTTTTATTATGTTTAATTCTAATTACTTTAAACATAAACAGCCTCATATAACCGATGGCTACCATGTTGGACAGCACAGATTTAGAGGACAGAGCCCACCCCATTTGGCCTGGCACACCCTACATTCCCTACCCCTAACACCCCACACCCTGACCACAGTAGTCTTCTTATCTTTTGCTGACCCGCCTTGTACTTTTATACACTCATGCTTTTGCATGCGATGTGCCTTCTGCCTGGAAAGCCTTTCTCACCTTCGCTATCTGATGAACTCCCGTTCAGCTTTGCAGACCTAGATCAAATGTTACGTCCTCTCCTGTGCAGAGGCACACAGACTTGCTTTTTCTTCTGTGCTCCCTTGTACTTTGCATGCATTGCTATTATAGTTGTTGTGCCACATTATATTTTAACCATTTGTCTCCTTTTAACAAATTGTGATCTCCTGGAGAGCAGTCCCTAGCTCAGTACCTCAGACTTAGTAAATGTTTGTTGAATGCAAAAATGAATAGATGAAACACAGAAAACTAGTGCTGATCAACAACTGTATACTTTGGTTTGCTGGACGCTAACAACCTCATGTTTTAGTCATCTTTAATCACCTTCAATCATTGGTACAGAACCTCTCAAAATACCAATTGAAACAAAAGACTAAAATACACTGGCCAAAGATTTATGCTATTCATGCTGACTCTATACTCTGAAAGCGCGACTCCTGTACTAAGTCAAATGATCAAATAGGCATACATCTAAGTCCCTGTGGTATTTCTAGACTAAGGACTATAGTGTAATACCGTGCCTTTTGGGGAGGGGGGTTACTATAAGAGATAGTCATGTGGGGACTGAGTTTTCAAAGATACTCTTCATTATGTAGTTCAGTGCTTCTTATAGAGAGACCTCTGTGAAAATTCTTATGTTAGTGCAGTCCTAGAGAAATTTTATCCTCTGTAACACACTTGCACACATCCCTTCATTAGCTAAGGACAGCTATGTGACCCTTCACACTTCTCTCTGGCTGCCAAGAAGCTCGGAGTTAACTTTCATGTGTCGTCATTAGTAATTTAGTAATTTCTTTATTTTCAGCTCAAGGTAAATTCCACTCTTTAATCTGTCTTAATTGTTTTATTGGAGCTATGCTATTCGTTGTTAGTAGTCAGATCAGTTTATATTATCAAATATCCTTTTAGATATTACAAATATTAAATAAATAAAACATAAAGTTTCCCCCTTTCAATTCTCTATTTGTATGTATCTGTACTTTCTCTCCAGCAAGTCATTTTCTTAGAGACAGGCACTCACCTTTGCTTGTCTGTTGCATCTTCTCTATGGCTGTCACAGGTCCTGCAGGTAGTCAGTGCTCAACAATGAGTTTTTGACAAATAGTACCAAAGCTAATTAATTCAGCTAAAATAAAAGTCTTGTGGTCTAATTCCAACATTTTAAAGCTACTTGTAAAGTTGAGCTGCTATATTAATAAATCTGAAAACAACACATAAAATTATGTTCAACCTCATTAACAATAAAAAAATACAAATTTTCAATTTCAAGTACTCAAGACTGACTTACAGACCAACCAACCACCTGGCCAGAACCCTTGCTGGCAGGCGTTCTTATCAAAGAAATCTATGCACCTCCTTCTGTAGCTGGAAACTCAGCTGTGCTCCAGACTAGAGCCTCCTAACCTATGCTATGGATTTTTGATTTATTTTCTCTTATTTCATGTACGCTGATTTTTTTATTACAGTGTATGATGAATATGTATAAAAAATGTGTTTTGGGAAAAACAATTACAGTTTGTTAATTTGAAAAAATTAAATACTAACTACTGTTCTTGGGCTATCTATCTCATTAACAAAGTTATTTTTTTATTGATAAGTTACATGCTGGGAAACATCCTGAGAAATAAATAGATTTCTAATCACTAAAGATGAGAGTGAACAATCTTTCTAGAAAAAAATTTGGCAATATAGATGAAGAGCTTCCAAAATGTTTATATGTTTGATACTGCACTTGTATTTCTAAGGATTTTACCCTAAGAAAACAATAGAGCTTCAAAAAAAATATGTTCAAGGATGTTTTCACCATATAACTTACAATAGTAATAAAATTGGAAGTAATGTAACTCAAATAATAGAAAAGTAAAAATTGGCACAAATTGTTGAAATTTGGCAACATTTACATGTGCATTCTATCTGGCAATCCTTTTTCCAGGAATCTATCCAAAAAGAATATGTGAAATGGTACATATAAAAGAATATCTATTCTGGCATTATTAAAAATTTCCACTCTAGGAGTGGGGCCCTATAGCTCAGGGGTTAGAGTGCTGGTCTTGTAAATCAGGGCTCATGAGTTCAAATCTCACTGGGGCCTGTTAAGTGTTTACTAAAAATTACCACTCTAGGGAATTGGATAAGTAAAACTCAGAACCTCTATATGATGAAATACTAGGCAGCTGTTAACTTGATATTATAGAAGAAAATTTATTGACATAGGAAAATGAATACAATAAATTATTTAGATACAAACAGTCTACAAAACAGCATTTATAGTATATAATCATTTTTGACAATAAAAAATATGTTAACATTTATGTATGTCATGTGCTTTTTATACTTTCCAAATTGTCTGCAATGAACAAGTAGCACGTCTCAGGATCAGAAAAATCTATCCAAGAGAAGTATGAATTTATGATTCTTCAGTCTCAGTATGGAAGCTACTAACAATAAAATATTGGACTTCTGATGAAAACAGTTCTTTAGGTATGAATCAGATGCCTTACACTGTCTGAGCTCAGGCACCTTATAGAAGTTCTCAGGGCTTTATGAAGCGCACTGCTTAATCATCGGAAGCATGCCAGAAAGCCAGAGCTATTGAGGCTAGGGGCTTATAGCTCCCCAAGCCCACAGATAGGCCAGAGCCTGTTCTCCATGTGTGCTGGCCCTGACCACCGTGAAGTTGGGCACGCCATCCATGGTTTCTCCATCGCAGAAACCATCTGCTGGCCTACAAGCCAGCAGAGTCTTTGCCCAGAAGAGAACTCAATTCTAGGACTGAGGCAGAAGGTGCAAGAGAAAAAGGCCTCATCATGTTTTCTGTTTGGCTGCTGCCCCCAGGAGAAGGGCCTCCTTACAAAAAAAAAAAAAAAAAAGTAAAACGTAGTGTTTTGCTTTCTGGTCTATTTTGCAAATTATTATTTAGATGTACTAAGTAGTACTAAGAGGTCTGAAAAGAATTAACTTTGTTGGCAAAGTCCCAAACCTAATCCCTTATTCAATTTAACTCAATTTGGAAAACGTTACTGAGCCCCTTACACTGTAGGGAACTAACTATATTACATGATGCAGAGAAGACCAAAGGCAAACTAACATTCAGTAAGTGTCTACTAGAAGTCAGGGGCCAGCTTGGACTTCGCAGCCCTGATCTCCGGCATTCTCTCTGGCACTACCTCTCACCCTGGGAGGTAGTTATCATGATTCCTGTTTAACAGCTGAGCTGCAGGCCCAGAGCAGACATAGAATTTGCTTAAGCCCAGATACTTGGCGGTGGACCTAAAATTGGAATTCAGCTCAGTTTGATCCCAAAGCCCACGTTTCCCCCACTGTTATCAATTTATCAATCAAGGCTTACAAGCCACACATAGAGTTCATAAGTCATATATCCAAATATCTTTAAAAAGAAATAAAGAGGAAAATGCCCTATAAACACAGTTCAAACCTTTAAAGGAAGGCAAAGGAAAGAGGGCATCTCTTCCAGGGACACTGGAGGACAGTGTTCACAGAAGGGAACAGCGGCACAGAAAACAGCAGCACAGTGGCTGGGCTTCTACGGGATTCCGGCATGATGGCAGCACAGACATTCCAGGGGTTCACAGCAGCAGGAGCAAAGGCATGGGGGGGGGACCTGGGGACTGCGTCTGCGGGGTGCCTGGAGGCGGTGGGTAGAGACGTGGCTGGCAAGGCAGGCTTGAGCCACACCGGAGAGAGGCCTAATTTTTATCTTACAGAGTGTGTGAGCAGAGGAATTGCACAAACAGAATTGTGCTCCACAATGTTTACTTAGAAATATTTGCTCCAGTTGTATTTGCCCCGCTTTTAATTTCACAAGGGAATTTTAGTATTTAATTAGCAAATAATGACCACCTTGAAAGGTCATGGGGTTTTTTTTGTTGTTGTTGTTGTTCTTTTCTACTATTTTAGTATGTGGATTTCCTTAGGTTCTTAACTGCAATGTAACTCTGAACATTTAGGAACACATTAGTCTTTCACTATGGACGAATGTTATTTTCCCATTCTCCAAATTACTTCAATATGGGTAATGCAGATTGGTTGCTAGGATATTTCAATCATCTCAGCTCGGTTAAGGAAGAATGTGGATGTGGATGTGGATGAAGAGGTGAGTCCATGAGTGTCCCCGCTTAGGGTCTGTGTCATTGTAACCTTACCATTCATTGAAAGCAGCTCAAATGACTCGGTCTATGAGGATGGAAAATTGGGATAACTGGACAAAGCCAATAAAAACTTAATTTTGAAGCAGGAAAAAAATCATGCATGAACATAAAGAGCTAGAGAGATGAATGCGGCCTGCTTTCTTTTTTGTTGTAACTCTTCAATGCCACCTGACAATCAATTCAATTTAATATAAACCCCTGGGAAGCACACTTTCTTCCTAACCAGGAAACTGTAAAAATGTCAGAAATACATAAAAGACAGCTTACATCTGGAAGAAGAGAGACAGGTATGCTTCTAGAAGGAACACCTATGAGTTGAACCCTGAGAATTAAGCAATTGGCACTGCTCATCCATTAACATTTCTTTATTCCCAGCATAAGGACTGAAGCTTCGGGACAGGTTGAAAATGCCTCACTCAGTGTTCTAAAGGAGATTATGTGCACCAGCACCAGAAACAAAAGTCAAGGGACAGTAGAAGGTATAATGATCATTTTTGAGAGATGTGAGAAGCAGGACAGGTGCCTCCTCTCCATTCCCTCTGCTTCCCCCACTCCCACTCCCAGAGGGAGCCCTCAGCCCCTCACACCTGAGATCCTTCACAGTCACCTGTTTTGTTCTCCTTTCCTTATCCTCTCCATATTCTGGTTCACCCAGCAGCTAGCTTCCAGTGCTGTTGTACTGCTCATCCACCAACCCGACTCTGTGATCACTTCTAATTCCTACTGCTTTGCATTTTCAAGCAATATCTAGAGGAGCACCTGAGTACCGTGGACAAGCCTCTGGGGCAGGGTGGAGGGCATGGCATTGGAGACATGGGTCCCAGACCCATTCCTCCCCTTCACCGAGAGCTATCATTTTCATCTGTTTTGTTCACTTCAGATTTACTAAGAAAAGGCTTTCATCATGAACGAAAGTGTGAGAACCACTGTTACACATCTCTTTCAGCCTGGGTTCATACTTCTCATCATCTGGCTTCACCAGCTTCACCCATTTCATTTCCAAACCACTCTCCTGCCTACCATTTCTCAGTTCATTCATTCTGTTTCTACTCCTTCCAGGTCATAAAGAACTTTTCCTTCTCTGACTTCCTTCTTAGAACATTTCTGTCACTCCTTGTCTTGCAGTCCATTTCTAATGCATTTTCCTTGCTATATGTCTTGTCTGTCCAAGTAAACCAGGGGTTCAGGGTGAGGAGAGGACTCCACCTGCAGAGACGTTCAGCACTCACTCACACATGGGATGCTCACGCACCCTCTTACCTCCCTGCACTTGCTGACACCTTCCTCCACCCTGGCTCAGATGCCCATTCAGAGACTGAAGCCTCTTTTTTGCAGCTCACTTCCTGCCTCTCTCATTCCAAGGATCCATTCTGGCCAGACCTCCCTTCCTCAGATCTAATTCACATCTAGTCAGTACCCCATGATGTAGCATGTACTCATTCTCTGCTTTCAATTGTTCTCTGTTTGTTTCAGGTGTTACTTTTGTCTATGAGTTGCAGGTTCATTGGGAATGGACTGGGTTCACTTCTAAGGAAAGGCAGATGGCCTGATGGGCTTTTGGCAAGCTATCTACTCAAAGGTCATTCGATGACTCCGCTCATCCTTAATTCCAACAGAAGAGAATTTTCTCTTTCTGTCTTGAAAAGCCAAACCCGCCTTCCTAGTCAGTGCTGCAAATAACTAGTATAAGTTCATGCACATGTATAAAACAGTGTTTAAAACAGAGAAGCCACAGTGCTAACCATCTCATCTCTGTCCTGGTCAGGCTTTTGTCGTTGCAAATAACAGCAGAGTCACACACAGGATCAGCAAGTGAAAGGACCCCAAAGCTCCTCAGAACTGGAAGTGCAAGTGCAGACTGAGACTACCTCCTGCACTTCCCTGGAGGTCACAAAATCTGCTTTTCAAGCCAAGGCAGTTCCATTCCCTGGGGCCTCTCTGAGTTCCTCTTTCTCTGTTTTCACTGGCTTCTCAGCTCTCCTATATCATCAGAATGTTATTCGGATACATGCCTCTTCCCGCAGCCCTAAATGCTGAGAAATGTTTCAGATCAGCACAGACTATTCGCCATTCCAGGTCCCTTCATGCAAATCCTAAGAAAGAGAATCTGATTGGCTCAGCCCTCTCCAGGCTGGGTTCCCCTTCTGCCAAGTGTCCAATAGTGAAGGAGGAATGTTGTACAAACATGCCAACCGGCAGAATCCTGGGGAAAGAATCTAACTAAGGAGGTATGGTGACTGACAAGGACTGGTCTCCCTGGAAACATTTGTTATTACTTGCAACACATTAAAATGTGCCATTGCCCTGACCAGTGTGGCTCAGTTGGTTGGGCGTTGTTGCAGTGAAGCAAAACATCACCGGTTGGATTCACGGTCAGGGCACATGCTGGGATTGCAGGTTTGTCCAGGTCCAGATGCATTCAAATGGCAACAGATGGATGTTTCTCTCCCACATCGATGTTTCTCTCCCTCTGTTTCTCTCTCCCTCCCCCTCTAAATAAATAAATAAAATCTAGGGGGAAAATGTATCATTGGCTCCCCCCATGTAATCTCTTCAGTTTTCCACATATGCTATTTTCTCAGAAAGTACTCCTCATTTCCAAATGCATGGACAGAAGGAAATCAGAAACCTGGAACCCACCTGGGTTAGACTGAGTGAGCCTGGTCAGTTAAAACTGACAGCAACAGGGCCTTTCTCAAAGAAGCTTCTTGTCTCAATCCCTAAAAAAAAAAAAAATCCCCTAAACTTTAAACAGACTCAAACTTCACATCCAAACTGGGGTACTCTCAAGCTAACTAAGCTTTGCATTCCATTATTTGTATTTTGAGGCCATTAAAAATGCATTGTCTGGTTCTCTCAAAAGACTTCCATGCACATGCGTTCCATGAGCTTTCCCCAGTGAGTATCTTTATATTATGGGATTTTTCACTGCTGGACAACACAGTATTTGTCATTCAATAAAGAATACTTTGAGATATGAGCTTAATGTTTGAAAATCAGCATTTTTTAAAAGATGAAAACTTCTAAGAAGCAGATTTTTTAAAAAAATTCTGTCAGGTTTTGATGCTGCCAATCTTATTTTCATCAGAACAAATAAGCTAGAAAAACTTGTCATATCAAAGCATTATTGGCCTGTGGTTTTCCATTCTGCAATTTTTAACATGGAAGTTGTTCCCATAAAGTGAAGACCAAAAATAAATGAGAATTCCCACCAGACCGCTAACAAAAACATAGCCATGTTGTAAATTTCAGAAACAAGAAACTTAATTAATTCTCCAGGAAAGAATTATAGAGACACAACTAGCATTTTATGAACTAAAGGTGTATAACACCAAAACCAAACTAAACATTTTTGAGACTACTTTACTTTCAGTGATAACAAATTATTGAATTTTCTGCCAAAGGAAAGACTTATAGAACCTGCAAGACTCAGATTTAACAGAAAACAAATCAGTATTATTGGACATTAATGATTTTCGAGTCTTTGAGATGGATTTGATAGTCAACAACAATGATTCTGTCTTACATTGAATCATGTAGAAAGGAGGAATTTTGAAATTGGCATTTCCCACACAATTTATTGCCTACAACTAAAGGCAAACATTGTTTTTTTCTAGCATCTCTCAACTTTACCTTCACTACTTCTGCAAAAAAGCAGAACTTCTTTAACAAAGTTGGTGTGTGAAATCAGAACTCTGCTATAGGGAAAAAGTCCTTCAGATCCTTCCGCTACCACTTTCTTTCTGATCCTGTAGATATATTTTGATATATACAGTATTGCTTTTGCTTATATTCTTCCTAATAATCTACTTGCAATATACACACAACTGTACTATTATTTTTAGCAGACAGGCAGATTTTTTTTCTGATTCTAAATATAGAGATAACACATTGTCCAAGAATTAATTGCTCCATCTTTTATGCTTTCCTAGCCAAAGGTACCTCTGTTCTAACATGAGTAATATAAGTTGCCTTATTTACAGACTGGCTAATCAAACCACAAATGTCTCCCAAATTATTTTCCTTAAAGAAAATGGGTGTCTCCATCATCTTCATATATCCCAAGGTCCTTGACATTGTACCTGGTGGTGTCAAGGAACAGCTTGTGGCTACTGCAGTGTCCCATGCTCAGCCATCCCAAATAAATAGATAATCTGAGGAAAACTACACTTGGCAAACTCAATCTTAGACAATCTTAAGACAATCTTAAAACATTTTTTCTAGCTCAGCCTCTTCACCCTCTAATGTGATTGTATAACCCAAGCCTCCTTCCTAAATAGAAATTCCAGAACTGCCTGTCACTTTGGAGAAAGGAGTAGGGAGGGGCCAGGTAGGAGAGGAGGTTCACAAGAGAAAGAGAGAGAGAGAAGGAGAAAGATGGTTAACGTTTTGGAGCTCCCCATGCCTAGAATCATGTTAAATATTTTACATGCCTTATCTCATTTAACCCTACCAGCAATCTAAAAGGGAAGTTTATTATGTTGTTACTTTCCAGCTGAGAAAATTGCAAAGGTTAAGTAACTGCCCAGAGTTACCAGTAAGAAGCAAAGCCATATACTCAGAAATTGTTAGAGGATTGAATAAATGATCTTATCACTAACCATCACCTTTCCCCTGGCACTTCAGTGGGACAGGTCAAGAACTGGAAGCCATCATTGCACTCCATCACATTTCAGGCACACACATTCACTTGCCTATCAGATTGGACTAAGTGCTCGGTGTGTTTAGCCAAGGATACAGAAAATTATTAGAAGTATGGCAGCCAAGAGACAGGAACAGGTACAGCATAGGTCAGCACAGCTACTCATCCATGGCTTTGAAACTGCTACACATCCAGGTATTAGAAACAGCGTCTACAGAAAGTAAAAGCTAATAGAACTGGGAAAGCCCAGATTTGGCTACACTACAGCCTTTCGTACCCAGGATTTCAGACAAACTTCCTCTAACAAGCTGTGTGCCTTCATCAAGGAAATGCTTACAAATATTGGGATCCTCTGGTTCTTGAATCATGTTCAGCCATTGTGAGGCCATATGCTTCTCCAGAAAGAGAAGTCGGAGAGAAATGCCATGCTCAAGCATCCCTGAGCAATCTCTTGGTCTCAATTTCCCCAGCTGGTGAAGCCAGTAGCCTGCTCATTCAATAAACCTCAAATAAATTTTAGTCTAACACTTCCAAAAGTGGGAACCATCAACAGTTGCATCTAAATTTCCTGGTACACTTGTTGGAAAAGCTCATGCTTCACCAAGCCTGGACCTACTAAATTGGAACATCTAGGGTTGGAAGCCAGAAATCAGTGTTGTTAACTAGGTCCCAGTGCTGCCCCTGTTCATTAACATCTCAACATGCTGTGTAAGGGTGGGGTAGGAGATGCACCCAGCTTGCAAGGAGAACCTCATTTATGTGAGACTAACTTCCATTTAAAACATTCAAAACCCGTTACTGTTGCAAACTTTTCATTCCAATGTCTGGCTTTGTAGAAGAAGCTGGGGACCTAAAGTTTCAGCTTTCTTAAAATTGCACTCATTAAACAGCATGTTAATCATGGATCAGGGATTGCACATTATACAACCCATTAAGCTTTTGTATGCTCCTGGAAGACTGCAGATTGTATAAAAGTACAAATGATCCAGTGGTTAAAATAATTGGCTATAACGAATCGCAAAATTAATTATGGATGACCACATTGCTTACCCAGTTGACCTAAGTCATTAGCAAATGTAATGGATCGGGTAAAAGTAAGATGTATTTTGGCTTCCACAAAATGCTCCACAAGTATCTACTCCAGTCCCAGGATCCGATCACCCACTCAGAGGATGTACACAGTATATGTGAAGCTAGTGATTGTCCCCTAGAGAAAGATTAATTATGAATCCATGATAAGAACAAAATCTATTATGAGATCCTGGATTTATTATAAAGCAGGGAGAAAACTGTTCACCTTTTACAATAAAATTAACTCTCCTGTACCACCAAGATGTCTTCTGATTTAGCTCAGCATTGACTTACTAAATTAGTATTTCCACCTATGTGTTCCATGGAACATTAACCCCAAGAGATGTTGGGGGGATTTGGAAGGGGGTGTGGAAGCAGAGCTTCTGGAGCAAAAAATTGTGGAAAATTCTGCATTCTTGATTGAGAAATCAAGAATGCAGAATTGCAATGCAATTGCAATTTGCAGAATTGCAATGCAAACTAGCCCATTAAAGGTTCTGAGAGCCGAGAAGTAAAGAAACTCAATTCAGTTCTGCCTTAGGGCATGTCCTTGGCTGCAGGCAGCAGGATGAGCTCTGCCTACCCTAAAAAGAACAAGGAGTCAGAGAGAGGACATGAAGTAGCTCCCAGAATAGATGGATGGCTAGAAAACCAAGGATGTCAGGCATAGAAAAACACCAAAACAATCTGTCTGGGGCACCACTACGGCAACGGTGAGTCATCTCATCTCTTCCTTTGATGCTGAGTCGTTCCCCCAGATGAACCATCTCAGGAGGAAGCATTTAACAGACAAGCCTACGTACAAGGAAGTCTGTTCTCTAATTAATAGAGGTAGAGAACAGTGTCATCTGCCCCATCAAATTCTGTAGGGGAGGCAATGAAAGCCCTTACTCCAGGATTTGTGTGTTGAGCAGTTCTCCGCCCTCTCCCCCCTCAACTCACACACCAATAACAATTTTCCAGCTCAATTATGCTAACCCAGCATTTCCCAACATTATTCTACCACCATTTCTTCACATAACACCTATTAACAGAAAACACTTCTGGAAATGGGGTAAATAATGGTAAATGGGGTACATGATTAACATGTATATGAGGTGCATGATCAATATGTATCAAAATTAGTACATTCTATTATTAGCATGGTTAATTTTGAAGGTATAGTGAGCTGTCGTTCAGGTTTGCAACAGTATTCTGAAGAGGTAAACCCAGGAAAGGGATAGGTTCTGAGGCAAGTCACTCTAAATGTTCCTATTTCCCCATTTTTTAATAATCTACATGAATTTTGGTTAAAATAGTTCTCACGAGCAGCCTTATTGAGCAGAAATTAACAAGAGAGCAACCTGCCCACTCCGGGCATGGTGAAAGGAGTCAGTGTCACATGGTCTCAGTAACAATGGGTGAGAGGGTGACTTTGTTGTTATTCTCTCCATTGATACAACTAAAATAATCTGTGGGGCACTATATTTCACAGTGTGTCTCCATCCACCTTACCTCTTTGATAGCAAAAGCTCCAAGCTGACAGTTCTCACATGAGCCCAGGGTTCTCTGAACTCCATGCAGACCTGCCTTCTCCTTGCTCAGCAGCAGGCTGCCTCCTTGAGTCACTGCCTAGAAGTGTCTCTGACTAGGAAATATCACCAGCACAAAACCACATGCAGGGTCGTACATGATGCTTACCAAGAGAAACCATGAGGCTCTCTGCCCCTGCAGCATTAAGGCTGCTGTTGTTTGTGTCTTCAGTTTTCCCACACTTTGGAGTCCAGAGTATTCACAGTCCAATTAATCCCCAGAGACTAAATGAGCTCAATGTAGGGGAAATGAAGACCAGTAGGGATGCAGCTGGCCTGCACATGACACAGGGAGAGGAGCAAAGCTGAGCCTCACAGGCATAGATGTTAGAGAATCATCCAGCTGCTTATAGCCCCAAGAAGAGAGAGAGGGTCAGCATATCAGTTCTGCTTTAACAGTATCTAAAAGGGGTTATGTCAGCTCCCACCTGCTTCTGCCTCTGCCCAGCCCATGTCAGGTACTAAAAGCCTCACCCTTGCAGGCCCAGCTGTGCCCAGCACAGTGAGTACCTGGTCAGGCAGCACACTAGCTACTTCTACTGATCAATGAGCAGAGACCAGATGGACACCCAGACATTGGATCTAATAGAGAACCTGACTAGTCAGCCAGGTTGTTGCCAGAAATTTGCTGCTTCCACTTCAGTTTCCCAACTAGATGAGGCACAGGCCCCAAGACCCTGGTCTCTAGGGTTGACCTTTTTTCCCTATACCTTCTTGTTAGATTTAGCTGCACCTAGTAGAAAACCTGGAATAAGGAGACTTAAAAAACAAAAGATTTGTTTCTTTGTGTAAAAGAAATCCAAAGGCAAGGGGTCCAATGCTGATAAAACTCATCAAGGAACTTGGAAAAGACAGGAGAAAAACTCCTATTATTCTGTACATCAAGGACTCCCATGATCCACAACAGCTGCACCCCCACATCCACATATAAGCAGTAGGAAGGAGAAAGGAGGGAAGGCACAGGGACTTTCTCCAGTTCTCTATACATTTTTAACAGAAACTTTCCAGAATTCCATCATAATTTTCATTTCAAGAGAGGCTGGGGAACATAGTTTTATTCTCGGATACATTACCACCCCCAATAATATAGGAATTCTATTTGCGTTATCAGTTAGAATTAAGTTCACACTAACAGAGGCAGTCCTGGGCTGGTTAGGTGGTTCCCTTAACCTTGTAGGTTTTCTATCCTCACCCTGGGACTTGTATACTGATTTAATCAGCTTTGCCTGCTGTAACAGAATAGCATTCCCTGGGTGGCTTAAACAACAGACATTTGTTTCTCACAATTCTAGAAACTGGGAAGTCCAAGATCAATGGGCTAGCAGATTTGTTTCTTAGTGAGGACTCGCCCCGGCTTGCAGACAGCCACTGTCTCACTGTGTGCTCACATGACCTTCTCGTTATATGTGCACACAGAGTTCTGGTTTCTCTTCCTCTCCTTAGAAGGACACTCTCGGGAGGTCATTTAGATCCAATTACCTCTCAAAGGCCCCACCTCCTAATACCATCACATTGGGGGAGAACTTTTGGTGAGGGGAGGGCAAGGAACACAAACATTCAGTCCATGACACATTTCTTAGTCTATAAGGGCTGGTTCTGTTCCAGCCTTCACAACTATAATCTAACTGGCTAGAAAAAAGAAAGCTTGGAGATTTGAAAAATATTTCCTGAAAGTTCCATGTATCCTCTGCTTGCCTCCCCTTAGTTACATGGCCACACCTAGCTGAACGGGAGGCTGAGAAATAAATTTTGGGTGGCCAGATAATATTTGGGAATTCTGATTCTAAAAGATGGGGAAATCCATAGTAGAGACAAGTATCAATTTCTGTCACCATTTGTAAGGCAGACAGAATGGACGTTGGATAAGCAATTAATAATACCTACCACAACCTCCCTAATTGCATTGGGATACCTACTAATGCTGAGACTTGCTTTGGTTGATAAACTTTATCATAGCCTCTGACCTCTGGGGTCTAATTCCTGTTAGATTGGACTAGATTTTGTCAGCTCCTCTTGGACTTGAAATGATGGTGTCACCCTAGAGCTGGCCAATCATTCCATCCTAACTGTCCCCTTCCCTTCCCTAACCTTGTCTAAGAGCTCCCAGTACATTTTATAATGCAGGCTTAGCTAGTTTTAACAAAGAAACAAAAGATTGTTGGTTACTTTAAAATTCTGTTTACCCATTTCTCATCATGAAATAGAGTTAGTCTCACGGAAGTGCCTCTTTTTAAATTGGCCTTTTAACAGAATCAGATGCATTTGCATTTGGAAACAAAAGCATGTAAATGAATGAAAGAATGATTGAAGAAGTGAATTTTGGGTGTAACTCAACTCCTGGGCATTTTATACTTGTCTTCTGCATGACAAAGTCAGAAGAAACTCACCAGTTTTGACCAATAAAAATCTCAAGTTCAGCCCACCATCTTGAAATAAAATACTAGCCAATGAATATTTTTAAATAGGTGTGCTGTGAGTAACAGTTATTTTGTCACGTTTAGGGAAGCTGTGTAGAAGTTTAGAGGTGATAAATGTGTCTGCTCGTCCTGCATGAAGTCAACAGATCTTGGTGCGCTAGACTTGGGAAAGGTTGGAATGCTAGCGTCATGGTCCCCAAGTTCATATCCCCGAGTACGTGTAATGGGGAGAATACTGACTCCACATTATGAAAATGTGGGTTTGGAATCCAGCTTTAGCACTTTTAAAACTCTGTGACTGTAGGCAAGTTTCTTCATCCCTAAGAGTCTTAGATTTTTCTTCTCTCCAATCAAGATACCATCATTGTGTTGTGTGAAGATTAAGTGACCACATCTGAGGAAGAAGCTAGCACTATGTGCGGCCCACAAAACACAGTCGGTGGAGGTTCTTTCAATCTGAGTTTATAGAGAGAAGACGTTCAGTGCTATATTCACTAAATACAGCACACATTGCTCTTTTTTAATGGACTTTTTAAAAACCTCATTCCGAATATCCCATTTTAGAAAAACAAACTAAATATTTTTTAAAGCTCTATAGCCAGTGTAGTAATTAGTACCTTGAACTAGTCAATTATTTTTCATTAAAAAATATAAAAGCTTGTATTGGAAATTATACCCATAAAGTCCATTTAGTTTTACAACTTAATTACATGTAGTAAAACTTTGCTGCCACATTTAACAGGTAATAACTGAATTCTTTGTAAACAAAAGCAATATTTGCCTGGAAGTGAACCCTAAGTTGAGAAAGAAAAAAGAACTCCCTTAAAATATTTCCTTAGTGTTTATTTTTCAGAAAGGTCAACTCAGCTAATGCAAGGGTTTACTTAATGTCTTATTTGTGTTATCTCAATATTTTTAGTAAAACAAATTTGTTACTATGGTGTTCAGTTTTAGCATCACCACGGAATGGGCCAATATCAGGAAGGCCAAACTAACTGTGACTTTTGCAATAACAAATTTTTGTCAATTGAGTTTCTATATTGGTTAAAATACTTTTTAAAACTCAGGGAAAAGCTGGGAAAGATGAGTGTTTTAGATAAATTAATCTCTTACTCTATTCTCGAGGATTTGTCACTTTCTTTCATAATAATACCAAAAAAGAAAATGAATCTACCCAAGTGCTGAAATATATTACTTTTAATCTTAATATACTTCAGAGTGAAATATTACCAGAATTTCTACCTTATTGAATGTGTTTCTGTATAAAATAAAATATTCTTTAAAGTTCTCAATAAAAATCCATAAGATGCCATTAGGTCCTTAAAATATATTTCATATGAAATATTTACAACTCATAACTTCAGAAGGTGTCGACATACATATGCATGAGCAATAATACAGACTTCTTGGGTGATTATCTGAAATTCAATCGACTCTACAACTATTTATTGGCTAGTGTATAATCACAGATAACAAATTTATATAATGAACGAGATCCACACTTCACAAGACACCAGATTAGCATCACCAACTATCATTTGTGGAGCTCCCTCCTATACACGCAGCCTCATGGTAGGTTCCAGAGGTACAAAGGCTTGTAAAATACAGTCCCTGACTCAAAAACTTTGTTATATTATTCTTAATGTTGATAATGCCAGCATGTTAACATTTGTGTGGTGCTTTTAAATTAACCAAACATACTAATATTCATTATTTCACTTAATATCATCAATATTATCCTCAATATCCTTATAAGGCAAGTTATTTAACAGGTAAAACCATTTCCATTTTACAGACTATGTGAGCCTCAGCAGTTAGGCAACCTGCCCCGGGGTCATGAAGCTAGACTGATGGCAGAAGTCGAATTCAAACTGTATTTATATCTCAGGATTTTTCTACTCTTAATAAACATCTTCAAAACACTTATTTAAGAAGCCCAGTCATATTTATAATATTTCTAAAACACCAGTGCAGTATGATAGGCACAGAGGCCAAATAGATCTGGACCCCCTCTGCACAGGTTTCAAGAAGGTGAATCTGAACTGGCTGAGAAAGATGATTAAGACAGAGAAAAACAGGGAAGAATCAGGAAGGCATTGTAGGTAGGATAAGCTTGATCCAAAATATTTTGGTTGAACTACCACACTTTCTGGAGCACAATAAGCTGAAGGTTATTCGTATTTTATTCACTCTTCAGCCCCTGATGCCTATCACAGGCCCTCTGGGCTTTGTAGAGTGTAAACAATCTACAGCGCCCTGACCTCTTTCTGTAACAGGTCCTCAGTACACGTTTGGAGAATGAAGAGATGAAAAAATGAATGAATTAGAATAATGAAGGAACAAACATTTACTCAGGGATTGGAAAATCACAAGGATTGAAGATTTGGAAATCCCGTCACATTCCTGAATGAATCTGTTAATTCATTCATTTATGCATGCATTCCTTTATACATGAATTATTTGTGTGTGTGCACACATGTGTGTGTGCACACGTGTGTGTGTGTGTTCCTCAACTAGGGACAGTTTTGTCCCCCAGGGAATATCTAGAGATGCTTTTTGGTTGTCACAACTGGAGAAATACTACAGGCATCTACAAAGAAGCCTAGGATGCTGGTAAACATCCTGCAATGCATAGGACAACCCCCGAAAACAAAGAAGATCCAGTCCAAAATGTCAGTGGTACTGATGTTACAAAAGCTTGCTTTATAACAAGTAGTAGTAAAGATTTTGGTTTTGTGATGTGGACAGATGTTTCAAATAAGTGAACAAATAGATTAATCATTATTAATTAATTATTATAAATAATTATTATAAAATGTAAGTACCACGGGGAAAAAAGAGAGAAATACCATAAAAAATTTTGGGGAAATTCTGGATGCCTTATTGCTTCTGAGCAGTAAAGGACAACTGGTCATTTCCAGAGAACAGCATTCTGGAAAATCTTAGGCAAATTAATTACAAACCCAAACACTCTAGAAACCCAAGATAAATTAGGTGTCTTTATGGGAAAAAAATTTAGTGGCTATGAAATTGTTCTGCTATGTTCTCTCTTATATGTGAATCACCTCCAGCATAAAGAAATTAAAAATAAGTAGGATAGTGTTTGAGACACGATGAGACTACTATTTTCTTTAAAATGCAAAGGAAATTTTTGAAAACTAGAAAATTATTTGGGTTTTTAAAAAGATCCTCCCTTTCTTGGGGGAATCAGCCCCTTCCACTCTTTGTGATTCTGGGATCCTGCTAATCATAGGCCCTCTTACCTCCTCCATAGGAGTAGCCCCTGACACAAGCTGGACCAATCAGACTCTCCTCTGGGCACTTAGAAGGCAGGTCAATGAAGCATATTCATTTGATGTCAAATCATAGAGAACTTGTCTATGTATTCTTGCCACCATGGTCTCCAGGGATTCTGTGACACCTGCTCTCCATTGACCTTGTTTTTCCATTTCTTCAAGATTTTATTTATTTATTTTTAGAGAGAGAAAGAGAGGGAGAGAAACATCCATACGTGAGAGAAACATTGATTGGCACACCCCCAGCCAGGGACCTGGCCTGCAACCCAGACATGTGCCCTGACTGGGAATCGAACTGGTGACCTTTGGTTTGCAGGATGATATCCAGCCCACTGAGCCATGCCAGTCAGGGCATCCATGGACCTTGTTATTCATCTATCCTTGAGAAGCACTACTTTTCAGGAGTAAGGGCAATTAGAGGGTTGACTAGACCTGGTGGTGGCTGAAAGTAAGCCTGTAACCAGTTTAATCCCTAATTGGATTAATGCAAGTTACTTCTATTCTCAATGACTGCTAGAAACTAAATCTTCCCTGGGGGATTTTTATTAAAAATGTTCAGCATTCAGTCAAAAGTTATCAGTTGCATCAAGAGATAAGACCAAGCAACAGAGTAAAAAATATAGTCAACAAAATAGACCTTGTTGGTGATACAGGGTCAACACGACCAGATATACGTAGACTTTGAAATGATAATGATCAATATATTTGGTAAAAGAGAGGTCAGGATGAAGAATGTTAACAGAGAACTCGAATCTACCAAAAAAATAAATTAATAAAATGGACATCCTAGAACTAAAAACATAGTAAATGAAATTAAAACTCATCAGGTGTTTTAAACAGAAAGTTAGACAAAGATGAAGAGAGGTGAATAAGAAGATAGATCAGTATAAAATATCGAGAATGACAAAAAGGAAAAAGCATTGAATATATGTAAAAGTTTGAGACACATAGGACAGAGTGAAAAGTTCTAACAAATGTGTAATCGAATCCTAGAAGATGAGGAGAGAATAAGCAGAAGAAATATCCGAAGAAATAAGCAAAACAGTATTCAGAATTGACAAAAGACATGAAAGCACAGACTCAAGAAACACTGTGAACCCCAAACAGCTTACATACCTACACCAACAAAAACAGCCTTTGAATATATTGTTCCAAAACTGCTAAAAACCAAAGAAAAACAAATATTCTCCAAAGCTGCCAGAAAAAAAAGTCACATTACTTCAAAGGAACAACAAAAGATTGACAACTGACTTCACAACAAAACAAAATGCCCAGCTGGTGTGGCTCAGTGGACTGAGTGCTGGCCTGCAAACCAAAGTTTCGGTGGTTCCATTCCCAGTCAGGACACATGTCTGGGTTGCAGGCCAGGTCCCCGGTAGGTGGCATATGAGAGGCACACATTGATGTTTCTCTCCCTCTCCTTCTCCCTCTCTTCCTTTCTCTCTAAAAATAAATAAATAATATTTTTAAAAAGAGTTCATGCTTAAAAACCTGAGATTTAAGTAATCCTTAAAAAAAAAAAAAAACAGGCAGATATCATAAATAAGCAGCATTATACAGCTTGTAACTTTGAGGTGGTGCAATATCCAGGAATAAGAACATTGGCTCAAGTGCTTCTGACATACGCTGCATTGATGACATGCAAAACCTACCTGACAAATACATCACCATTCCTGGAATATGAATTAGAAACTACCTGTCTCTACATGAAGGAGGATGGGAATAACAACCTCTAAAATCTTTACCCATTGGACTGAAACTAGCAAGGGACATAAAAGAAAGAATAAAGAAATGGGACTACATGAAAATAAAAAGGTTCTGTACGGCTAAAAAAAATCAGCAAAATGAAAAGGGAACCAACTATATGGGAAATGTATTTGCCAATGATACCTCAGACAACAGTTTGATCTCCAAAATCATAAAGAACTCACAGGACTCCACTCCAGAAAGACAAACAACCTGATTAAAAAATGGACAAAAGTATTGAACAGGCACTTCTCCAAGGAGGACATACAGAGGACCCAGAGACATATGAAAAGATGCACAGCATAACTAGCCATCAGAGAGATGCAAACTAAAACCACAATGAGATACCACTTCACACTGGTCAGAATGACCATCATAAACAAATCAACAAATAACAAGTGCTGGCAAGGTTGTGGAGAAAAGGGAACCCTAGTGCATTGTTGGTGGGAATGCAGACTGGTGCAGCCACTGCGAAAAACAGTATGGAATTTCCTCAGAAAACTAAAAATGGAACTTCCTTTTGACCTGGCAATTCCACTGCTGGGATTATACCTTAAAACTCTGAAATACTGGTTCAAAAGAACCTATGAACCCCAATGTTCATAGCAGCACAATTTACAATAGCCAAGTGCTGGAAACAACCTAAGTGCCCATCAGTAAATTAATGGATCAAGAAACTATGGTACATTTACACAATGGAATGCTATGTAGCAGAAAGAAAGAAGGAGCTCCCACCCTTCCTGACAGCATGGATGGAACTGGAGAGCATTATGCTAAGTGAAATAAGCCAGGAGGTGGAAGACATATACCATATGATCTCACCTATAAGTGGAACCTGATCAACAAAACAAACAAGCAGGCAAAATATTAACAGAGACACTGAAATAAAGAACAGACTAATGGTAACCAGAGGAGAGGAGGGAGGGGATAGTGGGGGAAAATAGGGGAAGGGTCATCAGGGAACATGTATAAAGGACCCATGGACAAAGTCAAAGGGGGTAGGACTGAGAGTGGGAGGTGGGGATGGGTGGGGTAGGGGGGCGGAGGGGAGGAAAGGGAGACAACCATACTTCAAAAACAATAAAATAAAATAAAATAAAATTTTGTTTATCATAAAAGAAAAAGGCTGGAGAAGTAGGAAAAGCTATTATTTAAGGCCTCCTACATCATATTAAGGATTTTCACTTCCATTGCAAGAGAAATGAGAAGTTGTTAAAAGGCAGAGAACTGATTTGTGGGTGTGTTTTTGTTTTGTTTTGTTTTGTCTTGTTTTAAGGTGGGCATGAAGCTGCTATGAGCCACCACGTGGGAAAGCCTGCCTGATAAAGAACTCAACAGAGAGAAAATCAAAGCAGACAGAGGGAGGGGAAGCCAACTCTTGAATACTTATTTTTAAGCAGCTGATCCCTGAATTCATTTACAACTGGATCATAAGCCAAAGTTTCTTGGGAATATACAGAGGCCCTTGGATAGCAGGTCAAGAATCTCTGCTGTTGGAGCATAGAGGAAAGGTTCCTAGCCTAAAGTGGAGAGGGAGGTTCAGGGAGGCTTCCTGAAAGATGAGAAGGATTTGGGGGGTCACAAAGTAGTCACATAATAGAAGGCACAGTGGGAGAAGTGTTCCCAGCAAAGGATTATTCCTTGTGAAGGAGATTGCTCATGGCTCATGTGGATTGGTTTTCCATATGACTGAGAGAAAGCTATGGGAAATGTGGTCATAGAAGTCGTGGCTGGAGAGGCAGGCAGAGGGGTAGGCTGTTAAGAAACCTGAGCTTGCCCAGGTAGCTCAGATGGTTAGAGCATCATCCCTATACACCCATGCTGCAGGTTTGATCCCTGGTCAAAACACATACAAGAAGCAACCAATGAATGCATAGATAAGGAGAATGACAAATTATTCTCTCTCACACTCTCTAAATTAATAAATAAAAAATTATTTATTAATAAAAGAGAGAGATCTCTCTCCCCCATGCCCTACTCCCTTCCTCTCTCTCCCCCTCTCTAAATTAATAAATTAAAAAAATTTTTTTGAAAGAAACCTGGATGCTCACTTTGGCAGCAAATATACTGAAATTGGAAAAATACAGAGAAGAGTAGCATGGCCATACACAAGGATGATACACAAATTCATGAAGCATTCCATATTTTAAGTTTCTGCGTGGCTCAAGAAACCATCATCAAAATGAGAAGGGAACAGACTATGTGGGAGAACATATTTGCCAATGATACCTCAGACAAGCATTTATCTCCAAAATATATAAAGAACTCACAGGACTCCACTCCAGGAAGACAAACAACCCAATTAAAAAATGGGCAAAGAACCTGACTAGACACTTCTCCAAGGAGGACATACAGAGGGCCCATAAACAGATGAAAAAATGATTGACATCACTAGCCATCAGAGAGGTGCAAATAAAAACCACAATGAGATATCACCTCACACCTGTCAGAATGGCTATCCTTAATAATGCAACACACAAGTGCTGGCAAGGTTGTGGAGAAAAGGGAGCCCTAGAGCAATGTTGGTGGGAATTCAGACTGGTGTAACCACAGTGGAAAACAATATGGAATATCTTCAGAAAATTTAAAAGTGGAACTGCCTTTTGACCCAGTGATTCCACTGCTGGGATTATACCCGAAGAATCCTGAAACACCAATTCAAAAGAACTTATGCAGCCCAAATATTCATAGCAGTGCTATTTACAATAGGTAAGTGTTGGAAATAGCCCAAATGCTCATCAGCAGATGAGTGGATTAAAAAACTGGTACAGCTGCACAACGGAATATTACCCAGCAGAAAAAAAGACAGAAGTCCTACCTTTTGCGACAACATGGGTGAAGCTGGTGACTATTATGCTAAGTGAGATAAGCTAGTAGGTAAAGACAAGTAACTGGAATCTAATGAGCAAAATAAACTCACAAGAAAAATAGAACCAGAGACTTGGAAACATGGAGCAGACTGACAGCTGCAGGAGGGGAGGAGAGAATGGTGGAAGGAAGAGGAAGGGAATAGTCAAAGAATATGCATGAATGACGCATGGACAGGGACAACAGAGAGGGGACTGACTTTGGCTGAAGGGGTGGGCTGGGGGGAGGAGGGAAAAGGAAAAATATTGGGACAACTGTAATGGAATAAACAATTTAAAAAAGAAAAGAAACCTGGGCCTTACATGAGGGCGTGATATAGAAGATATAAGATGAATACACCTTTTCTGCATCTCTCTCTGCAAAGCAAGCCCGCACATTTCCCCACCCGCCACCCCTGCCTTGACACAGTTCTCTTGCCTCTCTCCTTCTCCTAAGATCCAAAGGCCCTTAAAAAAAGAAAAAACAAAGACTAGTACACCTTCTCAGATGCATATAGAATGAGAAAGGGAAGGAAGGGCTCAAATATGAATTCTAGATTTCTGTTTATGGCTACCTGATGACTAAGAATTGGTAGTGTAATTTACCAGACAAGGAAAACAGAAGGAGGAGCCAGTCAGCCTAAGAGTAAAAAGGGTTAGGAGTTATGCAGACATGAAGCGCAACTGTGATGAGAACTATACTGAGCAAATGGAATTAGATGTACAGATGTGAAAGTTGAGAGAGAGCTCTGAAGTAGACATAACATATGAGTGGTCAACATTGGCCTGCTGGTGGTTGAACCTTGGTAGTGGGTGAGCAGGCTAGGATGAACATAGGTCAGAGGGCCAGAGGGAGCAGCGAAGGAAAGATGTTCATGAAAACAATGAAGAGGGAACTAGTAGAGAAACCGTGCAGAGAAGAACCAGGAGAGAAAGTAAGAACAGAGGTTAAAGAAGGGAGTCCACAGAGTCCTCAGGCTTCAGAACTAAAAGCAGTCTGGGCTCCTTCTGAATATTTGGTTCATGTTCCTTTCTTTATACTGCTGCCAGGAAGCTCAGAGACTTGTGACATACAACTGCGCAGAACTTTAAAATCATTATGTTCATCAATCTTACCCTTAGCTTTCTTTTGCTTATTGTTATTCCCCCCTCTTCCTACTCCTTTTTTTTTTTTTTTTTTTTTTTGGTATTTCTTTGTGTCACCTTAAAATCCTAAGGTGGAGGGGAAATTGGTAAACAAGCACGTTGCATCCAGAAGGAGACCCCAGGCTGCAGGCGCAGTGCCTACACTCACAGTCGCTCACAGTCTCGTGCGCAGCCTGCTTCCCTCACTTGTCTTACCTGCCTCCATCCTGCAGGCGTTTAAGTTTGAGGCTCCTCATCTAAACAATCCCTAAGATCCTTTCCTGCTCTAAATTGGATGAATCTGTACTTCTTCAATGCTCAAATCCCATGAGTTAAGTTACCAAATATAATAGGAAGTGGTCAGAATAACAGTTTTTTTTAATGAAGTTCTACCAAAAACATTGAAATGGTGAACATATATGATACGCACAGCATTTGAGAGGAGGTGGGTTGGGCTTCGAAAGCACCATGACAGTGTGCTACGGATCTTTGTCACTCATCTGCATGAGATCCAGAGCTAGCACACATGTTCAATGGGATTTAAAATAAAATGACCACATGGCACATCATTAGACCACGATGTTCAAGGCTAATTCCATGAACCTCTGCATTAATGGGGCAATATTCTGTTTGGCTTTATTCTGTTAATATTTATACAGTACTCACCATAGCAACTAAGTGCTTTCCACAGAGAACTGATCAAATTTTGAGGAGAGGTGGACAGGAGAGGGGAGGACCACTGCAGGAGCTGAAAGGAAGCTTCTGATCTCCTTCTAAATAACCCTTTCCTTCCCTGATCTGACAAAGCACGGTTCTCACAGAGCATTTGCTTCATACCTACCCTCCCCAAATCTTGGCAATGTACAGTCTTGGTTCCCTGGAGCACTGCTCCATGCAATATCGAGTTCATCCTTGGCAAAAACCTTAATTTTCAGTGCCCCTTTTCCTCTTCAGGGAGAGTGAGTAGAGCATATCGTTGCAGAGCTGGATTTTGAAATCAGACTGTCTGAATTGGAATTCTAGCTCTTCCACTTATTAGCTAAGTCTCCTTTGGCAAGTGACTTAATCTTTCTGACCTTGGTTTTCTCTTCAGTGAAATGGGGATACTAAGAGTGCCTACTTCATAGGTTTATTATGAGAATCAAGTGAAGTGCATTCAAGAATTTGTGGCACATATAAATGCTCGATAAATGTTAGCTATTATTTCAACATATCCTTGTCTTCCGTTCTCAGTCACTAGAACACTCACGCTGCCCTTCTCTTCCTGGCTTTCTGTGAAGAGATAAAACTTCTTCCCTAAGATGAGATCCCTCCTGGAAACTACACAGAGGAGTGAAAGGAAGGTGGCTCTCATCTGGCCAGATCAATTGACCAGATCAAAAATGCCTAAACTTCTACAACCGGAAACCCCTTTCTCTGGGTAAAAAAATTTCTTTATGAGTATGTTCTGCTAGATTTAACTTTCATAAAGGCAAAGAGCATGCCTCAGTCATTTGTCTCTATATGTAAAGCCCAACCCACCATCATATCTCATTCAAACTAATATGTAGATAAGTGACTTGTTACCCCCCTCCAAGAACATGTACACACACATACACACAGAGCTATGGCAAGCCGGTTATTTCAGGCTCTGTGATAGGTGGAGGGGCTAACAAAAAAAATGATTGAGGCTCACTCCTTGCCTTCATGGAAGTTAAATCTAGCAGGAGAAAATATTAAAGAAAACGTGTTTACCCAAAGAATATTTCAGGTAGAATATTAGACATGATTCAGGAGGAATGTGGCGGGGTCTTTGGGCATTCCTACACCACACTGTGGAGAGGGGTACAGCTCCAGCAGAGGTAAGCTGGACCCTGGCGTGCAGTCAGATGGCATTCCTCTCCTTGGAGGGTTTCGCACCTGGTGTGGTGTAGCAGTGCCATCAATACTACTGACTCATCTTTGCACAATCACAGAGACTATCTCAGGCAAAGTCGGAAGCATCAACACCCAAACCTGAGAGTTAAGATTTCAGATAAGCGCCCTTGAAACTTGGAAGAGGTCGGTTTAGGATAAATAAAGGGACACACTCCTTTACACTGTGGGTAGTAAATTCATTACCTCATCTGGAACTTGTTACTGCAAGAGCCTACATAAACCAAAATTAAAATTAGGTTCAAGAAGGTTAAGATAAATGTATGAATGAACAGTAACAAACAGTCTCTGGTGGTGAAGTCAGTCAGGTTTCAATACAATAAGAATCCACTAAGGAGCAACTGCTATGTGCCGATGATGACTTTGAACACATTCCTAACTTTCTGAAGGTATTATTCTGTCCCATCAAATGGCCATGTCTGAGGCAGGAGGCTGGGCTAGAGACAGAGTTTGCTAACCACTGGGATGTTTCTGATATCCAATGCTGCTTATTATTACAATGTACTTTGCCAGATCTTAATAAGTTCAGATCCCCCTTATTCCCTCACCCAGAACTTGAAGAATTGTTCACCAAAGGGCAATGTTTCAACTCTAGAAGAATAATTGGGAAATGTAACCTGAGTACTAGAAAAAAGAAGAGGAAGCCATATCTGCTCAAGGTTTTCAACAGTTTTCATGCCAAAGTTGAAATACTCTGGCTAGTTAAATGGTAAATGCTGTCTTCGCTCTCTTGCATTGAGCAGCTTGGTACCTAGGCTGGGTTGGCTATAATTATAGGTAGAGAAAGTCCCAAGAGGAATAATAAGAGAGCTCACAAGACCCTCTTCTCCTTGGTGTGCCCTTTTGCCTCAACTCATTGACAAATACCCCAAAGACTCCTGTCATAGCTTGGTCACTCTAGGTTGGTGGTTCTCAAACTCCAGCATACCTCAGAAACTCCTGGAGGGCTTGTTAAACTAGATAGTGGGTGTTGAGCCCACAGAGTTTCTGCTTCAGTAGGCCTGTGGTAGGGCCCCAAAATTTGCATTTTTAACACGTTGCCAAGTGGCGTTAACTCTGCTGGTCCGGGAATCGCAATTTTGGGAGGCCAGGCTATAATAGGTCATGACAGCCACTTAAAATCAGTCTCCACCTGGGGTAGATTATACTCAAGCTCTCTTCAGTCTCTTACACCCAAGGATGGAGAAAGGCTCCATGAGCGGTGTTAGATAGATTGGTGGTGGGGGTGGGGGACAAAGGTCTGGAGGGAATACTGGGGCTTGTGTTCAGTGCTTTGCTGTTTTTCCCTGGAGAGGGCTCTGAGGCTGCTCCCCAAATCTACCCCCACAGCTCACAGATCCCCCTGACTTCCTTACTCTCAACAGGTCTTCTGCAAGAGCCCTGGCTTCCACCACAGGGCTCTCTCGGCCACCTCCCAGACTGGCAGCTCAGCTATCACTCTTGCCCATCTCCCAGTCAGGAAGCAGCTGCTCCCAGTCCTGGGGAAACTTGCCTGTCAAGGAGTGACTGGCTGAGGCTGTGAATTGCAAATCTCCCCAGTACCAGCCCAACCTCCCTGCCTAAGAGGCAGCTGTCCTGCAAAAGGGACCCTCTTCCCACTTTATACACACTCACACACACACCCCAGCTGTGACCACCAGCAGGATGCTTCAAGTGGCTGCTTATACAAGGATCCCTCAGAGATTGCTCCTGGGCTTCAAACGCCACACTCAGCCTCGGATCAGGGAGCAAAGATCTGAGGAAAAATTGAGTGACCTGCGAAGTGTGGGGAAAAAGAGGGAGGGTGGGGAGAAGGAGTAATTTCCTGCTTAAAGTATATGCTAGTCACCATTATTTGGTTCTGGGATCTTGACATGTTTAGTCTCTTTTAACCACATGCCAATTGAGAGAAACTTCACTTTAAGGGAGAGTGGACATGACAAATAAGTCCACAGCACAGTACCCGGGATCTCTGAAATTGCCCAAAGGAGAAAGAATGAAATGAGTAATTCTCTCTGAGCCCACTCATCTTTTCCCATTAATCAACTAAGAAGTGAAAAAATGTGCATGTACACTCACACTCATACTCTTTCTCACTTTCCACAGGACTGACTTTCTTGTTCTGGAAACACTGCCTGCTCACTGAGCAATCACATGCATAACAATTGGAGAGACTGGTCTGGCTGGACGCAGGCTGACATCCCCTTGCTCCTCCCCAACCTCCCTAGTCCTCTTGCTTCCTCCCACCACCCGAAGATGCAGACTCACTTCTCTTCTGGACTTCACCACCACAAACAAGGCACTCCCTTTCTGTAGAGCCTGAGACTCCTTAGAAAATCCTTCAGGGTGTCCATCTTTATCAACCCTTTTTTTTTTAAGTGGAAGCACTCATCTTTAAACCATATAACTGACACCTTAATTGTCAGAGATATTATTTTCTAAATAAATAGTATAAGAGAGTAATACTGCACCAAGTTAAATACCAACATCATCCATCTTTGTGGCTGTCAAAGGTAAAAATATTAAATATATTACTTCTGTGAGAGTGATTGCTGATAAACTATCAGATACCTTATCTTCCATGGAGTTATTTTTAGGTACTTAAGTTGGCATGAATGTGCATCTTCAGGCTGTAAAGTGAAAAAATAAAAATTAAGAGTAAGCAGGTTAAAAATTAAGAGTAACCTGTGAGCAGGTTGTGATTCTAAATGTGCCGTAAAGAGAACAGTTTCTCCAGGGAACACTTTTAAAAGACCCATGCTAATGTTCTCTGTAACAATTAACTTTATTTCCCAGGTTTATAAAATTCAATTGCATTTCCGCAAAAGAAAAAGAATGCACCACCTTCCTCCCCTTACGACAAAGCCCCAGCAGCAAGTCATTATCACTTTGGCTAATCAGAGAGAAACCACCTGCAGGAATACTCCCCTTTCTGTTGGCTCCCAGCAGAACCGTCCAAATGATGATTAATCACTGAATAAACGGCAGAATTGACAACAGCATAATGACAAAGAGAAAGCAGAGACAGGGCCTGAACAGTGGGTGCATGTGGTCCTGCCCCAGTGGGTGGAAGGGCCGAAGAAGATGGATGACCCTGTAAGCGCTTGACACTTAAGTATCTTGTCTTTTACAAGGGGGGTTACTTCTGCCAAATTCAACAAATAAGGCAGTATGCATCAAGTGGACATGCTTCCTATGGCTGTCAGATGCAAGGAGAAACGTCTTAAAAATCAAACTAATAAGCTTAAATTGACAGCTCAAGCTCAGATGATTGCAGAAACAAGAGACACTACAAATGACAGCCTAATCCATTATTATGGAAGGGATTCAGAATATTTTACTGATTACGGCCTCAGATTACCCTAACCGTGTCCCTACTAATTTGAAAAATGATGAATCACTAAGTTCAAACAGGGCTCAGAAGAGTCAATTATACTAAGCAGTAATATCAAAAGCTCGTGTTTTCTACACTAAGGAATAAAACATGTTATGCTTAATAACAAACAGAAATGAGGTCGATTACCTGCTCTCTGTTGACCAACTCATTAGCAATAAGAATGTTCCTCTAATTTTTCAATATTTCTTTTCAGGATATGTACTCCCTGCCCCAAGGATTCCTACTAGCCAAAATTTATTAACATGAAAAAGATTTGCAGTAAATGAAATATTGGTTTGCTGCCGGCTTAATGCCCTTCAGATACCATCAGTTTTTGGAGCTTTCATGCTCCAGTGAAAAGAGCAGTTACTGGTCAGACTCATTCTCTCTCAGGCATCATCAATACCATCATCTTCCTCATCATGATCACCTTCACCAGTCTTTTTTTTCCCCTGTAAAACAGAAAACCTTAAATTCACCAGCATTTCATGCACATCTTTCCATTGGCCCTAACTTAAACAGATACCCCCTACCAGTGCCCTCTTCTACACACACAGCACTCGGATACACTTGGGTCTGGCTTGTCTCATGGACGTCTTTCCATATTAATTTATAGCCACAGAAAGCTTTTCATTGGCTATGACATCATGTATCAAGATTGTCTACATTACTATACATTTTCTTCAACATTATGTCTTGTTCTCAACCACACCTAGAATAATGTTTTGCACCTTGCAGGTGCTCAGCAAATGTCTGTTAAATGACTTTAATTTTGGTTCCTTTTACTAGACTTGACCAACACCAGGTCTTATAGATAAGGTCTTCAAATTCCTTCTCAAGGGGAGTTCTCAGTGTGTGTGTAAGTGACATTAAGACCCAAGTTAGCAATCACCTTGAAACAGCAGAGAGACCGAGGAATGGATGATCATCCATTGTTTCATAGATGGGCTTTGAAATAGCAAGTGAACAACCCCCTTTCTCACCACTTAGAAACATTGCATTGGGAATCAGTTTTTCTCACCAAATCCAATCCTCCCATCATCCAATAACAAAAGATTTTAATCTCATATTCAAAACTTAGCTTTGATTCAGTCTCTGGCCTGGCTCTCAAGCCCCTGTCCCCAGCTGACCCCTTCCCTACACTGCCTGCATGATTAACACTCTCTCAGGACAAACACACACACACACACACACACACACACACACGACTCACCATGTTAGGTCCTGTCTTCGCCTTTGCCCTTCAACAAGCCTGGTCTCCTTTTCCTCTCCAATTCAAACATTCTCTTCTTATACCCCACCACCCTTCTCTGGAGCTCCCTCCCTTCTATGGAATAAAATCTTAATATCTTGCCTCAGATGCTTCACAAGGCTATAACCAGCCACAGCCAGCATAAGGGATTAAGGACTTCAGGGCTATCAATCCAAATTCTTCATTCACTCACTATGTGACTTTGAACACCTTGCTTGAACTCCTAAAACTGTTCCTACTTCTCTGAAACAGGGGTAAAGATATATACCTTAGAGCATTATTGAAAAAAATTAAACGAAACAACATGTGAAAAATGCTTGGCTCAGATACTGCAAAGATTGTGCCATTCCTTTCTGAATCCCCAGTGTAAAGCCTTGGACCTGACATGTAATAGTAAATGCTTCCTTAATATTGAATGAGGAGTGATCAGACAGAGAGGGATAAAATACATGTACACATGATTCAAAGTTTTTAACTCAGTAAAATATGACAGCTTTGGTTTTCCTATTTTTATCTTTTATATTTAAATTATTTTATCTTTCATTATCTCCTACTTCGCATATCTACCCAACAGACAAGTCAAATATTAGACATCATTCATTAATGAGCAGCAGAAACCAAACATTTAAACTTACGCTAGTGTGGAATTCCAATTCCTCTTCTCTTCTCCTCCCACTTCCTCCCACAGCCCCAGAGGGACACCTGAGGAAGACTGGGGGTGCATCTGTGCGCCACAGGTGGGAGTTTGCTGAAGATGGGAAAGCATGAGGCTGCCTCCACTAAGCTCCTCTCTGTAGGGGAGATGGGAGGTGTAAAACCAACTCAGGTCCCCCTGAAGGCAGCTAGCGAAAATAAATACTTACGGTTAAATAAAAACTAATCTACTGGGGAAAAAATCATAGAAATTACTAATCATAGGTAAATGATACTTAAGTAAAGGAAAACTAAATATAAATACCAAAAATAAAAGAATAACATGAGCTAGCTTTAATTTAATGGATTTGGTGAAAACTTCATGGAATTGTTTTGTGTGTGTGCATGTGTTTTTGTTGTTTTTGTTTGTTTTTCCTAACAACCAATATTTCCTATACCAAAGTATATTTTTACTCATACCAATCTTTGTTGCAGTTAATTAGCAACTACAAAAAATAAATTCATAAATTAAGTTCTTAGAGTAAAATTTAAAAAATCAGAAAAAGATATTTATTTCTAAAAACTTTTCTGGGAAAAGCTCTCTGTCACACATCTTTCTATATTTTTTTACTTTTGATTTTTGTATCCATGTTTATAAACATGACCATTTATAAACAAATCAAATTGCTCAAAATATACTTTTCATTTCTAAACAGAGTTCAAATTTAAGCATGGTGCTTTTAACAAATATAACATCAGTAACTATTTTCTACAATTCTTTCTTTCTTTCTCTTCTCTCCCTATCTTCAAAAAAATAGATTTGTTTTCCCACTGATTTAAATTTTTAAATAATTTTTGTATATGGAGAGAAGAAAGTTCAAACATGTAAAGCTCTGCACCACTAGTTATTAGCACTTGTTAGATATTTGGAGTTGGTCGGCACATAGTATGTGCTCAATAAAATTTATTTGGTTCTACTTAAGTCTCTGGTGAGAGAGAGAAAAATGTTCCTCTTGTGTCATCACTATGGTGTTTGAATGTCCAATGCTCTCTAGACAAAGCCATGACTCCAGGCTGCCTACATGTAATCTAGGAGCAATGTAAGAGCAGACTAAGCCTCCTCCAAGAGGGCCCACGCCTCCGGAATGTTCTCCTCCTGATCGGACGCAGACTGAAATCTGTGAGGCTGTCTGCTCAGTCAGGCATTAGCCTGAAGCCTGTGGGTGGACTGGGATCAGAGATTAAAGTGGTGGCAAGTCTTTATTTATTACAGCTACGAAGTAGTTCATCCAAGCCATCCATTTATAGGGACGAGAGATGCTTTTCAAACTGCAAAGAACGTCATTAGCATTTTATTTCCTCTCCCAACTACCTGTCTATGGTCATTGTGCTCACTTTGACCCAGTCGGGGCACAGAAACAGTTTCCTGGCCTAGGGGACGAAATGTGAGGTGGCTCACCTCCCAGGCCAGGCTGGACGCACTGAGACGGCATGGTCCAGTGACCTGAGTAATGGGCTGGAAATTCCAGACTAATTATGCTCTTTCCAGCATCAAATTTGCTGTGTGATGACAGGTGAGGCACCTACCTTCTCTGGACCTCTGCCTGCGCTTCTTTGCTAGATGAAAAAAGTGGCTGCTGTGAGATAACATGCAACTAGCAATGTTTGTAGGCCTTGGTTCCTCATCTCTAGAACGGGAATGACTAACCAGTGCCCTCACTACTTCACAGGATCAATGAAAGGTGGAAATATATATAAAAACTCCAGTAATTTTCACAGTGCTGAACTGGCTCTTCCCGGTGCCATTATTAGTCACAGGATAAATCTGAGACTCAATTCTAAGTTTGCTGACTCCCATTCCAGGACCCAAGAAAAGCTGAACAGACTGAACTCCCTTTTCTTTCCATGAACACCCAACAAATACCAAACCCAATGGATTGTGGTTTCACTGCACAAACATTCCTATAAGGGCTTGAGCATATCCTAGTATTAGCTAAGTCCAGAAAAATCCTGCAGCCAGCAACTCCTAGGGGCATTTTAGTAGTTCAAAGGTGGAAATGGAGAAACTATGGTGCAACATTTTTATTTAAAGCAACAGTCAAAGTGAGCCACACTTCTCTTTTAAGTTCTTAAATGTATAGAAAGTTTCCACTTGAGGATAAGATACAGAATGGTGAGGCTGCTTCGCTCCACGTTGTTGAGTCGTTGAGTCACACGTGGCCCTCCCTCATTATATCTCCAGTTAATGCTTCAGTCCCTGGGGAGCTACGGTCTTTGCAAATGTCACAGTTTTTACCATAGTGTATTTACTTCTGAGTGGATTAGCATGAATGTGTCGATTGTATTGGATTGCCAATTTTGTGGGAGTGATTTGAAAGCCTGCAGAATAAACTGTTATTTAACTTGGGGAAATTGGGAAGGAAAAAATGGCAATATTTTTATGTTTTGCTCCCTTTGGTTCATATTTGCATGAAATGCTCATAACCAAAGGCAGCTGGAATCCCAAGTATAATGATAACATTGGTGGTGAGAGGTTTGGACCTGGCTGGAAGGTGGGGCTTGTGTAGGAGGCAATTTTTCCATGCAGATGTAAAGCATAAGAAATATGTATTTGTAGAAATTACATATGAAGATTAGGAAAAAGTAGGTTTTTTTTTTTTTTTAGTCACCTTGTTCACAATGTAAGCCATAAGTATTTGGCTAACTTGGTTTCCATGGAAAGACAGTCGCCATCATATCCACTTGCAAACATGTGTCATTTTGTAGAACATGTACTTGCCATTCATATCTAGAAGAAAGTCTTGTTTGGGGGTAATAACACCATTAGATTATATAAATCAGTTAACTCCAAACTGACAAAAATAGTCTCTCTTTATTCTGAAACCACCAGAATCAAAGGTGGGCCAATCATGGAGGCCAATATAAAGAGGAGGTCGAGTGTTCACATACAGGCACAGCTAACTATAGATGACCATTCGGTGCGCAGACAGCGCGGGAGCAGCAAACCCAGGGTGATGCTCTTTTCTCCTCCTCAGCTCCCGTGAATCTTCTCCCCTTGCTCCTCTGCCCTCCAGAGTCACCTAAACTTCTCAGTAATGATCTCTATTATGATCACAAGGGTATTTAATGTTACAAATTCCTACCGCGCGCACGCACAGCGGAGCAGACACAAACCGTGCTGCAGACACCCCGGCCATACTGCACAGCATGAACGGTGGTCACAGTCTGTGGGGAAGCCCCTGTTCCAATCGATCATCCCCACAGGGCAGAGCGTCACTGCTGCTAAACCATGGAACTACCAGGGCTTGGTTCGCAAAATCCGAATAACAGAGATGCCCTATTACGCGTGCTGTTTGTCTCTTTTTTTGTGAAGGAAGTAGAAAAACACAATGAAAGTATGCTACAGTAAAAGAAATGCTGGGCTAAGAAGCTAGAAACTTTGTTGGTAGCCCTGAGACTGCACTTACAAAGTCAAAGAATTCGGGCAAGTCACTTATCCCCCTGGTCCTTGGTTTTTCAACCAGAAAATGAACGGATCAGACCAAGGGTGTCCAAACTTTTGGCATCTTGGGGTCACACTGGAAGAAGAAGAGTTGTTTGGGGCCACACATTACCTACATTATGACACACAATCACAACAAAATGTTATAACATTTTAAATAAATTTACAATTTTGTGTCGGGCTGCATTCACAGCCATCCCGGGACACGTGCAGCCCGCGGGCCACAGGTTGGACACCCCTGAACTAGACCTAAGAACTTTTTCGCCTTTTAATTTCTGTGATTCCATTTTCACAGTGTTCATTTTTTATAACTATTTTTCTTGTATAAGCAATATGTTCATCCTGTAGTTACAGCAAATATACAATAAAGAGTAAATTAAAACCACCTGTTATCTTCCTACCCCAAGATAACTAGTCTTACAAATATATTAAATATGTATTTATTTGCAAATATACCAAAGTAAACCTATACCCAATATACTGATATACATATACTAAGTATGGAAAATATATTAAAACAAGCTAGTACCAATTTTTCCCCCAAGAAGTAACACATGTTTCTCTGCTATTTCCAGAGCACACTGACCCCTTCTCTTTCACTTTCTCCATCTGCTGTCGCTGGCCTGGATATGACCTAACATGGGGGTGGCAATGTCCCTGGCCATCACAGAGAATGTACAGGACCTCAAAAGTACACTCAGAGGAGCCATGAAGGCCATTTGGAACTACCCTCTCACTTCACAGGTGAGAAAGTTGGGACCAAAAGAGTCCAGCTGGTGCGTTCGAATAACCTAACGTCACTGGAGGGCAGAGGCAGGGCTAGACCAAAGCTCTCCTACCCCCTGTTCTGAAACCATTTGCACTCTTTATTGTCCTCAGAGTGTTTTTCTCTACTTGCATAAACAGCAGGGTTGAAACTTTTTCTCTGAATGAACTTCAGTTAATAAGTTGATTTAACCAACTTCCCTGGTTAACCCAGGGCTTGCGTTACCACACGCCAAACTCACAGCCCGTCACTAGCAGGCGGCAGGTTGAGCTGCCTTGAAAAGCAAGAATGAGTCATAGTGATAAACTGGGCTTAGGAGAAAAAGTGTGTGAGCCTGTGTCCATGCTGTCTCTTGCAGTCATATTAGACAAGCTGTTGAAGCTTAATTTTCCCTTAATTCATTAGGTTTTCTTGGACCAAATGAAGGGATATCCCTACACATACCTCAAAAAAGGATACCAGAAAACAATGTCAGATTCTTAAGTATTTGTTGACTCATTGAGCTTGCTACAATCAAAGACACTGGTTTTCCTGGTGCTCTTGTTTGAGAAAGAGATGGAGAAATAACACCCACCCACGCCTATCTCACGAGAGGCCAAGAGAGCAAAAGAGACAATGGAGATCAGATCCTTGCAAGAAAAGTAGTATGTGTATTCAGATCTCATTCATATTAATCATCAAGCCAAAGTTCCTGAGACGCTGCTTCCCCGTTGTTGAGAACTATGAGGTTTGTGTTCAGTCTATAAATGGCCTCATTCGCCAGATCACTGCACTTAACTTCTAAAACTCTTCACCCACAATTTTCCACCCAGTTTGCTTTCCTAGGTCATACTTGATGCTGGTCAAAGGCACCAAGTGCAGTTGTCTTTGGTTTTCCTTACCCCAGCTCATGGGAAGGATATAAGACTTTCTCAAAGACAAGGTGAATAAAACAACTATGGGTCATTTACACAATGGAATTCTACTTGACCCTAGAAAAGAACAAAATTTTATGGTTTGCAACAGTATGGACAGACCTGGAGAACATTATGCTAAGTGAAATAAGCCAGTCAGAGAAATACAAATACCATATGATTTCATTTATATGTGGAATCTAATGAACAAGCTGAACTAACAAGGAAAATAGAGACAGACTCATAGATGGAGAGCAGATGACAGCTGGTGGGGGCGGGGGTTAGAGGGTGAAGGGATTGAGCAAAACCTTAAAAGGACTCATGGACATGGACAACGGTGTGGTGATTGCTGGGGGGAGTGGGTATAAGGGGACTAAATGGTAATGGAAAAAAATAAAATAAAAGATTAAATTTTTTTTAAAGACAAGCTGAGGTAGAATCTTGTTTTGAGCAAAACATTCTGGATAATTCTGAAATGCCCACCACCTTCTTATTACTGGCTAAGAATTCTTGAGTCTGTTTCAGCAGCAGTAACTGTGATCCAGAGACTGGAGGTGATATGTCCAGGGTTTTATCACTGATTAGAGGAAGAAGAGGGGCAATGTCTTTCAGATTTTAACTTTGACAACCCTTTTTTTTACCACTAGACTCCTGTGTATCAACCATGACATTGTCTCATTTTTATTTCACAGTATATATTAATATCTCTCTACAGAATCAGAGTACTTTACACATAGTAGATGGTTAATAAATACATGAATGAATTAATCTCTAACTTATTTTTCTCTTACTACTCTTTACTCGGTTTTTACCACTTACCTGGAAAGAAAGTGTACTCAGCGGGTCTCAAACTTGAGCATGCATCAGAATCACTTGGAGGATTTGTTAAACAGATTGCTGGGCTCCACTCAGAGTTTCTTATTTAATAGGGCCAGTGTGTAACCTGATAATTTTAATTTTCTAACAGGTTCCCAAGTGATGCTGATGCTGCTGGTCTAGGAACTACACTGTGAGAACCATTGGTCTTTCTTATCCAAGGAGTACTTGGGGCCATGTCTTTTTTAAAAATGCTGGTTTTAAGCTACTAAATCATTCTATGCATACTTTAACACTATGCTTAGACATATTCTTAATCAGCGGTCTGAGTTGCTTACCAATTTTTGTAAGTAACACTATCTGTGATAATCTGCAATGTTGATTATGTATGTGTGTTATGTGAACATACATAACACACATATAGAAATATATTAAACTTTTTACCAAAAAATAAGACTGATCTAGAATATTTTAGCTAATTTATACTACTATTCTCTCATATTTATATATATATAAAATAGGCCCATGTCTTAGTCCCCACCTAAAAGAAATCAGCACCTTCTAGTCAAGAAGGCAGCCTAGGTAAACACAGCTCACCTCCTCACATAATCACATCAAAATTACAACTAAAATATAGAACAACCATCACTCAGAACCATCAGAAATTGAGTTGCATAGAAGTCTGACAACTACAGAATTGAGGAAACCACATCTATCCAGACTGGTAGGAATGGCAGAGATATGGAATAGGCTGGTCCCACATCCATATGTGATGGATAAAAATTTGGGAGGGATATATTGGGAGCAAGGAGTCCCATCCACACAACAGACTCCCCAGTCCAGTGTTCCAATGTCAGGAAGATAAGTCCCTATAATTTCTGGATACAAAACCCAGCAGGGATTTAGTCAATGGAAGAAACTTCTGAAGTCCCAAGCAGTTCCCCTTGAAGAACCTACACAGAGGCTTACTCTGATTCACTCCCTCTGAGCTTCAGCACCGAGGTAGCAGCTTAAAAGGCACCAGTGGTATACAGGGCGGAATGGAAATGCCTGCCATCAAGGTAAGACCTGAGGGACAGTTTTCTCCCAGACATGAGGTGGGCAGAAGCCATTGTCCCTCTTCTGAGCCCTCCCTTCACAGAACCACACAGCTGGCAAGCAGGTGCCATATCTGAGACTCCATCAACCTAATACTATTTGCCCCACCCTGGAGATCCCCTAAGACTGTCTCCCACCCAATTTAACAGCACACCCAAGCTGTTAAGTGCGACTTTTCCATATGAATGGCTGGTCTTGAATGCTTCACAACCTCCTAAATACTATCAAACAAGCAACAGCCAGTCTCCATAAGTTCCCAGTCCCCCTTGCTAAGCAGACCCAGGCCAGGCACAAGTGCAAGGAGCCTATAGTCACAGCTTGGCTTTGCCAGGGAATCTCCAAGCCCAGCACAAGTAGCAGGCATCTCATATCACTTTATAGCTCATGAAGACTGGTTCTGGGCAGAACACAGATGAGGACTGACCTTGGTTTGCACAAACCAGGAAACCCCGGAACCTGGCACCCAGTGAACAGCTATAGACCACTAAGGAGCACCATTCATCCTGCCTCTGCACAGCTGACTCTCCATGGAGGGTGGAGGTTGGTGGTAAGTGGTCATAGCCAGTCCTCGCAACTGACTGGCCTACGTAAATCTCTCCCATTGACCTGCCAACAGCAATCAAGGCTCAGCTATAAAAGAAGGGTATACTCAGTCCACATGAAGGGCACACTTCAAGTACTCAGCTTGGGTGATAGGAGAGGCTGTGTCACTGGACCCTTCAGGACACATAACTACATTAGGCCACGCTACCAAGACAGGAAGTCATAGAAACTCTAACTACTACATAGAAACAAACACAGGGAGGCTGCCAAAAGGAGGAGACAAAGGAACATGGCCCAAATGAAAGAATAGATCAAAACTCCAGAAAAAGAGATAAACAAAATGGAGATAAGCAATTTATCAGATGCAGACTTCAAAACACTGGTTATTAAGATGTTCAAGGAACTTAGTGAGGACCTCAACAGCATAAAACAGATCCAGTCAGAAACGAAGGACACACTAATTGAAATAAAGAACAATTTACAGGGAAACAACAGTAGAGTGGATGAAGCTGAGAATTAAACCAATGATTTGGAGCATAAGAAACAAAAACATCCAATCAGATGAACAAGAAGAAAACAATAATCCAGGAAGAAAAATAAATGAGGATAGTATAAGCAGCCTCTGGGACAATTTCAAGTGTTCCAACATTTGCATCATAAGGCTGCCAGAGGGAGAAGAGAAAGAACAAGAAATTGGAAATCGACTTGAAAAAAAAAATGAAAGAAAACTTCCCTAATTTGGTGAAGGAAATAGATGAGCAAATCCAGGAAGCACAGAGAATGCCAAACGATGGATGCAAAGAGGCCCACTCCAAGACACATCATAATAAAATGCCAAAGGCTAAAGATGAGGAGAGAATCTTATAAGCATAAAGAAAAGAGCAGTTACTTATCTCAAGGGTAGTTCCCATAAGACTGTCAGCTGATTTCTCAAAAGAAACTTTGCAGGCTAGAAGGGGTTGGCAACAAATATTCAAAGTCCTGAACAGTAGGGACTTACAGCCAACATAGCTATTACAAAAATAAATAAAAGAAATTAGCACTCACACTGTATTTTGCTGAGTACTAATGTTAAAAATATTTATTACAAAGGATTGTTAAACTTAAAATTAGAATAGGCCACAAATATAAGTATCACCACCAGTCCATTTCATAGATGAAGAAGCTGATGCCCATCAAATTGTGAAGCTTCCAAGAGTTCACTAATTCATTGTAGCACAGCCAAGACTAGAACCCAGCTCTCCTTTCTTCTGTTTCTGTTTTTATGCCTACCATGATGCCCCTTTGGGTGCTGTGTGTGAGGCTATCATTGTTTAATACGTGTGAGGCCACTGAAATGTCTAATTCTTCTTTTTTTAAATTCTTCTTCCTTTTTTTTTTTAAACAAATCTACCTCTATCTATGGAAGGCTTCCAACAATTAACAATAATTCCTCCAATGATTAATTACACAAGGATCTAGATTTTCTTTGAAAATATATACTTGCAATGAAGATGCTATCTAGCACCATGAATACCTCACTGTTCTCAGGCACTGTGCTAAGTACTTTATATGAAATCCTCTTTTAATCCTAGAATGAACTCTAGGAGTGAGTATGATCCTTAATTTTCCAACATAAAAATTGACACACAAGAGGTTACTTGCCCATATCACTAGAATACTATTTTCTTTCCTGACTCCTCAACTAAATAGTGAGCTTCATAAGGGCAAGGAATGAATGTATTTGATTACTATTTCCACCCTGACCGGTGTGGTTCAGTGGATTAGGCATCCTCCCACAAACTGAAAGGTTGCAGGTTTGATTCTCAGTCAGGGCAGATGTATGGGTTGTGGGCCAGGATCCCAGTTGGGGGTGGGTGAGAGGAAACCAATCCATGTTTCTCTCCTTCTCTTTCTCCCTCCCTTGCCCTCTCTCTACAAATAAGTAAATAAAACCTGTAATTACTATTTCCAATCCAGTGCATAGATGATAGAAAGACCTCAATAAATATAAACTGGGTGAATGAATCAATAAATGAAAATGTTTTATAATACTTTTTATCTTACCCAGTGCTTCTGTCCTCCTTATGCTACCATGGAATTCCTTTAATAATAAAAGCTTGCAGTTATCCTGGAATTATGGAAGAACATGTTTCCCTATGTAGCAAAGTCTATAGTTCATTGCTACTGCCTTGAAATTTGTACACTTCCAATTTTTTTCCAGCTTTTTTAGCATAATGGGATCCCTGTAGAAGCCTGTGCTTGCAAAGTGCTTTTCGGTTATTTACAATGAATTTTCCCAGTGGTAAATGTGACTCATCACCTCAACACTCCAATTCAGCAGCGGGGAAACACAAAACCAAGTCACATCTAAGGTCAAAGTCAGATGAATAGAGGAGTCAGGCATGAAACTAGTGACCCTGGCCCAGAATCTAGTTAGTTATGCCTCTGGCTCCTGGTCTCTTCCAAGATTTCTACATAGTTTCAAACCCTCCTCACTTTGCCAGATGTTTACCACATCTTTCAAGTGGAAGCAAGTCCTTTCAATTACTCTCACCAGGGGAAACCCACCCCATTTCTCTGAAGGAGAAATGGCTGAACCAGTTCGTCTAAAATAGGAACTGACGTGATTTTTTTGTCTGAATTCTGAAGCTGTTCTAACAGCATTTTATTGTTGGCTGAGTTCCCACCAGTAATGAACTGGAATATAAAAACAAAGACCGTTCTCATGTTGTTTCCTAACCAAAGAGGGCTAAGCGCTGGCTGAGCACGGAAATGCAGGCATGTTTATCTGAGTCTTGAGCTTGACTTTTTCCTACCTAAATATTCCATCACGTTCTTACCAGTATGCGTACACAAAAACTGTTTCCATGTAAGCCAATTTCTACAGTAACTTAATAATTTCACCCCTGATATCTCCAGATTTTGTTTTCTCTTGAGGAAATAAATGAGCCGCTGAAAATAAATAGATAAAAATTGCACTTAGAATGTAAGTACTCTGACTTGTCTTGATGCCCAACTTCATAATCCAATTTCATGTCCATACTAGCATTTTAATGGTGCCACATTTGTGTAGTTCCTTTGAAATTTTCATAGTCTCATTAATTAAAGAATTGAGGAACATAAAAGGTGAGAGCAAAGAGGTCGTGCAAGAACAAAAACATAGCTCAAGACTTGGATATTTAATTAGGTTTACCATTAGGGTATTCCTTCCTGCAGTGAAAAAAATCACTCCAGACCAGCTACTATGGATCTAATCCAGCAAATAAAGAAGCAGCAAATAAAGGGCACTGCAGCAGTCTTTCCAGGTTTTCCCAATACCCTCAGAATTTGACATAGCAAACCTCAAACCCCACAGTATTTCTCTGGAGAGATTTCCAGGTTAAACTGGGAACCACAAATCATTAGAGCAAGCTAACTTGTAGACAGTAGCTGCTCTGGCAAATTCACCACAAGGGCATTCCTTGGCATACTTGGTGAGTTGGCTTCCAGGCAAAAGAGGTCAGAGGAAGAACCTCCGCTCCCACATCAGTGTCTTCCCTCTCTCTTCCCTGCACTTTCTTCCCCAATGCCCACCCACAAAATAGGGAAGAACCACAAAATTCTAGCCCTGATTGCTTCAAACTGGTTAAGGCATCATGGTCAACTGGAACACGTAATGAGGTGGGAAGAGTATTTAGGCTAATATTTTACACTTTGTGCTTTTCTAGTTTAGCTGGTTTTTTTTTCCCTTTACCCATTAAATCAAGGACAAAGCTTAAGTTAGGACAGGGCTTCAAAACTGTTATTTTCAGGAGAAAGGCATATAACATTAACACGTAAAACAGACTGGATGTAAGAAACAGACTTCCTCTCAATCTAGCTTTATTTTCTCACTTTTAATAGTGACATGGATATAAGGAACAGATTCTTTTTTTTTTTTTTTCACCTTAATGCTACTACATAAAAATAACATTCCAAGGCAATGATGCTAGGCCTCAATGTTGGCAGTAAGACTGTGGAAACCAGGAGCATTGTATACTGTCTGAAAGTGGTAGATGCTGTGCCTCCAGCCCACTGCTGACACGCTGGGATTCGGGACCCAAGGTTGCCAAACTGTCTGACGTTTCAAAAGAAGTCAGAAATCTGTACTTTTCCATGTTGGCAAACTTACTCTGTTTTTGTTGTTATTATTGTTTGTTTGTTTGTTTTAAGAAATGCTGTTCCAAGTTACATTGTGTGGGCCAAAAGACAAATTAATAAAACTTCTGTGCAACTTCTGCCTTTGGGTCTTGAGATCATAGGTAGATTGGTTCCTTAGCTTTTATTTCCCATGAATCTCTCTACCTCACCCACTCAGCCTTCAACTTTCATGCACAGCCCTCCCCTTCCAACCCAGGTTTTTGGCAAAACCTAATCTCAGTACAAAACTTTGGAATCAGCAAAGATAGTACTTATTTACCTCCATGCTTCCTGAATGAGATTAACACTTAATAGGACATGTATTTTGAGATCTTTTTCTCAATTATGACAACTGGTGTGCCCTTACCTATACACAATCTCCTGCCATGAATAACATTCTTCAATTTAAAAAAAATCTGTCCCTGTGAGGAGTCACATCTGTGGACATGAGACCAAGCAGAGCCAACTGGCCCACACTGAGCTGAGCCCCAGACACACAGAACACATCAATTAAACAGGAAGAGCAAAGACGATTTCAGAGCCATCATGCTGGAACTGTTAAAATCAGAGTATCATGCAGCATTACACATGGAAATACCCTTGGACACAGCTTACTTTAATTCACTCAGTTTACATTTGGAGAAACTGGGACCCAAAGAAATCAGATGTTTGAGAAAAGTCAAACACCAAAAATCAGGAAATTGGAACTTGGACCCAAGTCTCCGGTTTCCACCTTCAATGTGGTTTCTGTTGTTAGTTATTCGATATTCTAACAATACTGTCAGGTGACTGCAGAATTTATTCACCAAGTTAAAAATGAGCAAAAGGAAACCAACTCTTTGTTGATCCTACTTATAAATTTTGGTCTTTATTCTCAGATGATAGGATGGCATATTGCATAGTTCCAGACAAAGCAACTACTGTGTTATTATTTTTTAATTTGTGTCCATTTAGCATAGAATCAGGGCTTCCTATTAATAACGTTGCTTCTTAAACTCTGTGATGACCAGGGTCCACAGTGCAAAAGAGCAGTATACAAATGAACACAACATCTCATGACATTTCTACATACCTTTTTTCCCTGAAATTACTTACAGTCAGGAAATGATAGTACACAATTCGCTATTTCCTATAGGCAGACTGTAGTTGGAAGGCAGGAGGGGTTCTTTGCAGTCATTGTTTCCAGCCCTTAAGATTCTGGAGTGGATTTGACCCCCAAAGTATCTCAGCTTGTGAAAAGAGGTTCTATCTCGGAATTTCTATAGCATGACAGCACGGTGTTGTAAAAAAAGCAGTGGGACCCCACCCAGCAGGAAAGAGTGGTAATGAGCATGTCCACTCTGGGATCTGATGTTCTCATCCGTGAAGTGATAGGATTAAACGAGATTACTCTGGAGTAGCCTTCTAGTTTCAATATCTGCTGCTTCTTGTACCATGGCCGGGGCCTAACAACTTGAGATTTTCTGATGAAAGCACAACACATACACATAATTGACATCTTTAAGACTGGCATATTGTATAGGGCTAATTGTTTAAGTGGCCAAGAACACATCTCAACCTGATACAAAATATTTGGTTTTGTCATTTTTGCTGTTGCTGTGGCTGCTGCATATTGAAATATTTTTTTGATATTGTCTTTAAACTCCAGATGCTTGTTTACAAACTTTTTGAGGTGTCTGCCTTTATATTTTGATGATTTCTTAAAAACACACACACACATCTAAAACTTTTTTTTAGCCTTAATCCTTTAGGAGACATGGAAGCAAGAGGGAGGGAAACACTTGGAATTTCTTGGCTTTTGTCTTAACAGGGAAACCTTTTTCATTTTTTTTAAGTCTTTGACTTTTTCAAAACAAACATCACAGGAAAGGAAGGAAATTGTAGCAGAGACACTAAAAAGTCCATACACTGCATTTCCACCTATCCTCTCAACATTTCCACATCTTGAGCTGCTTCTTTAACAATGAGGTGAAGATTGATGCTTTTCAGGATAATGAAGCATGGAACAACCTTAAAGACATACAGTTGTTTTTCAGCTTCCTCTCTGCATGGGCCAGGAGATTGGAGAAAATCAGCAGATTTCCAAGTGTTAATGTTCAACCAGGTACAGTAATGGGTATAAAGCACAGAGAACAAGACAGATTCGTTTGACAGATCCACCACTGCAGTCTATTGAAGCTGGCATGTACTAGCCTTGTATGTTGCCTTGTCTAATTAGCTGCTGAGCTGTCCCCTGGCTCCTTGCTCCTGATGGAAACATAGTGGGAAAACTCCTGTCACCAGGCATGATGAAGTAGTGCTTGATTGTGCTACACGATGTCCTGTGGCTGCAGTCCAGACTGTTTCAACTAATCACCAACCTTGCAGATTCCAGGGCTTGTCTACCAGGGCAGGAGCTTTGCAAAAGTCAGCATGAATGATCTGTAGCTGCAAAGAGGATATAAGGAATTGCTTTGTTTATATATATTTTTAAAGGACTACAGTAGACAGCCCCATGAGTGAGCCTGAAAAACAGAGGACCAGTTTTAAGTCAAGACGCCTCACAGCATCATCATATGAAGGGAGAGGCACAATCATTTACCATCTGCATATGGCCAGGTCTGTCACCAACTCCAGGCTAAAATTTTGGTTATTTTATGACTATGGAACTGTTCGGTTAGCTCCACACCTTCTTCCCTTGGATAGCAATCCGCCTCCCAGCTGCACCAAAAAGTTGCAACTCTGTGCTTTTGGACAAATTACTTATCCTCTCTAAGTCACAGCCTTCCCATCTGTAAGCTGTTTTATTGGGTTGTTGTGAGTAACTTTTATTAAAGTGCTTAGAACAATGCCTGACACCTAGTAAGGGCTCATTAATGTTAGCTGCTAGAATTATTATTTATTATTTTTTAATCCATTGTTGTAAAAGTAAATGTGGTAAAAGAACATCTGTTAATAAGCATTATCTATACAGTGTAGATTCTAAAGTTAACTACAGGTCTCAAATGATAGTTGAATCTAACTTGAGTCATCTTTAGAGGGTTGTGGTAACAAGTTGTTAGGCCCTGGCCAGGTATCTCAGTTGGTTGGGGTGTCAATCCAATGTGCCAAGTTCTCAGGTTCAGTCCCTGGTCCAGGTACATACAAGAAGCAACCAAATGAATCATGGATGGGTGGAACAACACATCTCTTTCTCTCTGTCTCTCTCTCCATCTCTCATATCAGTAAATTTTTAAAAAATGTTGTTAAGTTGTTAAGTCTTCCCAGCAGCTTTTGTAGATGGCTACAAAAGGAGCAGGCTGTCCCTTTCTCTCCCTGGTGGTTAGCATTAACATACCTTGGTGATGGAAAGGGCCATTGCAAGCCATGTTTTCGAGGACTAAAGCATATGCTCACTATGGGTAAAAATAGATGTGAGTGTTCACACTTAAAATGTTGAATGTCTGTCGTTAGAACGCAATTATAACTAATCCCGGAAGAATTATACTCTGTTACAATGTAACTGTTAACTCAGAAAACAGAAAGAAAGCATGTAAGATTTGGACAGAGACAGGACCAATCTGACCTAACCCACCCCAGCTCCTGTTTTCCAAATGGGAAACCTGAAGTGCGGAGAGCTGACTTGCTCATCTGTGTCAGACCAGATTTCTCACACACACACACACACACACACACACACACACACACACACGCTGAATTGGGGGCTCACATCCTCTGTAACAGTAGCTAAATTTCCCCTTTGAATATGCTCAGAAGGGGTCAACCCTAGTCAGCCATTTACCTAGCTGAGGCTCAGATTGGAGTTTTTCTCCAGTTCATCTGTATCTGAAGGAGACTTCCTAAAACGGAGGGTAATATGAAAGCACAGACATTATTTTATAGAACAAAATAATAGTTAAAATAAGGCATGCCCAAATTTTTTAAAAAAGAGCCACATATATATGTGTGTGTGAAAAGATACTGAAAGCATATTTCAAGTGATAAAATAAGATGCAAAACAGTCTATAGAACATCCAGGACACAATTCATAGAGGTGTGTGTGCATGCATTTGTACTTGCACATGGTACATGGGAAAAAACCTGGAAAGGTACACCAAATTGTGAGCAACCCTCTGGGGAGGGGACTGAGACTGAGGAAAACACAACATGTAGAAGGTACAAGGATGCTCTTATCTTTTAGTCTACCTACTTCAGCATTATTCATGTGTTTTACAGCAATAATTTTTCACAAGTGTTACTTGTGTAATTATAACCTTGTTTAATATATGTATTTCAATATATTGGCTATGTCTACTACCATCTAAAACATCCCCAAAGCTTAAAGCTTTTGCCGAAACCGTTGTAACAGAAGGAAACACTTGGCATGTGAAGTTAACCTAGGGCACCTCTGTTTTCAAACCAAGGCACGATGTGGTAAAAGTGCATCTCTGCTATGGGCCAATCGTAATATTAAATCCTGATTTGATCATTAGTTGTGTCAGTAAATACAAATACTCTCTTACAATTTTGATTAAGCTTCTAAAGCATTTTGGGAACACTATATTAAAAATAGAAACACATCAGTATACTGTAGTTTTTATGAATGCACATAAAATAAAACATCCTCTTCGATTTGTGAAAACAAATTGCATTATTTTAAGAATTAATCATAGAGTCATGCTTTTCACTCAGGAAATTCAAGACAACTTTATTCCTCATACCCCATGGTCAGTACAATCACCAGCAGCAAAATAAAAATCAAGCTATATTAACCCTTCTTAGCAAAAATTATCTACTAATTGTAGTTTTACTTTTCTCTAGGAAATGGTAAATTTTGCCTCATTAAGAAATATATATTGGATAGTCCTTATATTTGAATGTCAGTTTTAAAGTTCCTAAATTTCAGTTCAGTATTTTCTGTAAAGCAGTAATAAAAGACCCAAACTATTGTGTTGCTTATGTAGGAAAATCATCAGAGAACATGATTGAACCTCTGCGTGCCCTAATAATGACTAGGTAGTCGTCATTTTTAAAAACAATGTCACAAAAGCTATTTCGATGCTGTCATGCTTAAGAATAATTAGTTTCCATCAAAGCAACAGATTATCTGTTCATGTTGTCCACTGGGTCATTACAATGAACAACCAATACAGATAAATGATATCTAATCTTTTCTGCTCTTCTATTGGGCTGATGGATGGTTATAACATCTCCAATATTATAAGGCAGAAAAATTATGCTGACATTTAGAAGCAAAAGCACAGAAAGATAAAACTAAGTACAAAGCATGCCCAACACTATTGGGGAAGAAAGAAATATCTAAAGACAAATAGAACTGAGAACAGAATGGCAATTAGGCCAAAGGAGAATTATGGGCGAGAGTGACTATACCTTGTGGGTGGCAGGCAGCTCAATTAATTATATAACAAGAAAGGGGAACCCGAGCATTTCTGTAAGACACATTATTAAAAGGAATATTGACTTAAGCATCTTTTAAATTTTATGCCCTAAAAAGAAGACAAAAGGGTTTCCCTAGTATTGATCTGCTCCTGAATTCCGTTGACTTTAAGGAATTATATAATGAGAAATGGTTGAGCAGCAAATGAGACTAAGAAGGAAATGCAATTACTTACAACTCACATTTACCAGGTTCAATAGATTGCAGCTTTTCCATGTCGCTTTGGGTTCATGTATTTGTCAGGTAGAGTTGGCATAGAACTCTTTAGCTTGCCCTAAATATGAAACATCAATTGGAGACTGTACTTTTGGTTCTCTCCATTAACATTTATCGTTTATTTAAAAAACTATAAAATAAGGATGGCTTACACTGAGAATCAAGACAAAAGCCATCTTTAGGTGGTTTTTCAGAGATTTGGACAATACATAGTGTTACAGCTGTTTTTGCCTTAAAGAATGTTGATTCCAATCTCTACTTTAAGCAGAAATAAGGAAACTTTTTAGCTCAGTGAGTGTTAATATAAATAAGCCTCTACTTAGCCCTGGCTGGTGTGGCTCAGTGGATTGAGCGTGGGCCTGCAAACCAAAGCATTGCTGGTTCAATCCCCCATCAGGACACATGCTTGGGTTGCTGCCAGGTCCCTAGTAGGGGGCATGCGAGAGGCAACCACACACTGACATTCCCCCTCTTTCTCCCTCCCTTCCCCTCTCTCTAAAAATAAATATATAAAATCTTTAAGAAAAAGCCCCTACTTAGAAAATTCCATTCAGTGTCATCATCTGAAAATCAGAAATTTTCCAGTTCCGGCCAAGATGGAGGCATAGGCAGACGCACTGTGTCTCTTCTCACAACCAAATTAAGGACAACAAAGATTTAGAAACAAGAAAACAACCAGATCTCAGAAAATCAAACTGTTTGGAAGTCCAACAACGATTCATCCAGACCGGTAAGAGGGGCGGAGTCGCGGCAGGAAAAAGCGGAGGTGCGGACGGGCACG